>CM052898.1:105585371-105603656 GCA_028534135.1 Potos flavus
TCACCCACACCCAGAATGCTGTGATTTCTTGCCTCAGCCACCTCTAAGAAACTTACTCTCCAGATGTCAGCCATTTGATGATGCTGTTTCTTTACCTGTCGTTCTGACCTCCACTTCAACTCCTCAGAGCCCACATGGCATAGCCATACAGCAATTCAGCATTACATAAACTTCTTCACTTACAGAAGCATCTTTCCAACTCATCTTGTGCTCAGAATGCCAGCTGCAGCCCTCTGCCTCATTCACCACACACCTATACACACGCACACGTGCACACATGTGAGTTACCACTCAGAGGCTCTTTTTCCCGACTGAGAAAAGTCTAGCACTTGCCTTATTTACAGAGCAGAAGAGACTGTATAGCTCTTGAGTGCTACCTGGACACTCCTGTATTACCCGGCCAAACATGGGCCCACCACCCCAGATTATTTTCTGATTTACCATCACCCTTTGCATCCCATAGGGTTGTATAATACTCTTTCAGGACAGGTTGACATCATTGAAACAATTCAAAAATAGAGCAACATGAAGATAGTTTCTGTGTTCTCATGGCATGACTGAAAATGGAGTCTGTCAAATAGAACCAAGTCAACCAGCCAGACCAAAATTGAGGTTTCAGCCCAACCTCATGCCACTAGCCTGACCTCATGGCACCATGCCTCCACAGTAGTGGTTGAAACAGATCAAAGTGATATTTTGTCCCTCAAGTCACAAAGGGGGCAAAAACAGAGTTCCCATGAAAACAAATGGAAAAAATAAAATAAATGTGAGATAATGAATATTTCCTTTCTACCATGCCCCCCATTTCCATTTCTCTTAATAGACAGGTATAAATGGGAACTTAGTTTCGTGGGAGGAAGGTTAAAAGCATGAGCTCTAAAATGAGCCAGTTTGAGTTAAAAGCCAAACTCTATTACTTATTAGCCTCTGTGAGCTCAGGAGATTGATTCAAACCTTCTGTGCCTCTATTTTCCCATTTGTAAAATGGGAATAACGAAGAGCTCCTTCCTAATGAGATGAGGAATTGTGATTACATGAGATAATTCATGTGGAGACCATAGAACAGGGCCCTAGCCATATAGGAAAAACTCAGCAAATGTTAGCTGTTGTTATTTGGTCAGGAGTAAATCAGACAATGAATAGGAAGAGTTTTTATCTAAAATTTTCTATATTTGATTATTACTTGACAGTGTTTAAGAATAACATGGTAATTATATCCACACTGTGTTTTTACCAGATGTTGAAATTGAAGGAGTTTTAAAGGAGAAAGTTTTCTTGGAAATCCTGAAACATTTTGAACTGCACAGAGCCACCATCTTTCCGTGTCTCTAGAGTCTTCCACTTGATGGAACTGTCATGGTTAATGGTAAACAGGACAAGAGATGCCTGGAGCTACAGCTCCGGAAATGGAAGTCAGTTCTTTCATGACTGGTGAACATTAACAGCCGATGAGACACAAATAGAAATCAGCCCAAGTTCATACTAAATGTCAAGTAAATACTAGAATAATAAAGAAGGAATATTTCTACCTGACCAAAGATCCAGAGAGGAGCACCGCAGACATCAGTCACACAAATGCTGCAGTCTGCAGACGAGGAGATAATCAGTAAGCAACCACCCGGCTTACACATCTCTAAGGAACTTATCTGGTCTTCATGAGGTCGAAATGATCGTATCAGAGCTGGAGCCTGTGTGATTTTGCTCTTGCTGGAATTAAGACAGTACTCCTGAATGAAAAGAAATGGCAGAATTCTAAAAAGTCCAAATATTAAATTATTGCGGCGACATAACACTTTTTCTTAAAATGTCTGATACGGAAATGAAAAAAGGTACATTTGGGAACAATACTCTGTTCTCCAAATGCAAAAGAATAGCTCATGATAACAGAGTTTAGAAAAATTGTACTAAGTGTCAAGAAAAGGTTTCTAGGGGCGCCTGGGTAGCTCAGTCGGTCAAGCGTCTGCCTTCGGCTCAGGTCGTGGTCCCGGGGTCCTGGGATCGAGCCCCACATCGGGCTCCCTGCACAGTGGGAGGCCTGCTTCTCCCTCTCTCACTCCCTCTGCTTGTGCTCTCTCTCTCTCTCTCTCTCTCTCTGTCAAATAAATAAATAAAATCTTTAAAAAAAAAAAAAAAAAAAAAAAAAGAAAAGGTTTCTAACTGATATGCCTGAATTAAGAAGTGGAACGAAAGGAAGAGGGGAGGGGAAGAATGAAAAGCAGGAAGAGTGAAAAATCAAGTCAGTTATTTGAGAGAGACGAACTTTATCATGTGTAGATAGTTCCATATTATACGATTTTATAATATTATTAGAAAATTGAGCAGGTAATCACTGACACAAAAATCCCAAACTAATTCAGGATGATGATAATGTTGGATGAAGGGCCAGTACTCTGTTTAAATCAGGTTTGCAGTCTCATTTCAAATAAGGTATACCCTAATTATTTATGCTCAAACAATGCTGCAGTACCTTACTGACAATACTGCATTCCTAAATTGGGTGACTGACTTGACTACATATACATATACACACATATACATATACACACATATACATATACGTATACACATATATATGTATGCATGTATATGTGTGTGTGTGTGTGTGTGTATGTGTATATATATATATATATGCATGTGTATATATATGATTTACTTATTTGAGAGGGAGAGAGAGCATGAGTGCAAGTGGAGAGAAGGGCAGAGGGAGAGGGAGAGAGAGAATCTCAAGCAGACTCCCCACTGAGCGCGGAGCCTGACAACGTGGGGCTGGATCTCACGACCCATGAAATCATGGCATGAGCTGAAACAAAGAGTCGGCTGCTCAACTGACTAAGCCACCCAGGTGCCCCTGACTTGAGAAGATTTTCATACTGAAAACAATCTGTTTTTCCCCATAAATTATTTAAGAGATGTCTCTGCCCAATACATGTAAATGTTTCCTTCACAATACTCAGATGTCTTCCCTTATCCAGGAGATAGATAAGACCAGATTCATAGTTATCTGCAGCACAAGGCAGTCAAAAATAATAAAGATATGAGAATACTGTCAATTTACTTCTATATCCCAGATTTTCAATTGTCCATCCAGATCTCCTGTGGCGAGGTATTGGTTTGACTTATCCGTAGACATAATAATGGATCCAACTCCACCATGAGCCAAAAATTCAGCCAGAAGTTGCTTCTTAAATGTGTCCCAGAATCTGACATACCCAGATCCTCCACATGACATCAGGTTAGCTCCTCCTAACATGTAAGACAACACTTAATTAGGAAAATGTGACAACACAGACCAGAAACAAATGTCTTCAGTGGCTTGCCATGCAGAAAGCATATGGCTATTGGAGACATAGGTAGCCCTGATAGCAATTTCCAGCACTTTGACTCTCTCCAATATAAAATGGAGATAATGATATAATAACCTTACTGTTTTGCGTTGAGTATTAAATGAGATTGGAAATGCAAGATGTTCCATTACATTGAATTCCCTTTCCTTCATTATTTCAACATAACTGGGTTTTTTAAAGTTAGATAGAATTAATTTGTTCCTCCAAATAAATTTATCAAGTATTAATTTCAATATTATGATAATATTCTAATTACATAAACCCATCTTTCTTAATAACCTATATACACATATACCAAGGAAGTAGAATGCATCCTGCACAGCGCTGGGGGCATATATGTAGTTAGAGAAGCATAGATATTAATTTCTCTATGTACCATCATGCTTAGGATTCTATTTATGAGCTTGTTTTTAATTTTTCATCAAGAATTCATTGGGAGCCCTTATGGAACACTCTTTTTTGGTTCATAGGCCTAGAACTCATCTTTTCATTTTCTGTTTTTATATGCTTTGTAGAAGCACTCTACCTAAACTATTCTTCTGTGGCCAAGTTCCTATTATTATTTGATAAATCCATAGATGACTTTCAATTTACTTCACAAATGTACTGCCAATTAATCATATCTGTTTAAGGTAGAAATAATGGCTTGTAGCTGCTTCGGTGGAAACAATTTGGGAATACTGATAACATTAAGAAGAATTAGTGTTGAGGAAATGAGAGCAATTTTAGGATAATAGTTCATTTTGCGAATAGAAGGGAGTTCTAGAAAACAGAAAGTTTTAGAATCTAACCGTTTTGAAGTCTATTCTAAATATTCCACAAGGTTTCTTAAACTCTGTATGGGTATACTTTTATTGATTTTTAATGCCAAAAATTTTTATATAAAAATCATGCAGATCTTCTATCTGCAAATTGAATGTGCGAAAGTAAATATGGAAAACGCGGTTCAGATATGTTTGGGTTTTTTTCATACATATAACACCTATATGTCTAGATTGCTCATACTAAGAAAAAATACTTTTGCTCATACTAAGAAAAAATACTCTTAAAACACAATTTTTAGATGAAAGGTAAAACAATATGCATTATTCTCAAAAGCAGGTTTTTATTTAGGGAAGACGCAGGCAGCGTCAACACCGTGCTAACATAGCCATTGAAAACAAGGAGGAAATTAAGCAAATGGTTATTTCATCTATGTAACATCAAATGGCTACAGTAAGTGATCTGGTGGCACCAGTCTTAGCATACATCTCGGCAGAAGCACTAACTAGGACCCTGACTTATTCTGGAAAGTATCCATAACTGGTAATGATACCCAAACCATTATGAAAAAGAAAGGAAAGAGAAGGGAGGGAAGAAAGGAGGGATGAAGGCAGGGAGGGAGGGAGGGAGGGAGGGAGGGAGGAAGGAAGGAAGGAAGGAAGGAAGGGAGGGAGGGAGGGAGGGAGGGAGGGAGGGAGGGAGGGAGGGAGGGGATAGAGGAAATCAAGAAAAAAGCAAGCAGCTCTCTTGATCTAGGATCAACAGTTATTTCAAATTTTGCTATTGCCCCAATCTCCAAGTTTCTCACATTTTCTCCTAGCCCATTTTGATACTGGGTTCCAGCGCAGTCGGACTGTATCCTTCTGGCACATGTAGTCCTAAGCCTTGGCACGTATATTGGGAGCCTATTTCTTGCTGTGCCCTCTACCCTACCAAACCTCTTTATGCCACAGCTGGCACCAATTCTGACTGTCATCCATAGCAAAGAGTTTGCCAGCATTTCTTCCACTTGGATCCTGAGCTGTGCAGCACTAAGTCGCTGGGGTTTCGAGTCTGGCTCCTGCTCCTGAACCCCGACCTCACTTGCTGTGGCCAGGGGCCTCCCGCAACCCAGCACTGACTATTAGCTGCACCGGGTCAAGCTCTACAAGACCTACAAAAGAACAGATTAAATGGTCTTCATTGCTCCCTTGCCCCTCATTTTACAAATCTATCAGTCCACAGTCAGAATGGAAATAGATGTTATACCTGTCTCTGCGGTGGTTCTTCTTGCTTCAAGGAAGCAGAGCCTCACGACAGCATTATTGCCCTCGGCGTGGGTCTCCAAGGAGTGGGCTCCCAGGGCAGCCTGGTTGGTGCCGGGGCGGGCGGAGCGGCTCCTCTCAGCGCTGAAAAGTTTTTGAGGCTCTGTATCTGTGATGGACACAAAGCTAGGTGTCTTAATGAGGAGAAACAGCTGCTTTTCAATTGAATGCTTATGAAAACAACAGGCCCGCCTCCATCGGTCTCCAGTGACCCTGTCAAGTCTCACGTTAGGCTTCCAGTGAACATCCACAGACCTTCTGCTATTCACAGCTTCAGTGCCAACTTGAAGGATTGTTTGATTCCACTTTTGCTTTGCATATTACGTACACACTGACTGTGTTTTCCCTTGATATGAATTAATAGGGACTTCGTTTTGTTGTCAGTGTTAACGTCTTAGAAATCCTGATCTGTTCAAGACACATGTGATTCTAATACCGTGACATTTTCAGCTTATTAATCATTAATATTAATCTTGCAAATAATATAAGGAATAGCTATAATGACTATTTACATACATTTAAATGATCATTTTAGCAGCAATATTATTTGCTAGTGAGTTACCCTGGAGAGGACATTCCTAGGGGCACTTCAATTATCGTGTGACATCATCTCCCGGCCACACTAATAAAAACTGGGGATATTCAGAATCTATGAAGAGTCTGCCCATAGTTATGAAAAATCTACACAGAGGGGATCTTCAAAATCTCAAAGCAAGACATCTCTAGCAATGCCTCTCCTATCTTTTAGAAGTTTGATATTAACCACTTTTCTCTCTTATCTACCTCTCTGTAGTTTTAATTGTAGCCACCATTGGGCTTGCTGTAAGAGCAAGATGTCACTCTCCTGCAGGCCAATATAAAGGAAGAAGCAGGATTCTACCTTTCCACAGAGGTTTCAAATGAACCTAATGGCTAACTCTTCATACATACAGCAAGCCAGAGCCCTGTGCCTACAGGCAAATAAGCCCTAAATCGCTAAGGGCTTACTCTTAACAAATTCCTCCCTCAACTTTCATACAAAAAAGCTGTATCGGATGACCTGTCCTTTCCTATGGTCCACTTCAGCTCTGTGAGTTTATCCAATTGAGACAACAGAAGCTCAGTGGGCTGTGAAGAATGACATATTCATTACCTAAATAAATAATCCTAAGGAAAAATCTTCCGTATCTAAGGAAACCGAAATAAAATGTGAAAGGCAATTGTCAAGACATTTTGCTTAAGTATAAAATATTCATGTGCTCAGCTAAACTCCCATAAAAGACAATATACTCCCCTCTCATGCTCCTCACAGGTTTCTAAAGCAAGAAATAATTTAAGATTTCCAGGTGGCGTAATATTTAATACAAGCTCTAGACTGAGCCTGAGCAGCCTATCAAGTGAACACAAGCTCCTATCTTCCTACCGAGGGGTACCAAGTTTCACTCAAAGGCAATTGGGTGAGGTGTATTGGCAAAAACTAAACTAGATGGAAATGAGAGGCCTGCTCCCTGCTGTCAGTAATTCAGAAAAGCTGATGTGGCATAAAGACAAGCAACAGCACGCCATGGAGAATTTGCTAAGCCAAGTAAATCTCAAGGTTCTTTTTAGTCACTTTGACAAGACAACGGTCTCACTAATCCCTGGCGCTTATAGCCGATCATCTATAATTTAGGAGTGAGCTGCATCAGGTACATGAATAAACAACGAAGCCTACTGTGGTTTGACTCAGCCACGTTATTTTAGTTGCAAACTTGCATTCACCCGATTTTGATTCCAGCAGCCTCTGGTAATCCGGGTGAAGGATGTAGTGAGCGTTCTCTGTGTTGTTGTTCCACAGAATGATTTCTCCATCATAACTCCCTATATGAGCCAGGATGGAGAACATAAATTGCCAGAAAGTTGGAAAACATGAGCAACAGCAATGGGAGAAGAAGTCACTATTCATGAATACCTTACACGGAATCTGGCACATAGTAGGCACTCTCTGTATGTTTGGAAACACGAATAATAATGACTAGTATTTTATTAAACTTTAGAACTTACAATCCTTATCTTGTACCTATGTATTCAATGTGCTGGAAATTACCGCCATATCTTCTTATTTTATAGTAATAAGGCATTCAGAATAAGGGCTTTGCAATTAAACAACTTGAGTTTGATTCCCAGCTCTGCCACCTACTGGCTGTGAAAACATGGTTAAGTTATTTAACTACCTGAGGCCACAGTTTCCTCATCTATAAAACTGGATTAAAATTGTATTTATTTCATAGTGTTGTTGTGAAGAATGAAAAGTACTTAGAATAGTGCCTAGCATATTATAAGAACTAAAAAAAATGTTCATAATAATTATACTTTTTTTATTGATGAGGGCAAGCAAATCAAATCCTTCTTGGCTTCTGTTTCCCACATCTATTGGTGTGTGTGTGTGTGTGTGTGTGTGTGTGTGTGTGTGTGTTCTTTTCATTCCCTCCCTCCTATATTCTTTAATGAATAATGCTTTCTCTAATTCTAAAATTTTCCCTATAGAAAGTTCTTCCCTACTGCTCATCACAGAGAACACAAAAAAGCCCAAATAGTGAGACAGTCTGACCAGGCCTGTCCCGGGGAGGAGCAATGCACGCCCAGACTGCTGTTCTCCTCGGCAAGGCTAGGAGAGCTCCCCATTGAGCAGAGTATCAGTGTCGAGTGAAGAGCAAAAGGGAAGACCTGAGTTTGAGTGGGATGTACAGATGGAAACTTTCTTTGTATCTGGAGAAAGGAGAAGAATACATACGAAACTCTGTATTGTTCTGGCAAGAGCAACCTGTGTAACTCAAAAATTGGCCAAGGATGATGGATTTGCATGGATTAACTGTACAAGGGAGTAACCATCTGCTCCCATGATTTTGAAATGCTTAAGCTATAAAGCGCCTGGCCAAACATTTTCACATAGGACTGGTGGGATGAGAGTCAATGAAGAAATCATCTATCCACCAGTTACAAAGGTAAATTATGACACTTTTGCAATAATAAAGATGCAGCCTTATAGTTTGCCTCCATCACATTTCAGTATGTGATCCCTCTGCAGGGGTGGGCTTTCAGCAGCTATAAAGCAAATTCAACTGCAGAGTTGGCCCTACTGGCAAGTTATCAGGTAATTCCTGAAGACAGTGGAAATGTAAGTGTACACAGAGCTGTAAACCACATATTGTAACACTTCACAGATATCCTGGCTCTTTTCCTGTAAGTTGTCATTCCTCTTAATTGATGACATTTTGGGTTCTATTAAAAAAAACAACTTAGGTTGTCAAAATATGGACTCTCTAATTTCATGGTACAATCTATCTTTATAAATTGTTTTCTTTGGCCAGAAATGATACAATTTCTGATCCTCTTTCATAAGCACATCAAAGCATGCCCATGCATCTTTTTAAGGGCTTGGATTTGTAGGCATTCGGTGAGGCCAGTCTTTAACCAAAATTACTTAGACTAAATTGTGCCAAAGTGCTAGTATGTTCCCATTATGAAACATCTGAGTGCCACAGAAGTATGATTTGTTCCCATCATCCCTAATACTGTTTCTGGGAAAAGGACAATAAAAACAAAAGCTAACATTTGCTGATAAGCTTACTGTGTGTCAAGCACTGTCTTAAGCCCTTACACAGATTATCTTACTCAAGCTTCACTATAAACCAAGATATTGATATATTCTTATTAGCCAGAGAAAGCCATGATGTACTGTTTAAATAACTCATTCAAGGGGTGCCTGGGTGGCTTAGTGGGTTAAAGCCTCTGCCTTCGGTTCGGGTCATGATCTCAAGGTCCCGGGATTGAGCCCCGCATCGGGCTCTCTGCTCAGCGGGGAGCCTGCTTCCCCCTCTCTGCCTGCCTCTCTGCCTACTTGTGATCTCTCTCCCTGTCAAATAAAAAAAAAAATCTTAAATAACTCATTCACTATGATGCATTGGATAGTGGTGGCACTAGGATTTGAAGCCAGGCAGCCTTGCTGCAGAGCTGACAGTCCTCACCACTAATGTGCTACCCTGGGCGTAAGAACCAAGAGTAGCTATCAGTGCAAAGGCTGAGTCTTCAAAGATCTATTCATTTTGCAGTTCAGAAACAGCTTTTTAAAAGTGAGCCAAAAGAAACCAATCGTTCACCACTGATGGTCCAGCGAAGGTTCAATTAACCTGTAACAAGAGTTTGTGGGGGTAAAAATGCAGCGCACAAGATATCATCACGGTGCTGTATTCCTCCTTTCCATTTTTCAGGCTGGATGAAGAATTGATTGAAGTTCTGTAGTCGAAACACCGTAATAGCCCTAGTAAAAAGGATGTAGAATTTAGCTGTGGATCCAAATGTGATAGAGATCTTGAGTTGCCAGCTTATCATCCACAATCCTGAACCACCCACGCTAAACCTTTTTTTTATTATTTTCTCTTTGACTTCCCTGGTACATTATGAATATTTAATATTACAAAGTTAATTATCCTCTCACAGCCATTAATACCAAACATGTAGGCATTTATCAGATTAATTATCCATCGCCAAAACTTCAAAGCCAAGTTTCCCCATACAGGTACCATAGAACCACTAAGAGCTTTTTGACAGTAACAATAAAAAAGGAGATGAGTCTGTGAAGAAATAATATTTGGTCATTTAAACAAAACTAGTAAGATTTTTTTTTTTTCATGAGAGATTCCAGAGAAGTTCACATGTTAACATTCCCTGTGGCATTTTCCAGACTTACCTGACCACAGAATCCCACATCAGATAGCATCTCGAAGGGCACCATTTGTGAAACACACTTGGAAAGTGCCACTGCAGAGGAGCAGGACTCTGGTGACAGACATATTTTGAGCAGATATAACAGTTTTAAGAAGACCAATAGCTTGGGGCACTGCTGTGAATCTGACAAGCCAGGATGGGCAGGAAATGAAATGCCTGGGGCCTGGTAGGGAAGGGAGGAGCATGAACATTAAATTGTGGGGCATCAATACCACCTTGTTTCCACCTGATGATTTAAGTTAGGGCCATCAGACTATACTAAGCCTCTCTCTCCTTCTAGAGGCATACTCATCTCACATGAGCATTAGTAACCACAGAATTGGTGTCTTCACCCGCACTCTCTCTTCACATACCTGAAATCTTGCTTCTATACCCACCACCCCAAAGGTCTCCAAATTGCTCTATCACTATAAAGTCCTCACTCTCTGAAGGATGTGGCTTTCCACTCCCGAAAATTATTTTCTTTCTAGTACATCCTGCTTCTCTTCCTGCCCCCCTGATCTTTCATTCCCTGTTCTCTATTTCCTCTTCCCTTCTTTCAATATTCACATCCCTCACTGTCTTTCCTCTATTCCTTCCTTTCTGCTCACGTGGGTTCATTCAGGGATCCTATCTACCACCTCAGGTTGCAATCTTGCTTCTATGAAAGTGGTTCTTAAATTTATCTACATTTATAACTTTCCCCAGTTTTGAGAAGTTCTCACTTGCCAGGTGACAATTCTATATAATGTCCCTATCAGCAACATATCAAGAAATTCAAAGTTTTCATCTTCTGTCCATACCAGGCCTCAGTCCTAAATTCCCTAATTTGGTTACCAGATCAGTAGTCCAGTTTCCTGTGTGTTTCTCTTCCTAGGTCACATCAAATACTTAGATTCCCCCTCTGAGATATGCTACCAAATTCCTTCCTTTTTATTTTAAACAGCCAATGACAGCTTCGTAGTTCGGTGCTTTCTACCTCATCACTGAACAATTGTAACAGCCTCTTAACCAATGCCACTGCCTTTAGTCTACCCACCTCTAGTACATCTTTTCTTCTGTCACTAGATTAATCATTCTATTCGGGGACTTTTCATCTATATTCATTTTACAAGCACTTTTTGTTTCCACATGGAAGTCCATATTCAGGTGCTGCAGGGGATAGAACCATGAACATAAAATAACTAACATAAAAAGTGAAATGTGGTAAATGCCAAGGAAGTACTGATTAACTGCCAAGGAAGCCCAGCTATAGAAATCCCAGAAGGCTGAGTGAGAGGTCATATTTGCACTGGACCATAGCAGATGAGTAGGCTTTGGAAGAGGAAGGCACTCTGGGCAGAGGAAATGGTCTGGTCAAATATAAGGCTAATGCCTCATTAAAAAACATGTATTCATTTTCCACTCTCTACATGGCACATTTTAAATGTGTGGGCCTATTATTCAAAACCCAGTGCTATTTGGGTCCCATCTACTTTTTTAGAATTAGTTCTATTCTTCTACCCTTGATATTCAAAGTAAAATATGAATACCCAGCTAAATATTTGACAGAGCTACTGGAAGCCATAGGGTAAATATGGTTCACCTTCCTAACTGTTAATTTTATTTAAAGAGTTAGGGGACAATATCTATAGGATAGATGAATTTATGTTCCAGAATGAAAAATTCATCTGGATTTAAAAGGTAGAATACAAGGTTTCAAATAAATTTCTTGCTTATAGGAGCTGGTTTTAAATTGCTAGAGGTATTCAGGGGTTAAGTTTCTGAAGCACACTTTCTTCTTCAACACAAACAATAGCTTTATTGTTCTTTAAGCACCCTTCACATTTCTAGCTACTTGGTTTTCATTCATGATGTGCTCATCCATCCCTCTATGGATTTCCTTTCACATACAGTCCCACACCTGTCTACCTGTACACCCATTCTCTAAGGCCCATCTTGTTCTGATAGGCTTCTTAATAACTAGAGTTGAAAGAAATATTTCCTTCTTCTCATCTCTCACACTGCTCACATTTTATTATAACATTTAATAAATATAGCTACTCCTCTGCTAGATTATAAATTCTTAGAAACCAGGCATCTTATCTCATTCTGTAATCCCATAATAGAAAGCATTGTGACCAGCTCATAGTGGGTATTCAATAAATACTTGCCAAATAAATAAATGAAAAATTCTCTATCCAAATGTCACCTCCTTAAATGAGCCTTCTGTGACCACCCTATCTAAAGACTCTTCCTTGAGGGTTAATATCCAAAATATAGAAAGAATTTATACAACTCAACACCAAAAAAACCCCCAAATAATCCAATTAAAAAATGGACAGAGGATATGAATAGACATTTATCCAAAGAAGACAAGAGACACCTAGAAAGATGTCTAGTATCACTAATCATCAAGGAAATGTAAATCCAAACCACTGGATGGCTCAGTAGGTTGAGTGTCTAACTCTTGATCTCAGCTCAGGTCTTGATCTCAGGGTTATAAGTTCAAGCCCTGTGTTGGGGTCCACACTGAGTGTGAAGCCTAGTTTAAAAAAAAAAAACAACCACAGTTGTATAATACCTCATAGTTGTCAGAATGGCTAAAAACGCAAGAAATAACAAGTGTTGGAGAGGACGTAAAGAAAAAAAAACACCCATCCACTGTTGGTAAGAATATAAATTGTGCAGCCACTGGGGAAAACAGTATGGAGGTTCTTCAAAAAAATAAAAATAGAATTACCATATAATCTAGTAATTCCACTATTGGACATTTATCTAAGAAAATGAAAATACTAACTCAAAAAGATATACGCACACCTATGTTTATTGCAGCATTATTTATAATGGTCAAAATATAGAAGCAGCACAAGTGTCCATCCACAGATGAATGGATAAAGAAGATGTGGATAAGAAAGATGTATATAGGGGCACCTGGGTGGCTCAGTGGGTTAAAGCCTCTGCCTTCGGCTCAGGTCATGATCCCAGGGTCCT
The DNA here is from genome assembly GCA_028534135.1 of Potos flavus. NCBI lineage: Eukaryota > Metazoa > Chordata > Mammalia > Carnivora > Procyonidae > Potos > Potos flavus. The sequence goes on from CM052898.1 coordinate 105,598,480, forward strand.
GGGATCAAGCCCCGCATCGGGCTCTCTGCTCAGCAGGGAGCCTGCTTCCCCCTCTCTCTCTGCCTGCCTCTCTGCCTACTTGTGATCTCTCTCTCTCTGTCAAATAAATAAATAAAATCTTTAAAAAAAATAAAAAGAAAGATGTATATACACAGACACATACATGTATAAGATATATAAGATGCATAAGATATGTATTTATATATATGTATATATGAATAAAAAGAGAATGAATAAGGAAAGAAGAATGAAAAAAGAATGAAATCTTGCCATTTGCAATAACATGGATGGATCTGGAAGGTAAAATGCTAAATGAAATAAGTCAGTCAGAGAAAAACAAATACCATACGACCTCACTCATATGTGGAAGTTAGGAAACAAAATAAATGAACAAAGAAAAAAAGACACAAAGCCAAAAAAGACTCTTAAATATAGAAAAAATCTAGTATTTGCTAAAAAGGAAATTGGTGGGGGGATGGGCAAAATAGGCGAGGGGGATCAAGAGTACATTTATCCCGAGGAGCACTGAGTAATGTTAAATATACTTGAATAAATAAAAGAAAAGAAAACTTGAAGTGGGGAGTACTATTACTTACTTGGATTTTTCAATCAGAATAAAACTTGATTTAAATTAAAAGATAAAGTAAAACTCTCTCCCTTGAGTCTCTCATCCTTCACCCTACATCCTTTCTCTTTATTACACTTATCATTAGGTGATATCGTGGTCTATATTTACTTGTCCCTTTATTTACTCTCTCCCCTACCAAAAATAAAATCTAGGAGATCAGGGACTTTGTTTATTTCCTTTCTGTATCAGTAGTGCTTAGAATAATACCTAGCACATAATAGGAATTTAATAAATATTTGTGGGATTGATATATGAATTATTCTTTCTTTAAAAAATCAATAATTTTAATACTAATATTCTTTTAATAATATTAATATGAGGCTTAGCAAGGTAAGATACTATAAATAAGGTACTTCGCAGTTCTGAATTTGCCATGAATCTTATAATAGCTTTACACGTAATTATTTTTAATTTTTTCTTTACTGAATGGTAAGTTTGGTTCAAGAGATTACCCTTTGGGGATGGAGAGAGTGGGGTGGGAGTGAGAGGGAAGAGGTCAATCCTCTATCTCTTCTATTATCTCTCAGTCAAAATTCAATGTCAAATGTCTTTTTGCCAAGATACCCATATTAACTAGATATATTTAGGTAACATGAGTGAAAGGCACAGAACGCTTTTCATAAGATGGTACAAAAACTATCCCTTCTGATATTTCACCTTGTGTGTCAAAGTGTTGAGAAACTAATTAGCTGCCACCTTTCCCTTAAAACCTAACCTGAAACTTTCAATTGAAGTGACAGTTATCCTTAAAATACCTTAAGAATCCACACTGTATTTCTCACTTTGTCCATTTCAAAGATAACTTTTTTTTAAGTTGTACTTTTGCCAAGAGTTAAATTGAAGTGCAGAATGAGCCAATTTTAAGGCATTTTAGGAGTCTGAGAGATTTGTTCTTTTGACATTGAAGGAGTTTACTAGTTCCATTCCACACCTTCTGAGTCACTGTGTCATCTGTGAAGATGATCAGATCTCTCGCTCAGATGTAGATATAATGACCGATTCTGTGAGAACAAAATTAGTTCATCTGTCAAGTACAAAAAAAAATACAAAAAAGAAAAAAATATTTTAAAAAACAAACTTTTTTAGGATGAATGTGCTGGGAAAATAACTCTTACCAAAACTTATCATGTAGTAATTGTCATGGAGAGAACAAAAGAACACAATCAACTATTTGTTCCCTCAGAGGCTAATTGTTCATGTGTTGTTAGTCCAATTATCATAAGAATCTATACTTGTTCAGTCCATCATGATTTTTAGGCTTAACAGAGGTATCTCAAAGGCAGAGAATGAGTTCGATAATAGATCAGTTCATTTTTATTCTTTTTCCTAAAATTCTTGGAGTCAAAGTTTGGACACCAAAGCCATCACAAAATTAGGTTTGAGGGTTATTTGTGAATTTCAACATACCTGCCCCCTCCTGACTTGCAACATGGTTTTTCAGAGTAAGTTACACTTCGGAAATGTTCATTCTGATTCTCATTCTAATAATAGAAACCAATTGAATCACATAGAATTATAGTACCTCAGTAAAGCAATTATTAAGAATTTAATATCTTGCGATAGGTAAGCTTTATTGTTGAGGAACTTCAAATCCCTAATCTAGTTTCACTTAAAAATACTTTTAGAAATCAAGTTATGTCAACAGCTATTTATCGAGCACCTACTTTTACAAAGTTTTGTGAAAGATGCAAGCAATAATATTTTCAGAATTACTTGAACTTATACAAATGATTCCCTTCTTTATATTTGTATAAGTCTAGCTATTTTACAGAGATAAAACCTTCCTAAATAGAGGTGTTTTTTTTTTTAACAGAAAGGAAACAAATACAGTGGGAGAAACTAAAAGCTTGAGTCTATTTTTATAACTTATAGAATCATAGAATTTTAGAGCAGGATAAAATCTTAAATGATTATTTATTTGATTTTACCAGAACTATACATATTATATGCAAATGCAAAGTTAATTGATCATCTATTCATTTAATTTTACCAATGTAAATATGACCAGGCATTTAACCAGGCATTACTTAGTTGGCCTTATGTCAATTCACAACTTCATCTCTAAATATATTTTGCTTAAAATGGTAAGAAACATGTTTCTAGGAGTTCTGATTTTGGGGGCTTCTTCTTTTTAACAGATTTGACATATTCTCCAGGTATTAATGAGTGCATTTCTAGAAAACCAACATGGGCTCTCCAATTCAGGTTTTGCTTAAGACAATTTCACAGTGGCATTTATCATATCCTGCCTCGTGTGAGTTGACTCCCCAATTAGAATATGATGCCCGTGAGAGCAAGAATCATGCTTCTTCACATTCAGTCCGCCATAGTTCCTAACTCAGTGCTTTCTGCCTAGGTGTAATTTAAAAATATTTGTGGGAAGGAAAAAGGAAAAGTAATAGTAAGCTAAAACTTTGAGGTGTTAATTTGTTTTTTTTTATTTAATTTTAATTTAAAACATGTTATTTTTTATTTTTTATTTAAATTCAATTTAGTTAACATATAGTGTATTATTAGTTTCAGGGATAAAATTTAGTGTTTCATCAGCTGCATATAACACCCAGTACTAATTGATAAACGTGTCTTTTATGTGTTTCTTCAAACACACAAAACTGATTCCCCAGCTTTGACTGACATAACCAAACTATTCAATCAGATTACTTGTTTAAGAGAATATAGTTGCTCTCCCATGACTTAATGACTCCATTTGCAACTCAGGAATGGTGGACAGAGCATGGACTTTGGCACAGGAATTCCAATTCAGCTGCCTACTAGCTTTGTAATTTCAGCCAAGCTGCACATTTTCCCAAGCCACATATTCTCCCTCGGGAAAGAGGACTGGTAATATAGATTCCTGGTTTATTGTGAAGAGAGAATAGATTTGAATAACTATCCTGCTTGCTCCTTATTCAGAGTGTGACCACGAGTAACTAACCTCTCTAATTCTCAGATTTCCTGTTATTTAATAAACATTAATTAAATCATTCAACAAATATCATTGAGCATCCACTAAGAACCAGACACTATAACACACACACACACACACACACACACACACACACATATTAAATGCTATAATCTAATTCTACATTAAATAAAGTACAGGAAGCTATATAGCACAAAGACAAATAGGGGGCATATTTCCACCTTGGGAGTAAAGAGAGATGTTCTGGTGGAAAAGATGAATGAACAAGACCTGAAATAGGAATAAATGTTAGCCACATGAACAATGTTTGGAGAAGGATTTCTAGAGAAGGGGAGAGAATAAAGGCAAGGGGGAATGGTTTACACGGGAACACACTGACAGCAGGTTCCTATATTTGAGTGTGAAAAGTACCCCAGTGGGCCACTTGGCTGGCTCATCAGAAGAGCTTGCAACTCTGCATCTTGGGGTCATGGGTTCGAGCACCACATTAGGTGTAGAGATTACTAGAATGTACCCAGGAATGGGTAAGAATGATACTAAGAATAGGTCAAAGCCAGAGGGAGAGTTTCAAAGTATTTTATAGACACTCTGAAAGGTGTTAAACAAAGAAGTGACATAGATAGAATGCATTGCAGAAAGAAATTATTATAGCTAAAATGTGCAGAATCTATTTAAGAAGTAAAATGGGGGCATTACTAGAGAATAGGACAAATTAGAAGGCTGTGACATTCAGCCAGGTAGAAATGATGCCCTGAATGATACAGTTGTAGTAGTAATAGGAACAAGTTTGAGAAATATTTAGAATATAAAATAGATAACAGTACTTGGTTGTGATGTTGAGCAAGAAGGAAGAACGAAGGTAGATATTCAGGTCTCTGGCTATTAACTGAAGCTCTGAAGCTAAGACAAAAAAAAGTGGGTTTTGAAGAGGAAACAAATAATAAATTCAGTTTAAAATATGTTGAATTTGAGATTGCAGGCAGACATGCCCAGAAAGCAAATGGATAAGTGAGCTTAGAGAGATAAGAGCTGACAATAAAGACTGAGATACCTACAAAATATTGCCTACCTTTCAAATGAAGCTAAGGATTAAGTTAGATAATGTATGTAAAGGGCCGAATGTTACAAAGCACTATAAATAAAATAAATCAGATGCATATTTAGATCCCTCACTCAATAAATGTACTATCTATCTTATCCTGGGCAAAATTATCAAACCAATCTCTTTATTTAGGTAGAACCTGAAGTTAAAGCTACAACTTAACCCCTCTAGGTTTTAAAGAAAGCTTAATAAGCTGTCAATCTTCCAGTTATTTCTTTTCTAATCACTAAATTCTTAAGGAATTGGCTTAATGGACCATCCTTCTCCCATTATAACTGAACAGTCGACCTGTCCTCTTACTACTTTGTTAAATGCCTCCTGATATAAAGGACCCTGCCGAATTCCAGTAAAATCTGTCTTCACATAAGGGTTTTGACTTCGGAAATATAATTTTTTTAAAGATTTTATTTATTTATTTGAGAGAGAGAGAGAGTGAGTGCATGAGAGGGGGTGGGGCAGAGGGAGAGGGACAAGCAGACTGTCAGATGCCAGGCTCGATCCCAGGACCCTGAGATCATGAC
>CM052898.1:105604156-105633477 GCA_028534135.1 Potos flavus
AAAAAAAAAACTGACTTGTGTAAACAATCAAAAAACAAACAAACAAACAAAAAATCTTACCTTTGATGCTAATTTCTAACTATGGATATCTTAAAAATACAATTAAGAAAACAGTATCTTCAAACTTTTGACTTACACTGATGAATTCTTAAAATTCTTTTTTGTTATGTTCAAAATTTAAGCTGGATCAGCTGTATACTTCACATCCACCATGCCATAATATTTGAGAATTAAACTGCCTATTGCCATAGCCCGATTATAGAAATACTTAGTCCATAGTCTGTTGAGAGATAAGTTGTTAATGGGTCATGATTGTTCCTAGGATATGAAAAAGACTTTCCTTTCAAAGGTGAGGATTATTGAATTCATTCTTGATATCAAGTAGAATAATCTGGATTATGCTTTCTTTCCTTATAGTCAAACTACCCCTGAGCTGTAAGTGGCACTATGTTTTCTAGTCTGCATATGCACATTTGCATCAGAAGAGAAAGCCTTTCATGTGATCAATAAAAGTTCCTAAACATATACCGCTAATTTTCTAGGTATAAAATCTGATTTGGATCCTAATTTCAAATCGTTAAGATCAAATTCCATAGTGAATAATGTTCGGCAAATTACCTATTAGAGCCATGTTTTGTGAACTGCTGAATTTATGGACAATATATTTTTGGCAAATATCACACTTTCATTTTCCTAGTGCTTATACAATGCCATAGAAAAGGTCCTGTTTATGATCCCTTAGTTCTCTCAAGAGAAAAAGAGAAGTAATTTTCCTTATAATGAAATGGACGAATTGCTCCTCAAGAATAGTAAGCAGGCCGTGAAAGGCCCCTGTCTGCACAGATATGGAGGAAAAGCTAATACAGAATTCTGTAGCCTATTTTCCTCTTTGCTGCAATTTAAAATAAGTAACAAGAGAGGAAGAAATGAGTCCCCTTTATCATTGAAAGAATATAATTTATACATTAGGAATTTATTGACTATAAAATTTAGAAAACTTTTGGAAGTGGTATTATGACCCTGTCTGGAATGATTAAAGAAAAAGATTCCAAAAGCCAGAAGAAAGCCTTCTAACACCTCTCAAAGCTGCTTGAGCTACGTGATCTCACAATGTTTTAGTCACTAAGCATTCAGTCAATCTGACCAGTTTCACTCACCTAGCTCACCAGCAAGTTAATGACTCAGAATCAGTCAAGATTTCTATGTTCTTTTCTCTTTTAGATTCTGATTCAAAACCTAAGCGTTACCTCAAATAAAGTTTTTATTTAAAAGTTAAAAAAAAATGATTCTGATTCAAATACGAACATTCTCCTTTTGCCTTCCTACAGTTTTGCCTGAAGCACATCATACCTCTCCCAGCCTGTAACCAGTATCGTCTTCTTAAGAACCAGGATCTGTGAAATATCCACAGCTCCTTCTCGCCCGACATTTAGTGTGTGGTGACAGTATCCACTGAAGTCCCATACCTTCAAGAGAAAAACTTACGTCATCTTTGAGACAAGAACAGAAAATGTCTTCTTCAGTGAGTAAACTAACACAGTGTAATAGGATTATTTTAAACTTTGGTGTTTATATTCTGGACGAGCGCTGATTCCCTTAGGGTATGTCATAATTAAGAAAATCCCCTCAGCATTTAAATTTACCCATTATTTTTTGTTATTCTACTTGTAACCTGATCAATCTAGTCTAATAATAGCTGATTCAGGGGCACCTGGGTGGCTCAGGCGGTTTCTGCCTTCAGCTCAGGTCATGATCCCAGGGTCCTGGGATCGAGCTCCGCATCGGGCTCCCTGCTTGGTGGGAGGCTTGCTTCTCCCTCGCCCACTCCCCTAGCTTGTGTTCTCTCTCTCGCTGTCTCTCTCACTGTCAAATAAATAAATAAAATCTTTAAAAATAATAATAATAATAATAATAGCTGATTCAAAAGCTTTAGAGTATTTTTAAGGAGAAGACCATAAAATCACGCAGCGCCACATTTTGGAGTCTGTTGAAACCTTGGTTCTTTCTCTAAGTGTATGTCTCTAAATTTCAATTTCCTCATTTATGACCCAGGATATTTACTCCTCCAGGACATCTGGAGGGTTAACATCTAATACAGAGCCTGAAACACAGGCCTTATGGATAGGTTTTCCATCTTCTCCCAGGAAAATGTCCTGTTGATAGTGGATGTCAGACCCCATCCACAGAGGCACAAGCACTTTGAGTTTGTTTCCTCCGGCAGGTAGTGAGGACCCAGGCACAACGGGTGAACTTACAACAGAACATCATTAGGTCACCAGCAGCTAAACTAAGCCCTGCCGTGAAACATCGTTGGTGTATCATCAATGAAGGGCAAGTGGGCACTACCAAAATTAAATTGCATATACCCTTTGACTAGACTCCCTTTGACTTTCAACTTTGAGAAAATCATCTCACAGAGGCATTCACATGTGTGAAAAGACATATTTTGAATATTTTTATATTCTTGAAGCATTGTTTATAAAAGCTAAATACCTGAATCAAGCTGGCTGCTCATTAAGAAGGGACTAAAGAGTCAGAATATGGAATATCTAGGGGCGCCTGGGTGGCTCAGTCATTAAGCCTCTGCCTTCAGCTCAGGTCATGATCCCAGGGTCCTGGGATCGAGCCCCACATCAGGCTCCCAGATCAGCGGGAAACCTGCTTCTCCCTCTCCCACTCCCCTGCTTATATTCCCTCTCTTGCTGTGTCTCTTTCTGTCAAATAAATAAAAATCTTTAAAAAAAATGTATATGGAATATCTATACAGTAGCATAAAATGTAACCATTAAGAAGAATATGTCATTTCTATATTTGTAAGCTCTGCCTAAACTGAATCAGCTATGGAACCTTAAGCAATTTGCTTTATTTCCTTGGGTTTTAGTTTCCTCCTCTGTAAAACTGGCATAATAATAGTACCAAGTATACAGATATATATGTGGGGGTGGGGGTGGGAGGATGTGCATTTGTGTGTATTTGTGTGTGTGTGTGTGTAAAGTGCTTAGAACAGGACCTGGTTCTTAGTAAGCATGTAATAAAAGCTAGCTAACATTATTATCATTGTATGCATTCATATGACTCAATGTCCACAAAAGAAAAATGCAAAATGCAGAACAACATATATATTGGGCTGCCGTTAAGAAACAGATGCTGCCTTTTTGGCTAGAAGGATGTATGAGAAACCAGTAACAGTGGTAGCTACAAGGGACGAGCTGTGAATAGAAGTGAGAAAGAAACTTTCTTCTCACTGTGTAACTCTTCGATATTTCAAATTTTATTGTATGATTACATTAATTATTCAAAACATTAAGTAATTAAAAATCAGATTCTTCAAAACCATGATAAATAGGGCAATACTTTTAAATCTTGGATGATATAGGTACTTGTTTGGGATTCTAAATTATAAATGAGATTGGAAAATGTCATTCATTCTTGTCTCTTCATAGAATATGAGCAGCTCAATCCTGATTTATGCATCTTACACAGAGGTTGCCAAATTTCAGAATTCTGTTGTGCTATTATGATAAAGACGAATATACCTTCGAATCTGTGATTATACTACTAAATTCCAATTAACTTCGACGATGCAAGGCTTGAGCTGAGATGTTGAAGGGTACACAGGCTCTTCACCCATGTCACTTCATTTTCCTTTAAACATGGCTCTTACCAAACCCACCTAAAATAATACCCACAAACAGGTATTGTAAAGATCTGACTGTTCCCAGGTCCAGCTAAGTCCCTTAGCTGGGACTATCTGAAAGCTTTTAGCAGCCATCTGCCAATCTGCCCTACTCTGGACTCTATAACCAGTTACTTTCCAAGAAAAGGGTAAAAGGAACCTAGTCTACTCATCTCATTTCTCAGTTCAGTCTTGTACCCCAGAACCAGTAAGTGGGATACTCACTTGCTCCTTTTGCCTAAGCCTGTCTAAAACTCCAGTTCCAGTTATTCCTGTTTTATTCCACCTTGACCACGGAGGTTGGAACTGTCCCATTACTGTCATACATCTTACCAGTTCTGTAAACTAGATTACTTAAACCCAAGCTCCTAGTCCTTACCTCCTGCCATTTAACCTTCCAGGAGGCCCAGCTCTGTTGATTTCCAGAGATTCTCACTGCAACCTGCCATAGCACCTCCTTCACACTGACAGTAACCAGCCTGGAATCCCCCAGAATTCTTGCTTCCAACCCACATATCCAGAGAACTTTCCATTACCCTCCCATGCAGCCTACCAACATGCATCATACTCCCCACCATGGAAGGCATACTTCATTAATACCCTCCGATTCTAGTTATGACAGAAGTTTGAGAACCATTCAAAGCTTATTCTGGGAAACTGCTTTCTGTTGCCTCAAAGTGTCATAAGCCATCTCCAATCAAAGATTGTCATTAGTCTCAGAGCTGAGGGGAGCAGAGAGGATTCACTGGCAGGCATGACTTCAGATAGCAAGTATCTAAGCTTTGCATCAAAATTTGATCATTTTTACAAAGCGTTATAGCACCTTTCTCCCAGAAGAAATTAGTAATGGTTACAAAACAAGAAAAGTGGAAGTATTACATATTGTTAGTTTAGGATGATAAATAAGATGATTGCTCTGCCTACAATCCTTCTTTACCGTCTCACTTTCCTTCACATAAAAGTGCAAATTATAACATGGGTTGATTTTAAAATATTCATTTGCTCTCAAATTTGAACCTGTGCCATTTTAAAAAGTTTTCTTGGTTGCCCAGATTTCTCATTTGATAAACTGAGAAGAAGAAAACTAGAGATATTAGCTGAAGCATAGGAAAATTACTCAGACTTCTTATTCCCCAAAGTAGTCCTCTATCCAGAACACTGGAACAGGCTTTCTGAAATAAGTAAGCCAAGTTGTGTTTTTATTTTAAATAATTTATTCAGAAAAATCATTTATTCATTTTTCCACAGAGGTTTGTTTTTTTCTCCCCCCTCACAGCTTTGTTATTAGATGGTGTGAGTTATTTAACTCTTCTCATCTCATCTTTTCTCTTCCATGGCCAAAAAGGCAAAAACAAATATAGCTATAGCTATGTCTCCTCACATAGTATTTCAGCCTCCTCGTATCTGGATAGAAAAGCATCACTGCGTTCTCACCTTTATGGTCCCATCTGTGCTGCCAGTCAAAAGCCTTGTCTCATTTGCATCAAGGGCCATAGTGCTGATTTCTGCATTGCCATGGCAACCAGTAAACTGTTTGATTTTCTGCCCAGTGTCTATCATCCAGAAGGAAACAGTAGACCCCACGTCCGAGCTGATTACCTAAGAGAAAATAACCTTGTAAAGAAATTAAATACAGTCCCAGAATCCACCATTTTTATTTCAATAAAAATATCTAACCTGTAACTCCCTCCCTACCCCGCAATAGTTAGAGGCACATTTGTGATGTGTTTTCTTTCTTTTTGTTAAGCTGATAGCATTTCAATTCCTAAGCCAGAACGGAGGTAATGAAGTCATGATTCTCTTTACCAACGAAGATAGGAATCTACTTCCCTTACCCACCATTCAGCTGACTGTCGAGAGGCCATCCTGAAATCGAATCCTACTGAAAATAAACTTAAAAATCTTCTGCATTTAGATGAGAAAGCTGATTTTATTAGTCATGGTGCTCTGACACCATTTTCTATATGAAAAGAAGCATTTTACTGTATTTCACCTTCCATTTAGCATTCTGAAAAGAAAGCACTACCAGACATTATGGGGGGAAAAGTTAATTTTAACAAACTGATAGAGCTATCGCTTTCATTGCCATTAATCCCTCTCTTCCTCCTCTCTCAAGGTGCTGTATATATTTTTACAGCTAAACACAATTATTGATGGGCCACTAAAAACAAAGAACACAGGAAGGTTAAATATAAATCTGCATATACACTCCAAGAGGAAGGCAACAAAACAAATGCTAGAAGGGATAGAATTATACATAGCAGCCCGACAGTGAGAAATTTTACAGTGGCAAGTAAACTGCTAATTTCAGCTCTAGGTATTTAGGCACCCAGTAGGAAGTTAAAATCACCTCACCCATTTGACTTTGGGACCCAAAAGAATGAAAAGCAAACAAACAAAAACACTGAACCCACAAATAAGTAAATAGGAAATTGCCTGAAGAAACATCTAGACTTTGAGAAAACTTAAATCATGTCTTTATCTGCATAGGTACGGATTACCATTTTATAAATGTAAATTTATCAATAATATGCTAATTTGGGTATTGCGCTTTTAAAATTAAATGGATCCAAGTTTATCGAATGTATCTTCAGAAGGCCTGGAGAGCCGGTCATCGTGCATGTATGCCTTCATTCGGTTTTGGGGCACGCACTGAACGTCCATTCCGTCCCAGCTCTGAGACGACGGCAGGGACTCATGAATCCCTGCTCTGAAGGAATCTATAGTCCGGGCTTAAATACTAAAATCACCTGGGGAACTTTATAAACCATGACTGTGTTACCAGATCAGAGACTCTCATTTAACTGGACTAAGAAGGAGCATTTTTTTAATGAGCTGCCCGGTTACTTAGGTCTGCAGCCTGGGTTGGGAACTATCAGTCTAGGTGAGGAAACAGACAAGAAACAGACAAGTGCCAAACAATACTACAAGCTTAGAGGTTTCACCCTGGTGTGGCAAGGACACAGAGAGGAATATCCAAAATCTTCTCACTGGGATGGGGGATGGGGAATGAAATGTGAGGAGGGTCAATCTGTGATTGAAGATAGGAACATATATTTATTGGATGCCAAGCCCTTTACACCCACTATCTCACTTGATCTTTATAAAAATCCTGTAAAATAAATAACGTTATCACCCTCATTCTCCCAGTTATGAAATTAAGATTCTAATCAGCTAAGCACTGTTCCCAAGCTTATATAACAAGGTTTTAATCATGGGCAGTCTATGACAGACACATCCTAAGGTCTTCTATATTCCAGTATAGTATCCCAGATAATTAAGAGTGTGCTGAGAAGAGAGAACTTGGAGAGTATTCGAAGCATGAGAAACAATGTGAAGTGTAATGGAGCCAGAGTGCAGATGCTGAGGTAAATAGTGGAATGCCAGGTTAGGCAGCCAGCTGGTGACAGATAGTGGAATCCCCGAAGAGCAATGCTAGAGATCTTAACTACAGAGAACAGACGGATGGTTACCAGAGGGGAGGTGGATGGGGGGATGGGTGAAATAGGTGATGGGGATTAAGGAGCGCCCTTGTTGCGATGAGCACTGGGCGCTGTATGGAAGCGTTGAAGCACTATATTGTACACCTGAAACTAATATTACACTGTATGTGAAGTAACTAGAATTAAAGTGTAAAGAAAGAGCAATGTTAGAGAATAATGAGTCATGTGTATAAAGTCCTTACTGGGATAGGGACCTGAGCTTTCATTGAATGGGCAGCAGAGTGTATGACTCCAAGTTCACAGCAATCATTGCTCTTGATGCGGAGGACAGTGATACAGCATTTTACAGAAGGTACTCCTGGCAGTGGTGTGGAGAAAAACTGAGGTTGTAGGAAGACCATTTGGGGGCTGCTGTGATAGTCCCAGGTAAGAGGTGTTCAGCTGAAACAGCAGTTGGGTGGTAAAAAGGAGAGGAGAGACTGGGAAATAAAAGGGCCACCATTTTGCCACATTTATGCTCAGCAAAGAACTGGTTGTGAGCAACTGATCTCTTGCAGCCTTTTTTTTCCCCTGAAATTACAACTCTGAATCAAACAACATCTTAAATGATGTAAAACTATATGTACGTTACACATTTTCTCTCCTGAAATCAAAAGTAGCTTAAATATTTAATTACCATTATTCAACAATAGTATAATCTCTAGGACAAAATGGCCTGAATCTTGAAACAATGTGCCCTATCTCTTCAATTATCACCCCAAGTAGATAACTGTGTTTCTATTTGCTTTGATTTCTGCAACATGCCTGGTAGTTAAGAGCACTGAGTCTGAAGCCAGGATGCCTGAGTTTGAAGGTCAGTTGTCTGACCTTGGGCTCATCGCTTAATGTCTCTAAGCTTCAGTTCCCTCCCCTACAAACCAGAGAGAATCACAGTAACTACCTCAAACTATTTTTAAGAGGTTTAAATGAGCTAATATTTGTAAAGCACAGTGCATGTTAAACAATAAACAAGCCAGAAAAGTTAACTAGTGTTACTACTCTATTTAAGCTTTATTTGTCTGACTCTCTATTTTGGGTGATACCACTTTTCATATCCAAACCAATTTAAGAAAAATATTTAATATCTTGCTTTCTTTCAACCATGACAGCAAATATAGACAATTATAATTTTAGAAGCCAGATTGTAGATGTACATTGAAATTTTAAATTATATCAGACTTGTGAATTTCTCCACATAATTACTTAGGAATTTGAACTGTATTCATTAAAAACAAAACCGTGGAAACATAATTTTCCAAGCATGAGTGAAAATTTTGATGGCGTTTTTTTAAGAAAAGGTTAAAGGTTGTGAAGAGTTTTACTATTTCTATTCAAAAAGCATTTATTGAGAACGTAGGCATTTTAGTACTAAATGATAGGCATTCCTAGATTAAAAAGAAAAAAAAAAGCAAAGTACAATGAGACCAATGTTCAAGGAAAAAACTTGTTTACTAGTCCGAGACTGGCATCACCCACATTAGAAAGCATCTAATCATCAACTGCCCCACTTTTATCTGCTGTAGACATTCAATCAGGAATTAGTAACTTTCACATTTTCCTGTTTTGCAGCAAAACTCTCCCTCCTTTGATCACCTGGCTGAGCCCCAACATGCTATTCATCTGTTTTTAGCACCTTTCTCTGCTCATTTCACAATTTCTCATGAAATCTGAATCAATAATGACAACAGTGTAGAGCCAGTCAGATTTCATTTTATGGCAATCTGCCTTAAGGTGCAGTCTTAGGGAAAACAATATGTTGAAAAACGAGGACTGACAAACATACCACCAGTAGAACCAGACTTCTATCACTATGACAACATCAGAATACAAGAAGAGCAAGACAGGTGAAAAGACTCTCAAAGTTTGGTGAGAGAGGAGTGCATTTAACATCACTTGGCAGGTGAGGGCAGCGATTTCACTACAGGATGGTGGGGAGTTTATTTTTAGCAAGCTGTGATTTTTCCTCAGGAAGAGAGCCCAGGAATAAGTATTGGCATCATATTTATATGCCAGATTTTGATGAAACAAAATCTCTTCAAGTTTTCGGTTCTTTCCTGGCTGCCTCTTATCAGGTGAGACCTCAGCAGAGGAGGACAGGGCCCCAGCGGTCTGCACTAGCTTAATCACTCCAGTGCAAGTGGGCCTCAGGAGCAAACTGTTGTTCTCCGCCTTACGTACCCGAATTAATAACCATTTAGGAATATACGGGTCTATTTGTCTCTCTCATCGGAAGCTGTCACAGCCAATGAGACAATTCTAAGAGATGTGAGGCCGTATCCACATCCCGTAATTGTCTTCGTGTATTCCAACAACAGTAGGCGTTTTAGTTGTCTTTATTATGCATTCCAAGTCCTAGGTCTAAGCAAGAAGGAAAATAAAATATTACAGCAGTGGATGTCGCTGGCTACCAAGGGATGAGGACATTTGATTTAATTGCTGTTTATAGTTCTATTTTTTAGTCAGTGATGTTTGTGGCCCCAAAATATAAAGCAGGTTACCTATTTTATTTCTATTGCTCGTCAAATCTCTAGAAGTTACATTTCAGTAAGTAGTAAGGTGAGGGGAATGATAAGATCTAAGTACTGTGGAGAAAGAGGATTCAAATATTTTAAGGCATCTATTCTCCATTTATAAATCTTATTTATTACCTCTTTTAGCTTAATTTTTTTTTAAAGTTTTTATTTTTATTTTTATTTTTATTTTTTATTTGACAGAGAGAAAGAGATCACAAGTAGGCAGAGAGGCAGGCAGAGAGGAGGAAGCAGGCTCCCTGCTGAGCAGAGAGCCCGATGCAGGGCTTGATCCCAGGACTCTGAGATCATGACCTGAGCCGAAGACAGAGGCTTAACCCACTGAGCCACCCAGGCGCCCCTAGCTTAATTTGTAGTGTGCTCTTGCAAATTCATTCCTTGAGTTTATTGAACACCTATGATATGCAGGACACAGGATCTGGGAGTTGGGGATTCAGCAGTGAAAAATTCCTGCCCTTATATTTAGTGGGAGTAGAGAAGCAATCAGATGAGAAAATAAAAAGAAAAATAGCTATATAGCAATATAGATAGATATAGTCCAGTGATGATAAGCATTATGGAGAAAAATATAACTGAGATGGAGGTAGAGATCATTGGGGATGAATGCAACGCTGGGTGCTCTGACAAAGCCTCCGTGAGGAATCATTTGAGGAAAGATGTGACTGAGGTAAAGGTGGGAGCCACGTAGGTACGTAAGTGAAGACAGTTCTAGGCAAAAGAAACAGCAGTGCAAAGGCTCTAAGGTAAATTTCCCTTGGACATTCAGGGACTAGCTAGGAGGTCAACAGTTCTAGGCAGTGTGAGTGACCGGAGAGGCCGCAATCTGTGACAACCTGTGGTTGTCACACAGGCATTCAAAAGACTCCTCTCCTTCAAGAACTAGGGGGAAAAATCAGAAAAATATCACTTCCCCTTTTTTGGCTAATATTTATTTAGCTTTTACTCCTGCTTTGTTCCATGCATGTTTACATACAATATCCTCTGTCCTTCAAAGAAAATCTACAAGGGAGGTATTCTAATCCCTATTTCATACATAAGAAAACTCTTGTGTAGAGGAGTTAAAATCACTTGCTCAATGCAAACCGTTAGGAACTCTGACTCTAAAACCTCACTGCTTCCCTTGTTCTAAACAAATAACAGAAAACACTCCTTCAAAAAGTGGTAGAGACTGCATTGCACGTCCAGGTTCCAGTTCTGCATGCTTGGAAATCACCCACCCTAACCATACGTAAAAAGCTAAACAAACTAAAAAAATTGATAGCCCTTCTTTGATCAGTAATAGAAATGAAGTCACAGAACAAATTGCTACCCCCAGAATTGGAGAGATCAACAGGCAAATAGAGAAATCACCAATTTACCGGAGCAGGAACTTGGGAACTGGAAACTCCCTGGGAAACAGTGCCAAGAAGAGGAAAACCACCACTATAATTGACGAATTTCTGGAGGCTCCAAGTGGACAAGCCCAAGAGTTAAAAATGCCTGGCGTAGCCAGTCATAGGGGGTCCCCACAATTTTATGAGTTTTATTTTGAGATTATCGACCAGGTTTTCACTGCAATATTGGGCGAAAACCCCCTCCTGTTTCCGGCAGAGGCAGAAGGAAAGAATCTATTTCAAAATACATTAGAGTAATTCTGTTCTTTATGCAAGGTCTGCCCTCAAGAGAAACTATTTAGCCAGGGCCTCACCTGCTGGGGTTTTATCAGTGCTTACTTGATCTGAGGAAGGAAAATACCAAATTCTAGCTGGCTATCATCATCCTGTTGGACGTATGTGTGGGGGACAACTGAGAAGTCTATGTGAAAAAAAATTAATTAATTTTGAAAAAGCATATGTAAAGTTCACAGTCCAGAGGCACAAGCTCACAAAAGACTGAGACTTAATGCTAGGACTACAGAATGCTTCTCCTCCCCCACACCTCACCACCACATTTCGAAAGGCCTATTTACGGCAGTTCCTTTTACCTGGTCCCTTATGTCCCACTATCAAGAAAAAATTCCAAAACATACTAAAAGGCAAAAAACACAATTTGAAGAAAGAGAGCAAGCATCAGACTCAGACATGGTAGGGATATTAGAATTATCAGATTAGAAATTTAAAATAACTATGATTAATATGCAAAAGGCTCTAATGGGTAAGATGGCATGTGAGAACAGATGGGTAACATAAGCAGAGGGATGGAAATTCTTAGAAAGAACCAAAAAGAGATGCTAGAGATCACAAATGAATCATGCCTTTCATGGGCTTATTACTAGACTGAACATGGCTGAGAAAAGAATCTTTGACCTTGAGGATATATCAGTAGAAACCTCAAAAATTGAAAAGCAAAGAAGACAAAGGCTGGAAAACAAACAAACAAACAAACAGTACCCAGGAACTGTAGGACAACTACAAAAGGTATAACATTCACACAGTGAGAATACTAGTAGGAGAAGAAAAAAAAGGAACAGAAGAAATACTTAAGACAATAATGACCAAGAATTTTCCCAAATTAATAACAGGTACCAACCACAGATCCAGGAAGCTCACATGACACGAAGAAGAAGAAATGCCAAAAATAAGGACACATAAACATATCAGTCAAAGAGGACATTTTGAAAGAAGCCAGGGGAGAAAGATAACTTCCTTCAAAGGAACAAAGATAAGAATTACATTTGAGCAGGATAACAGCAGATGTTGCCAAGGATGCAGAGAAAGGCAAACCCTCTTGCACTGCTGGTGGGAATGCAAACTGGTGCAGCCACTTTGGAAAATAGTATGGAGGTTCCTCGAAAAGTTAAAAATAGAACTACCCTAGGATCCAGCAACTGCACTACTAGGTATTTACTCAAAGGATACACAAACACTGATTCAAAGGGGTACATGCACCCCAATATTCATAGCAGCATTATCAACAGTCAAACTATCGACAGAGAAAGCCATCAAGTGATGAATGGACAAAGAAGATATGGTATATATGTACAATGGAATATTACTTAGCTATCAAAAAGAATAAAATCTTGCCATTTGCAATGACATGGATGAAGCTAGAGTATTATTATACTAAACAAAATAAGTCAGAGAAAGACAAATACCATATGATTTCACTCATATGTGGAATTTAAGAAACAAAACAGATGAACATATGGAAAGGAAAAAAAGAGTGAGAAAGAGGGAAGCAAACCATAAGAGACTTTTAAGGACAGAGAACAAACTGAGGGTTGATGAAGGGATGTGGGTGGGGATGGGCTAAATGGGTGATGGGTATTAAGGAGGGCACTTGTTATGACGAGCATTGGGTGTTACATGTAAGTGATGAATGACTAAGTTCTACTCCTTAAACCAATATTACACTATATGCTAATTAACTAGAATTTAAATAAAAATTTGAAAAGGAAAAAAAAAGAATTACATTTGACTTCTCCTTAGAAAACATGCAGTCAAGAAGGGAGCGAAGTGAAATATTTAAAGTGTTAGAGAAAAAAAAAAACCCATCAATCTAGAATTCTGTATCCTGTGAAAATAACCTTAAAAATAAAGGAGAAATAGACTTTCTCAGAAAAACAAAAATTAAGGAAATTTGTTGGTAGTAGACCTGCCTTCAAAATATGTTAAAAGTTCTTCAAAGAGAAAAAAAAATAATTTAAGTCAGGAAATGGGATCTACATGAAAAAGGAAGGACATTAAAGAAGGAATAAGTGAAGGTAAAATAAAAACTTCTATTTTTCTTATTCTTAATTGATCTAACAGCAAAACAATAATACCAACAATGTATTAAATTATGTATGCTTATGTATACATATATGATTACATACAGATATATGCTTATATGTAAGGGAAATGAATGACCCCAAACGTACAGGAGAAAAGAGGGAGGAATTAGATTATTTTGTTATTATAAGGTACTAAAACTATCGTGAAGTAATATAGTGTTATGAAAGTGGACTTGGATTTGTTATAAATGTATATTGAAAACTCTAGAGCAAATGTTTTTAAAAAGTTAAAAACAAAATATAACTGATATCCTAAGAAAAGAGAGGAAATAGAATCATTTTGAATGCTCAATTAAAATATTGAAAGTCAGGGGTGCCTGGGTGCCTCAGTCGTTAAGCATCTGCCTTTGGCTTGGGTCATGATCCCAGGGTCCTGGGATTAAGCCCCACATCAGGCCCCTACTCTGCAAGGAGTCTGCTTCTCCCTCTCCCACTCCCCCTGCTTCTCCCTCTCCTGCTCCCCCTGCTTGTGTTCGCTCTCTTGCTGTCTCTCTCTCTGTCAAATAAATAAATAAAATTTTTAAAAAATAAAAATAAATAAAACCATGAAAGTCAGAAAAAAGAGTAGAAGATAAAAATAGGAACAAAGAGCAAGGGCAACCAAGAGAAAACAGTAAAAAATATGAAAGTTATTAATTCAACTATACCAATAATGACTTTGAATGTCAATGGGCTTAATGAACAAATCAAGCCTGACTGTCAGATTGGTCAAAAATCAAGACCTAACTATATAGTGTATAAAAGAAACTCAACTGAAATATAAAAACAGATACAGATTTAAAGTAAAATAGATAAAGAAAGATATATCATGCTAACGTGAATCAAAAGGAAACAGGAATAGCTATATTAATTTCAGACAAAGCAGACTTTAGAGCAAGAAAGTTAGTATGGATGAAGAGGGGCATAATGATAAAGGGTCAAGCTTCCAAGAAAACAACAATCCTTAATATGTATGACTCTAACAACTGCATCAAACTACATGAGACAAAACTAGTAGAAATGCAAGGATAAATATATTAATCCACCTTTGCAGTTGAAGATTTCAATACTCCTCTATCAGAAACGGACAGAACCATAAGGCAGAAAATCAGTAATGATATAGTTGAACTCAAAAACATCACCAATCAAGTGGATATAAATATAAAATAAACTACCTCATATAAAAACAGCAAAACATACATTTTTCTCAAGCTTGTATGGGACATTCACCAAAATAAATGATATTTGGGGACATAAAACACATCTTAACAAATTTCAAAGAATAAAAATCATACAATGTCTGGTCTCAGACCGCAATGAAATTAAACTAGAAATCATTAACAGAAAGATAACTGGAAAAATCCCAAAGTACTTGGAAATTAAACAGCACATTTCTAAACAACACATACATCAAAGACGAACTCTCAAGAGAAATTTTTAAAATACTTTTAACTAAATTAAAATGAAAATACAGCTCCTGTGTGGCTCATTTGGTTAAGCAGCTGCCTTCAACTCAGATCATGATCTCAGGGTTCTGGGATGGAGCCCCACATTGGGCTCCCTGCTCAGTGGGGAGTCTGCTTCTCCTGTCCTCCTGCCCCTCCCCTCACTCATGCTCTTTCTCTCTCAAATAAATAAAATCTCTAAAAATAAATAAAATAAGTAAATAAAATGAAAATACAAATAAAAAATTTTAGGATGCAGAAAAAGCCCAAATTAGAGGTAAATCTACACATATATTAGAAAAGAAAAAAGAAAAGTTAATACAATTAAAAGTAAGCAGAAGAAAAGAAAAAATTAAAATTAGAGCAGAAATCAACGAAACTAAAAACCAAAAATTAATGAAGTCAATGAAATCAAAAGCTGGCACTTTGAAAAGATCAAGAAAATTGATAAGACTCTAGCCAGGCTAAGTAAGGAAAAAAAGAGAGAGGATACAAATTACTCACATCAGAAGTGAAAGAGAAGACACATAACCAAAGACTCCATATACATTAAAAGGATAATAGAGGAATACTATAAAAACTCTATGCCTACGAATTTGACAACCTAGATGAAATTGGCCAACTTATTTAAAGACACAATCTTCCCAAACTCCAAGAAGAAATAAACATAAACCAAGTACAAATACGCCTATATCAATGAAAAAAATTAAATCAATAGTTAATCGTGTCCCAAAACAGAAAGCAGGCCGAATGGGTTCATTGGTAAATTCTATGAAACATTTTAGGAAGACATGATGTCAGTTCACTATAATCTTGTTCAGAGGATGGAAGGAGAGGGAATACTTCCTGACTCATTCTATGAGGCCAGCATACCCTGATACCAAAACCAAATGAAAACATTACAGAAAAGAAAACTACAGTGCAATATGTCTCATGAATATAGATACAAAAATATTTTAAAAAATAATAGCAAATCAAATCCAATAATGCATAAAAAGAATCATACAGCATAACCAAGTGAAATCTATCCCAGGTATGCAAGGCTACTTCACATCTGAAAATCAATTAAAGCAATTCATCACATTAATAAGCTAAAAAAGAAAAATCATATGATCATATTAATAGATGCAGAAAAAGCATTTGACAAAATCCAACATCTATTCATGATAAAAATTATCAGTTAACTACTAATAGAGGGGAACTTCCTCCACTTGATAGAGCATTTGCAAAAAAAACTTGCAGCTAATATCATACTTAATGGTGAGAAGTGTGAAACTTCCCTACTAAGCTCAGGTAAAAGGCAAGGATGTTACCTCTCATCACCTCTTTTCAATACCATACAGACACTTTACCTAATGCAATAAGACAAGTAAAGGAAATAAAGATTAGAAAGGAAGAAATAAACTGTCTTTGTTAGCAGACGATGTGATCCTATATGTAGAAAATATGAAAATAAACAAAAAACTCCTGGAACTAATAAGTGATTACAGCAAGATTGCAGGATACAAGGTTAATACACAAAACTCAATCAGTATCTGATATAGCAGCAATGAAAAGTAGAATTTGAAAATAAAACTGTAATACCATTTACATTATCATCCATGGAAATTAAATATTTAGGTTAGGCATAATCTAACAAAAATGAATAAGGTCTATATGACATAAACTACAAAACTCTGATAAATAAAATCAAAGAACTAAATAAATGGAGATATTCCACATTCTGTGGATAGGAAGACTCAATATTGTCAAGATCTCAGTTCTCCCCAACTTAATCGATATATTCCATGCAATGTAAATAAAAACCCCAGTTAAGTTATTTTGTGGATATTGACAAGCCAATTCTAAAGTTCATATGAAGAAGCCCAAGACCCAGATAAGCTAACACAATATTATAGGAAAAGAATACAACTGGAAGACTGACACTATCAACTTCATGATTTACCCTAAAGTGCAATAAAGACAGTGTAATATTGGCAGAAGAATAAACAACTCGATCAATGGGACAGAATAGACCCCAAAACAGATGAACATAAATAGAGTCAACTATCTTTGACAAAGAAGCAAAAGCAATATAATCGAAAAAGAATAGTCTTTTCAACAAGTGGTGCTGAAACAACTGGATATCAATGTGTAAAAAGATGACTCTAGACACAGACCTTATACTCTTCAAAATAATTAACAAAATGGATCACAGACCTGAAAATATAGGAAGAAATTTAAATGACCTTGGGTTTGGCAGTGACTTTTTAGATAAAACACTGAAGGTATGGCCCATGGAAGAAATCACTGATAAGCTGGACTTCATTAAATTTAGAAATATCTGCTCTGCAAAAGACATTGTCAAAAGAGTGAAAAGATAACCCACAGGTTGGGAGAAATTATTTTCAAAAGGCATTGATGATGAAGCACTGTTGTCCAAAATATACAAAAAACTCTGAAAATTCAACAGTAAAACAACACAATTTAAAAAATGGACCAAAGAACTTAACAGACGCTTCACCAAAGAACATAAACAAACGGCAGATAAACATCTGAAAAGACTCTCCACATCACGTCATTGGAGAAATAGCAAAATAACGCAGTACCATGCATCTATTAGAATGACTTAAATCAGGAACACTGACAACATCAAATGCTGATGAGGATATAGAGCAGTAGGAACATTCATTCTCTGCTGGTGTGAAAGCAGACTGGTAGAGCCACCTTAGAAGGCAACTGGCCCTTCTTTTTTTTACAAAACTAAACATATTCTTACCATTCGATCCAGAAATCATTCTTCTTAATATTTACCCAAAGGAGTAGAAAACTTATGTCCACACGAAAGCCTATGCATGGATGTTTATAGCAGTTTTATTCATAAGGGCTGATACTTGGAAGCAACCACGATGTCCTTCTGTACATGAATGGATAAATAAATCATGTCACGTCCAATGGAATACCATTCAACATTTTAAAAAATGAGCTCTCGAGCCATTAGAATACACAGAGGAGACACAAATGCATATTACTGAGTGATAGAAGCTAATCTGAAAAGGCTGTATGCTATAAAGGTAGATGCATGTGATTATACATTTGTCTAAACTCATAGAATGTATCAGACAAAGATTGACCCTAATGTAAACTGTGGTTACATCTGGTGATAATGATGTGTCAATATAGGTCCATCAATTGCAACAAATTTACCACTCTGGTGGGGGATGTGGATAATGGAGGAGGGGATGCATATGGGAGGATGGGGGAATATGGTGTATTTCTGTACTTTCTACTCAATTTTGTTATGAACCTAAAAGTGCTCTTAAAAAACAAAATCTTAGAAAAAAAAAGGCCGAGACTGTGATGATGAGAGAGGCTGAACACAGGGTCCTCTCCTACTCTCCTGTTGGATTTCATGCGGCTTTCATGGAGAATATTTGATAATATCCATCAAGGTTACAGACATAAATACTCTCTGACCCAATAATTTCAGTTCTAGGAATTTATTCCACAGATGTTTCCTCACTCATGCTAAAAGTTGTGTGTTCAAGGTTAAAAACTACTACGTTATTTGTAATCTAAAATGCTGAAATCAATCCAAGCTAATAAACTTTGGTATACCCATGTAATGGAATACTGTGCAGATGTAAAAAAGAAAGAGGATACTCTAGGTAATGAGATAAGATTATTTCTAGGCTGGATTGTTAGGTAAAAAATCAATGTACAGAACAGTGTTTCTGTGCATAATATGCTATCGTTTGTGTACAAAACATTTAAAATAGTACCAGTTCTTATATATTAAGAATTATACATATCCATATTTAAAAGTGAGTCTAGGGGTACCTGGGTGCCTCGGTCATTAAGCGTCTGCCTTCAGCTCAGGTCATGATCCTAGTGTGCTGGGATCAAGCCAAACAGAGGGCTCCCTGCCTGGGGGGGGTGGGGAGAGGCGGAGGGGGGGACCTGCTTCTCCCTCTCCCATTCTCCCTGCTTGCGTTCCCTCTCTCGCTGTGTCTCTCTCTGTCAAATAAATAAATAAAATCTTCAAAAAATAAAAAAATAAAAGTGAGTCTACATATGTACCCCTGTATGAATAGAATAGCCCTGAAAGGGTGCTCCTGAAAGTCGTGAAAACTGGTTGCCTCCAGGGAAGGAAGCTGAGTAGGTAGAGACGGGTAAGAAGAAATTTTCACCAGATACCCTGCTGTCCTTTTGAGTTTTGTAACATTGAAATGCGTTATCCCTTCCAAGCTAATCCCATTTAAATATGCACATGCATACATGTGTGTGTGTGTATGTGTGTGTGCATGTATAAGTTTTGGAGTAACCCTAAGACTAGGGTATTTCCCATGTCTCCAACAAGTGACCAGAGCTCACGGCCTCAGAATTTAACACGTAACCAAGTACAGCCTTAAGCTGACCGCTGAAGAAAAGTCGTGTTAATAAAAGGAAGGTCACTTGGAGCCCAGCAAATAAGACAGGCAAAGAGAAAGTTTTCATTAGTGTTCATCCAGCTCATCCAGTTCATCCATTTCATCCAAGAGAAACTCATTGATTTTGCCTTAAATACAAGCACTAAAGAGGTATAATGTCTTGTAAGGTGGAGATACATTTCCCTTAAGCTTGTCCACTTCCCTTTGCTCAGATTTACAATTACCAAGGGAGCAACCAATCAAATTGGTTAGATTCTCAAATATCTCAAATCCCAAAAAATTGTGTGCAGAAGAGAGGACAGAAGATTCACTATCACTAGAAAATTATAGCCCAGGCCCATTTTTAATGATCTGGCTTGATGTTTGCTGTGATAGCATGAGAGTTGGTCCTCAAGAAACAGCACTACTCTGACTAAAGTAAAGAAGGTCTAGTCTTCAAATTTTCAAAGTCAACATCCCATGCCAGATTATGCGAACCTCACCAATGACCTCAGGGGTCCTGCTGGAGGCAGCCAGGCAGCTGCTGACATGTCTCTTTATGTAGCCATGCATGTGATTAATATGTTTACACTTAGAGATTGGGTAAAATGGTAAGATTCTGGGAGGCAATTTGTGTATCAAATTATCTAATATGCATATATTGGAACCTAGAAATGCATTCCTAAGCTCTTACCCTAGAGAGATAAAGTCATGAATGTGAATATATTTATGCACAAAAAAATTCAAAATAACAAAATTCTCATCAAGGCAAATGGATCAGTAAATTATGATACGCATATACAATGAGATATCATGCTGCTTTTTGAAAATGATGAAGTAGATCTACGTTTTAGGTACAAGGAAATATATTCATATATATATATATTTTATTCCAATGTATCATAGAATAAAAGAGTTTACAGAACCATATTTATATAAAATATTCTATGCACAGAGAAATATTTAGAACATGTTGATGATGTTTCCTCAATACTTAGTTCCTTATTTGAGCTTGCTTCATGGTTTTAATTTCTTATAATAAGCACTGTGTTTTATAAAAATAAGTTATTTAAATAATAAAAATGGTTAACATCCTTATCTGCCAAAATGTGATGATGCCTAAATATCTAGTCTGACTATAAATATGTCCTAGACGCAAGACAAACTGAAACGTTGCCTATTTTACAGAAACACATAAACCCACATCATTAGGATGAGAGCCATAGTGATAACTCAGAAATTTTATCTATTCCAGTTTACAGGAAACCTACAAATATATTTTTTAAAGTCTCCTAACCTTCATGGGTTTTTAATAAAAGCTTCATTTAAGAACTCAGTGCAAAGACAGTTCATTACAACTGCCCCTAGGATATTGAGCTACTTTGATTCTTTCAAAATTAGGCATTCCAGGGACTCCTTCATCCTGTCCCAACTTGTTCTGCTGCTAGCTGTGAGGGCACGCTTTGCTGGGTGAAGGAAAGCACATGGTTTCTTTTAAAAGATTTTGTGGGGCTTAATATCACTTTCTTAGATGAGGGTATGAGGATATACCAAAAGGCAGGAAGATAAAGAAAAGTCACAGACTGCACCAAGGGGCTTTTCTATAGGGATTATGTGGGGTCTCCCCCCAAGATCAAACAGAATGAAATAACAATAAAGTGTGGGCAACTTGTTAAAATGACAACAACAGAAAGGAAGGTTTTCATTAAACTCAAAGACAGAGCCTACCAAAAAGACACCAAACCAGATAACCACAGAGCAAGTGCCAGTGGACTGAATAAGCAAGGATTCCTTTTGAACTTGGAATGAGAAGTGGTGATAATTCACCAAACCTAGCAACTGAGCATATATTTGATACTCAGGAGAGTCTAAGATTTTTGTAGGAAAATACAGAAGTGGGAAACAAGGATCTTTCCCTTACACCAAAAACATAGGAGGAGAGGGGCGCCTGGGTGGCTCAGTGGGTTAAGCCTCTGCCTTCGGCTCAGGTCATGTCTCAGGGTCCTGGGATCGAGCCCCGCATCAGGCTCTCTGCTCAGCGGGGAGCCTGCTTCCCCCCTCTCTCTGCCTACCTCTCTGTCTACTTGTGATCTCTCTCTCTGTTAAATAAATAAATAAAATCTTTAAAGATTAAAAAAAAACACATAGGAGGAGAGAAACATGGGAGTTAGGTGTCTGACTGTGAAAGAACTAGAAATGCGAGCAATACTCTAAGAGAGGAAAAGGGAGAGGTAAGTGTGGCGGGTCCTTGGAGACTTCAGGAGCGAAGAAGACCACAAATGGGCTCTGGGACTGAATATTTATGAGCAGGAACTACAAGAGCTGTGGAGAGAAGAGGCAGGATAAACAACTACCTCACCTGAAGGGGCTTTCCTGGACGAAGCCCAATTCAGGGTCCCCTCCCCCATCCTAACTCTTCCTAACCTCTGCTTTCACATGACACATGGTGAAAACAAAGATGAAGGAATACCAAGAAGTTAATAAGAAAAAAAGTGTCATAGAGGGCCAGCATTGAACCTGAGAGGTATGGGGGGCTGTGTGGGAGGAAGGAGGGCTGCTCCGGAGAGGCAGGCCACAGCAAGGCAACGCTAGAGGGAATCCGTGCTGTTACCATTTTCATGTCTATGCTCCCCACCACACCCCCACCCCCTGCCACCACACACACACATATTTCAGGATCAGTAAACTGAAGCTTAGACATGAGAAGCTAGCTGCCCAACATCTGAACTCTGATCTAAATCAACGGTTCTCAAAATTTGTGCCCTTGGGATTCCTTCACACTCTTAAAAATTATTGAAGAATTCAGCTTCCATTTATATGGGAGATAGAGACAGAGAGAGACTATGTATCTACCATATTGGAAATTTAAACTGAGCAAATGTGAAAACACAGGAATACAAAAGCATATATTCTTTTAGCCATTAGAACAATGATGTCATCACTCGTCATGTAGCCTCTAGAAAACTCCACTTACACTCATGAGACAGTAAGAGTGACAAAAACAAACAAATTAATAATATGATGAAAATAGTTTTGATCCTACAGACTCTCTGAAAGAATCTGAGTCCCCCTAAGGGTCTGAGATCACACTGTGAAAATTGCTGTTTTAACCTCAAATCCACGCTTTCTTCATTTTTCCAAGACCAGGCTGTGATATACTCAGTGAACGACGTTCCCAATCTGGCTCTCAGCTCCCTTTACTGCCTCAACTCCCACAACATTTGCTAAGTACTTCCAAACACCAGAATAAATCCTCTCCCTGGTTAAAAAAAAAAAAAAAAAAAAAAAAAGGACTGTGAGTGCTCAGGCCTCTTTTGAAGGTGTTCGTGCTGTAACTTCTGTCTGGGACTGCTTCCTTCTCCTCGAGAAGGAAGACTTCCAGGTTCTCGTCTGTCACCCACTCCAGCCCCAGGTTCTCGTCTGTCACCCACTCCAGCCCCAGGCAGAACTGATCACCTGCCACAGACAGCACTTTGCTCTTATCTCTACTTCATTTTACTGGATTCCATTTTTCCTTTGTGAGTTAGTAATGTGTCTGCCTTCCCTTCTTTCATCCATCAGCCTTGTAACGAGCTCCTGCCAGCAATGAGCACCAAGAAGAAGGCCAGGGCCTGAGTCTCCCTGAGCTACTGGAATGAAGAAACTATAGTGGATGAATCTGCTTCCTCATTCCTGGCACCTGGACTTGTTCAAAACTGTTTTATTTACTTTGTCTAATTACTCTGAGATGATAAATTATCACTGGTGGATGGCACTGTGGGTGATGCTGTGTTCTTTGTTCTTAACCGCCATACATTTTTATAGTTATAAATGTAATACAATGTTAAAGTGTTTCTCTGTAGCTTAGCCACTAATAGTTAGGAAACACTTATGTATGAAATTAACAACTCTATGTACTTTATATACACATTAATGTTTTTAATTAGTTATACTCTTGACAGCAGAAGTAAGTAGAGGAACGAATACCCAACTCAGTTGCACAGTGATTCTTCCTACAGCTTAATACCATATGTGCATATTCCATTGTTCCCTGTAACTTGCATATATTTGCGTTATCTTAGCTCTATCTTCATGTCCCAAATGGAAGATTCCACATCTTTGTGTCCCATTTCCTGAATCCCTCAGGGAATATTGCTCATCTAACGGCCAGACGACATCAGATCTTGACATCTACATACAAACCTAGCTTCTTAACTCTGCAGCTTTCAATTAGCAAAAATGTTCTCCTGGAAATAAATACATCCCTGGCTTGGCCACCAGGGAGCCGAATTAACTGGCTGCCTTGGTAAAGTTCAGTAAAACATTTCCGGAGGAATGTTCCCTGAAGATGGAATTCAAAATGGATTGTTCCGTAAAGGACTTTTATCTCCTAGAATAACCAGAAAACAGAGTGTTTGAAGCAGTGACATGACACACTACTCATTACTAACAAAGGGCTTTCCACCCTCTTGCACAAAAACCGAACTACTCATTTCGGCGCGAATGCAGAAGCTTCTGCAGAAGGGAAGGGAAGCATGGGTAGGAGTTATTGTTTAATTGGCCGCAAGCTGGATACGGGCTCTCTGCTGGGCTCCTGCTGTGCGGTTATGATCAGTCCCGAAGTGATCGCGGCAGCAGACTAACCTCCCCCGTGCCTCTCCCTCCAGGACACCACGTGCCGCCGGCCCACCCTGTCCTCCAAGAAGGCCTGTAGTCTGGGCGGCATCTTTGCTCCAGAGGAGCCACGGTTTCTTCATTGACATTCAGGTAGCACTCCCATAAGCAAAAGCTGCAAAGTGTCATTAAAGTGGTGGGGAGACAAACAACACTGGTGCTGCATACCAAGTGGCACCACATTTAACTGAATCATTTTATTATGAATACATTCCAGGCTGCCACTGTGAGCCACTGGTGTAAAATATGCTGGCAAAATGGATCTCTGCTAATTACATTTCATGCATATTTCAGAACTTTCCACGGGGATACGAGAGGCTGGCGTTCATAAAATAGATTTTTACAACCAGGTTCACTTGCATTTGGCATCAAGACGCAAACGAGCGAGTAACAAACAGAAGTTCAATTACATTGCATGTTTTGTTTGTTTTCGCTGGAATATTGTAATTCCTTATAACTCTATCTGCGCCACCGTGGTCCCTGGCTGAAAATGAAATCACTCTTCAAATCCACCCGAACACACATTTGCAGAAAAGCACATGGCTATTAAATCGTTTCTTTCCCACAATTTTTTTTTTCTATATGTGTCCTCAGTTGCCTTAGGTCGATATAAAGGAATGAGCCTCCGGACCTGGGGACTTGTCAGGAGAGTGACAGAAAAGCATCATTACCTGCTTCAAGATGGAATTGTAAAGAACACAAGTGACTGCTTTCTTGTGGCTCTTCACCCTCGTGCTGGCCTTGCTTTTCATCGCCAACAATGCGAGCTGGTTATTAAATGAGATGAAAAGCCGTCCATGGGCTTCGTCAAAGTGGAAGAGACATCTGAAGTCCTGACTTTTGGGGAAAGAACAAGCTATCCTCTGGATGGATAGCTGGTACTGAATATCCCAGAGTCTCAAAACCTAGATAAAAAGTGATCAATCATAGGAACATGTCAAAAACAATTGTAATTTTTTAGCCAGAATTGTTTCTAGTTCACGCTCAACCCCGGGCAGACAGTTGTTTCCTCCATGGTGCTATGATTGTTCATGCTTCTGTCATGGCACATAGTTTTCTTGTATCTCTTTATCCATTTAAATGTCTTCCCACTTGTAATCTTCCCCAGGGAAGGACTGTGTTTTGCCTCAGTTCCCTGAAGAGTGCTGTATGTAGCAAGTACTTGTAGTAGGCAGAGTAATACTCCCCTCAAATGTCCATGTCCTCATCCCTGCAGTGTGTATGTTATTTGCATGGCAAAAGGGATTTTCCAGATGTGATAAATTAAGGACTTTGAGATGGAGAGATTATCCTGGATGCTATGGGTAAGTCCAATCTCATCGTAAGGAAGCTTAGAGTGATGGGATGTGAGAAGGACTCTATCTAGTATTTTTGGTTTTGAAGATGGAGGAAGGGAGCCATGTGCCAAAGAAGCTGGAAAAGGCAAAGAAAGGGATTCTCCCCCAGAGCTTCCAAAAAGAGGAGCCCTGCCAACATATTGATTTTAGCTCAGTGAGACCCATGCTGGAATTCTAACCTGCAGAACACAAATATATTTGTGTTGTTTTAAGCCACTGAGTTTGTGGTTATTTGTCATATTAGCAATTGAAAAGTAATACGGTCTCTCTAATATATATAATATATATTATACTCTCTATATAGTTATATATACATGTGAATATATTATTTCACTATATAGTATATAATATATATTATATATAAATTACATATATACATATATATTGTATGCGTGTGTGAAATAAAAGACTTGGTATTAAGTGAAAACAAGTTCACATAAACCTCAATCAATTCTTATTCAAACACAGACAATCAAGACACAAAAATGACATGCAGATGTCATGAGACAAACACTGAAGAAAACAGGAAGAGCGGCTTTGCAGGTGTACATGTTGCTGCTGTCAACCATGGTATGAAATTAACACGGGCAGCGAGGGAAAGTCGAAAGGAAGACAGTGAAAAATCCCTCCAAAAGATGCTAACAGGCAAGTTTTAGGGCTAGACTTCTTGAGTTCTAATCTTGGTTCTGCCCCTTACTAGAGGGCGACCTCTAGCAAGTTTCTTTGCCTCTCCTAGGTTTTGATGTAATACCCACCTCATCCAACACTATGAAGATTAAACCAGTCCCCATGTCAAGAATTTAGCATGATGACCAGCATATAATAAGTGTTCAATAAATACTTTTATTAAATGTATTAAATGCATTTATTATTAAATGCATTTTACTATGTTTTCATTGTGTAAATATTAGAACCAAAGAGGTTCTTTCACATGAACCAGACTCAATGTAAGATTATTTCTCAATTATCTATAAAAAATGGTCTCTGTTTAAGTGAGTGTTTATAACTCCAGAAGGCAGGCAACCCTGCAGTCCTTAATATATTTTAAATCATATACTCTTTTGGGAAAATAAATGTCCACAATGATGGTCTATCTCCGCCTCCTAAATGCATGTACCCATATATGTACACAATTTTCCATATAATTTCTTTGGGTACAGAGACATGAACAGCCTTCATACATATGTACAGATCTTGGGAATCTACAGGATGGAAATTCCTGCAGTAATTATTAACTGTGTTCAGCCAAAGACATCCTCTTCTACCTCTTAATTCTACCTTCTTTTCCTACATCCACATAAGTCTCTTCTACCTCTTGTCTGGGGTAAATGATCCCAGTTCTTTCAACCATCTTACCATCAGAACTCACTCCACCATGGCAGGGTCCTGATTCGCTACTCTGTTTGCACTTTCTCTCCAGGGGAGGATCATCATTCAAACATTGTTTACTTTTAACATCATGGTTGCCTATGTCCATGGTCTAAAATCCAGTAGCACTGGAGGGCTTTATTCTCAATCCACCCCTCTTAACTCTAGGTCCTACTCCTCAGAGACAGTCTTTTTTAATTTTTTTTTTTATTTATTTGGAGACAGCTTTCTTTAACCTTCCTGAGTTATAGATTTCTCCATAACACCAAATAATATCAGTGTGTGTGTGTGTACATAGACTATATTGATCAAACATGTGAAAGTGTGTAACATATCATATAGTGATCAAATGACTCTCTCCTTTGAAAGTAAAGATGTTAATTACATTTTTTTCTCCCTTTTCATTCCCCCAATCTAAACTTTTTCTTCTGGTTCCATTGGTTGTGATACTTTAAAATAATATACTACTTATATATTAATTACTGCATTATCAATTTAAGACAGTATCTCTCTACTCATCAAAATGTAAGGTGAACACTTGAAGGTCCTCAAGGACCTATGTTAAGCAGGGTGCTCCAAATGGAGTCAACATTTCAGGGGTGTTCTAACCACTGTTAGAGGCTCTGTGACTTCTTTAAAGCATTTATTTTTGCATTATGATTAAGTCACTCCATCATGAATTTTGCTTACCTCAAGGTTCTGACTGTGCAAAACTCTAAATATCAATCCCATGAACAAATAATCAAGCCAGACATCTACCATTCTACCTTCAGAAATCTGATGTATTAAGCCAAGACTAGGATATTTCTTACTTTTGAGTCAAAGTTTCAAAGTATGACAATATAATCTTGAATCCTAATTCAATTATATTGACAATTCCTCCCTGATTTGTCCACATATCCCATGAGACATAGTAGGTGTTCAATAGGTATTTTTTGAATTTGTTGAACATTGTGCCTCACCTAATAACTATGTCTTTATCCAGCTTGTTGATGGAGATCATTAGCTCGGATAAAGTCCAAGAATACAAAACCCCATAAAATTTTGCCTCACTTCTGCATGGTTATTCACCCAATTGCAGATCTCACATAATCCACAATGACATTTTATGAAACTTTTTCAACATCTTATAGAAATAATTATGCTTGATGGATAGGGTAACCTCTCCATTTACCAACAATTATAACAAACTTAAAATGACCTAGTCAACACCTGCCAGATAAACAGCATTACCAATTCGTCTAACACCAAGAATATATATTTGTGAAGTAAATTGGTTTTTTGGGGGGTTTTTTTGGCAAGAATTTTTCATTAAAGAACTCATTCTGGTTCTTAAACATTACTAAATTGTTTTTATTTAAAACATTCTGGCAACTCTCCAGAATATGTTTTCCCTCAAAAATATAAATTCTACAAGAACTGAGACTTGCAAATATTTTTCTGTATGTCCTAAATATAAATAGAATTGATAAACTATTATTTTGAATGTGAAAGCCACAAGATTAGACACATCTAGATCATTTTCAAACACTCAAATTGCTTATAATAATCATACCCTCATTGTTCAGAATCCTGTCTTGTTTAGTATTCACTCCCTTCTAAAAGTAGAAACTAACTTCATATCAGAATAATAATCTGGGGAATAGTTGAATATAGATTAATAATAACTCAACAGTATTAATGGACTATAATTTCCACAGAATCATTTTCCACCATGTTGTTCAAATAATTCATATTGCCTTTAATATTTTACTGACATATAGTCACATAAATTAAATGAAAAATTAAAAATAGATGAGCAAGAACCTCTAGTCTACGATAGGTTAGTTCTTGTCATTAGCAATTAAAACTAGAAATTTTTTTTTATCAAAATGTGCATGTTCATTACTTTTCTTAAAATTATGTTTTTTTGTTCTGCTTTCCCTTCTTCCTTCAAAGAACCCTAACTCTCTTAATTAGAGATCCCTTATCCCATTAAGTCCCATTCCATCTTTAATTCTCTGATTTTTCTCTCTGCTGAGGATGAAAGCAACAACATTGATATATTAACATCAATGCAAAAAACAATGTTCTGGCACTCACCTAGAATTCATGTCATGGTATGTGACCTCCCACGTATTTTTCAGTTTTTTCTACACTACCACATTCTGTATGAGTGGTTCTTAACCTTGACATTAGAAACACCTGCAGTGCCTTAGAAATCACCTGTTTGGGCCCTTTTGCCAAGCCTATTAAATCAGAATCTCTAAGAATGGGACTCAGGCACTAGTATTTTTTTTTTTTTTTTTTGGTTTCCCGGCCATTTCCTTTGCCTTGTATCTTGACTTCTTTACATGGTTCTAAGGTCAATGCTAATATTCTTTTTTTTTTTTTTTTTTTTTTTTTTGTGGTTTCATGGTTTTATTAACACAAATAATGACGTGCATGACAAGCTGTCTATTCATTTTCTTCGCTGCGCAGCCTGGCATTGGGATTGGTGACTCTGATTGCCAGCTGGGCTGCTCTTTCCACAATAGCTTTGCGATTCTTGGAGGAGACATTGTGAGCAATCTCTGCACAGTAAGATTTGTTGCACATCAGCAGCACTTCAAGCTCCTTGACATTGTGGACTAGGAACTTCCGGAAGCCACTGGGCAACATGTGCTTTGTCTTCTTGTTGCTCCCATAACCAATGTTGGGCATCAAGATCTGGCCCTTGAATCTTCTGCGCA
>CM052898.1:105633977-105675193 GCA_028534135.1 Potos flavus
AGACATTGTGAGCAATCTCTGCACAGTAAGATTTGTTGCACATCAGCAGCACTTCAAGCTCCTTGACATTGTGGACTAGGAACTTCCGGAAGCCACTGGGCAACATGTGCTTTGTCTTCTTGTTGCTCCCATAACCAATGTTGGGCATCAAGATCTGGCCCTTGAATCTTCTGCGCACCCTATTGTCAATGCCTCTGGGTTTCCGCCAGTTGCGCTTAATTTTGACATATCGGTCTGACTGGTGCCGGATGAACTTCTTGGTCCTCTTTTTAATGATCTTGGGCTTCACCAAAGGTCTGAGGGCAGCCATGATGCCCAGTAACAGATGGCCGCCACCTCCACAGGCAGCGCCGAGGAAGAGAAGGCAATGCTAATATTCTTGAACAAGAAATCTTTCTCTCAGCTTAATCAGTAATATCATGTGGCTTGGCTTTAAACCAGATAACTAACTGCAGTCCCCTTCTTTCCTAATCAGTCTTTATCCTTTTAATCATAAAAAATATCTCACATTAATTCAGTTTTATTAATCAAGTCCTTTGACAAAATGTAACTTAAATATCTAGTTAGTATTTGAGAAGCATGGGTTCTTCTCTTTGATACGCAGGTTGACTTCTGGGATAGAATTAGGCCACAGTTCAGAAAGAAGTATATTTAATAACAATTTCATTCCAGATTTTCTAGTGAGGTTTTCTTTATTCTTAGTAGGAAAAATAAACTAACAAACACCTAAGCTTAAAAATCACAACTGAAAATTGATACTTTTTAATTTATATTTTCCACAAATTTTGATCTAAACTGTACACTCTGTTTTCATCATGATACCTCAGAACTTCCTAAGTTCAGTTCTTGAAATGGCATGTTTGGGGGCTTTCTATTTCATGACCATTTTTACATTAGGAGAAATAAGTACCTAAGCTCATGATTTAGTATCAAGACAAAATTTAGCTATTCACATAATAACGACGGCGTATTTTTTTTTGCAAAACTTTTACCCTGTTTTGACTTAGTTATTTAATAATACACGATTATTCATATACAGTAGAACTAAAAATCAGTGGACTGAGACCAGACACCTGGATCCTCATTCTAATATTACTCAGATCTGTCAGCTTAGGTGTGTGATTTTACCGGTCCATTCCTCACCTTTATCCTACAGGGGTCCCTGCCAGATCTGAAATTCCATCAGTTCTGTCTAGAATGTACTAAAGTTGCTCAACCCATTATCTATAGATTACAAAACAACAATTCAAACAAATTTAGAAAGGGGCACTGTGAAGATCGGACTAGAGAAATGTAGGATCCCACCGTGTTTTCAGTCTAATTTTGATGAAGAATAATTTTCTGCTCCCATGGGGCACCTGGGTGGCTCAGTCAGTTAAGGGTCTGCCTTCGGCTCAGGTCCTGATCCCAGCCAGGGTCCCGGGATGAAGCCCCACATCAGGCTCTCTGCTCAGTGGGGAGCCTGTTCCTTCCTCCCACTTGTACTCTTGCTTTCTCTCTCAAATAAATAAATAAAATCTTTAAAAAGAAAAAGAATTTTTTCCTCCGCCCTACAAGAGACAGAATCATTTCACATAGACATAATAAAACTGAACTAAACAATAAGAAAAAACATAAATAAAACTGTTATTTTGTACCGTAACTACTATATAAACAGGTAACTTCATGGATGGGTGGTACATGGACAGATGTATGGATAGATAGGGAATTTGTTTTCAGTGCCTTTGTAAAACCAATCAGCATTATTTACATATTGGTAACATGTCTGAGTTTAATTCAGAATAGGAGGGAAAAAAAGATTCATAGTGTCCTAATAATGATAAAAGTAAGGGAAAAGTAGAAAACAGATCCAGATGATGCTATCAAAGTGAGACTTGTTTGGTTTCATCAAACACTTACTACTAACTCCTGCCATCCTGTAGGAGACAGATACAAAATGACATAAGAAAAAGAGAGAGAGAGTATATATCAGTAGGGGATTTTGAGGACAGCAGTGCAGCTCAACTGTCTGGGGTAATCCACAAAAATGGATAGCCTACTTGCAGATAGGATAACAGGAACTGATGGAACTGGGTCTCCCGAATACTCCTTTATGTATTAACAAGTGTATTTCTTCAGAATTTAAGCCTTTGGATAATCCACAAAAGCATCATCAGTGAACGCTTAAAGGCAATTTTGTTTGACACGATATATGCAAGCAAAAGTATTCTACTGTATAACTCAGATACTGTTTTTTATCCTAAAGTCATAGAAGAGAGCTTCCTTTAAGAAATATTTTTACAAATTTTTTTTTTCCAGAACTGAAGTCACACCTAAAATATTGGCTGGAAATTAAAATCTCCTCTTATATTAACCATCTTTGAATTGTTACCATAACCATTATCTTCTCTCTCTGTTGTTGGGGTTTTTTTTTTACATTCTTTTCAATAAGAATGAGAGAAGATAAACAACTCTAAGACTCAGATTTCTTTTAAGTGTCTGTGTAGTCTATCACTGAACTTGAAAAATTCAAAACGTTTTCTAGCACTATGAATTGTTCTGTAAAAATCTCATTGATGACCCAGTTCAAGTATAACAAATTTAAGTTTAATAAACTCAAGTTTAATAAACTTAACTAATACCAACATATTTTTTTTTAAGATTTTATTTATTTATATGACAGAGAGAGACACAGCGAGAGAGGGAACACAAGCAGGAAAAGTGGGAGAGGGAGAAGCAGGCTTCCTGGTGAGCAGGGAGCCTGATGCAGGACTCCATCCCAGGAACCTGGGATCATGACCGGAGCCAAAGGCAGATGCCTAACCACTGAGCCACCCAGCTGCCCCTAATACCAACATATTATTTTAGGTGCTCTCCGTTTCCAGAACAAAAGTTTACTTTGGAAACCAAAACAATTTCACTTAAACTGATTTTTTTGCCATTATCACTAGTTACCTAACACTAAAAAACTTAACAGAATTTGTCTTCGTCTTCACAAAAAAGTTTTCTAATTTTGCTTTTCAAAGATCACCATTCCTATTTTATTTAAAAAGTAAACTTAAACACTTTAGATTTTCTTTCCTTCTTTCTCTCCTTCTTTGTTTCTTCATTTTTCTTTCTTTCTTCCTTTTTCTTTCTTTCTTTTTTTCCTTTCTTTCTTTCTCCCCACTTCAGATTTAGGCTAACAACAGCTTTGAAGGAAATAAATGAAAACCAGCTAGAACAAGAGAATTCGGGTTTAAGTATCATTGAAAACTAGGTTTTCATAGGGGGTCTTTCTGCTTCAAAGAAACACAACTCTGAATAAACATAATTTCTACTGCCTTGCTGGGTCTTCAGGAAGTGGGGACCATCTCCACAGATCCGAAAGAAAAAAAGTGGGAAAAAGAAACAAAATGGAAACAGTGAATAGTAGGCATAAATGAAGAGACTGCAACCAGGAGCCTAAGCCTTGGACCGTCAGCAAGGTGGAGGCACCGCGGAGAGACTGTTCGGTGAAACTGGACAACAGAAAAGGAGAACAGTCACCTCAGGATGGCAATTTCCTCATTTCCACCTTCAGAAACAAACAGAAATCTCTGGAGGAAAGCATCTTCAGTTTAGTTCCTCAGAATGCCTATAGTTTAGCAACAGCAAAAAATGAGGTGACAATAAAAGATAGCCAAACATAAAAATAAAACAAGTCACCCTGAGGGAGAACCACCAGAGTAGCAAATATCAGATTTAGATCTCTAAGGACTCCAGATACTGAAATTCTTAGATAAGAACATATAATAATAAAATTGAAATTAAAGAGCTAGAAATCAAAAATCCCAAAATGAGCAAGCACCAAAAAACTATTCAAAATTACCAGGCAGTTAAAAAAAATGTTTTAGAAAAAAAAATCTATATTAAAATTAAAAACTCAATGAACGGGTTATATAGAAAGTGGGCACACCCTGATTAGAAACACTCACATTAAAGTCAAGAATATGTTAATGTGCCTCCTAAAAAAATCAGGAAAAACCAGAACAAGGAATGGGAAAGAAATTTGTACATGATTTTTTTCTGAAAGACAGCTAAAAGAATGAATAAATGGAGAAATACAGGGTGTGGTTTCTCAGTATTTAAAGATGTCAAATATCATATTCAGTGAAATTTCAACCCAAATACTAGTATGTTTTTTTCATGAAATATGAATATTGATCCTAAAATTTACTTTGTTTATAAAGGATAAAATGCAGAAGATAGTTAAAATTGAAAAAGGAAAACAAGAAGTAGAAAATGCCCTACCAGGTATCAAATGCAGAAGATAGTTAAAATTGAAAAAGGAAAAAAACAAGAAGTAGAAAATGCCCTACCAGGTACCAAAATATAGGGTGCCTGGGTGGCTCAGTCCATTAAGCCTCTGCCTTCAGCTCAGGTCATGATCCCAGAGTCCTGGGATCGAGTACCACATCGGGCTCCCTGCTCATCAGAGAGTCTGCTTCTCCCTCTCCCTCTGCCTGCCTCTCTGCCTACTTGTGATCTCTCTCTCTGTCAAATAAATAAATAAAATCTTTAAATATATATATATATATGTACATAAAGACATATATACAAATAAAGTTAAATGATACATTATGTAGGAAAAGACAAATAGACTGATGGAAAGAATAAAGCACCCGGAAACAAATTCATGTATACATGATAATTCAAATGATAACAAATGGCATTTCAAACCAGTGAGAGACAAATTATTCAAAAAATAATCTTGGATATCCATTTGTAGAAAAAAAAACTTTACACAAAATAAACTGCAAAGGTAAATGCAAACTATATTCAACAACAGAAAAAGTATTAGCGGAAATAAAGAAGAATATTTTTATAAAAATGAAGTGTAGAAGACATTCTTAAGCTAGATAAAAAATCTAGAGCCACAAAAAAAAATCATTTCTTAGACTCAACTTCATAAAAATTTAAAAACTTCATAAAAATTTTAAATTTGTTTAAAACAACAAACAAACAAAAACTTTTGAATGAGGGGATGCCTGGGTGGCTCAGTGGGTTAAGCGTCTGCCTTTGGCTTAGATCATGATCCCAGGGTCCTGGGATCGAGCCTCACATCAGGCTACTTGCTCAGCAGGGAGCCTGTTTCTCCCTCTGTCTGCTTCTCCCTCTGCCTGATGCTCCTCCTGCTTGTGCTCTCTCTCTCCGACAAATAAATACATAAAATCTTTAAAAAAAAAAAAAACCCAACTTGTGAATGAGAAAAAGAACACAAAGTTAAAAGATATATGCTTGAAATAAGTAAAATATTTGCATCATCTATAATAAAGGATAATCAAAATATTTTTCAAACTACTACAAATCAATAAGAAAAAGAGTTAACAAGAAAGGGCATGATCAGATAATGCACCAAAAAACAATAAATAAATGAATATAAATCAATCTGAAAAAGAAACTCATCCTAATTTTTTATCCAGCAGATTCACACACACACACACACACACACACACACACACACAAAGTGAACACATTAATAGTATCCATTATTGACAAGACTGTGGGAGAAACAGGTACCTTTACACATCTTTTATGAGTATACCAATGGATACAATGTTTCTAAATCAAAATCAGCAATATCTTGAAAAGTTCTTTAAGAAGAGCATTCCCCAGCAATTGCTCTACTGGGCACTTACCCGAAACATACAAATGTAGTGATCTGTAGGGGCACCTGCACTCCAATGTTTATAGCAGCAATTTCCACAATAGCCAAACTGTGGAAAGAGCCGAGATGTCCCTCAGCAGATGAACGGCGAAAGATGTGGTGTTTACATACAATGGAATATTACTTAGCCATCAGAAAGGTTGAAACCTTACCATTTACATCAACGTGGATGGAACATAGGCCTATGTAAAGTCACACAGAAAGATCTCCAGGAGCGATTATTAAGGGAAAATCAAGTTGCAGAAAAATACATCCGGTGCGATACCATTTACATAAAAACTAATAATAAGTACTACCTTATATTTGTACACATAGGATGGTATATATGATAATATATTGTATTGTGTTACAATATATTATTGTATACATATAATATATAATACAGTTGACCCTTGAAAAACCTGGGCTTGAACCGCGCTGGTCCACTTACATGTGATTTTTTTTTTATAAATACAGTACTATGTGTGTATTTTCTCTTTCTTAGGATTTTATTAGCATTGTCCTTTCTCCGCCTTACTTTATTGTAAGAATAACACATAAAACATACAAAATATGTGTTAATCAACTATGTTATTAGTAAGTCTTCTAGTCAACAGGAGGCTATTGGTAGTTAAGTTCTTGAGGAGTGAAAAGTTACACATGACTTTTCAACTGTGTGACCCTAACCCCCATGTTGTTCAAGGGTCAACTGTATATTATAAGTTGTGAGAAGATATACACAAGTGTTAATAATGGCCATTTCTTGGGAGAAGGACTGATTTGAAGGGGAAGTGAACAAAAG
Organism: Potos flavus; assembly: GCA_028534135.1. Lineage (NCBI taxonomy): Eukaryota > Metazoa > Chordata > Mammalia > Carnivora > Procyonidae > Potos > Potos flavus. The sequence goes on from CM052898.1 coordinate 105,640,427, forward strand.
GAATATCACTTTTTTGCAATACATGCTTCCTCATTTGCAATTTTCATGGAAGGGCATTAATCATTCACTTACATAGTTTAAAAAAAAACGAAAATGTCTTTGTTTCTGGATGAATAGAGGGAAGTTGAGGAAGAAGAGCATGTAGAAAGAAAGGGAAGACAAACAGGTAAGATGTAGTCATCACACAAAAGTCTCACTTTGTATTTTCCTTACCAACTTTGGGACCACAGTGTAGAAACTGGGCTCTGGGAAAAATCAGACTCTCCAAAGAAGGATTGTTACAAAGCGATCGGATTCTGGTGGCCAAATCAGGGTGAACAGACCAGAAGAGAAGAGTTAGGAGCAATAGAAGAGCCTAAGCAAGCTCATTGGTTACAGTATCAACCTCCACAGAGATCTCCCCTAGGCTTTGAAAATCCTTCTACTTCCCATGGTAATTCCTCCTTCGAATCCCCAAGTTACTATCTCCTAGCAGGGTCTTGTCATCAGTGAAAGCTTAGGATTCCAAAGTAAAGTGCAATTGAACTATCATTTAGTATGATACCAACTTCTATAGGGAGAAATTTATTTAATCATCACTGCAAAATAGTAACAGAGCAGTTTTCCAAAAAACAACTTAAGTCTCAAATCATTTTTGGAAAAAAATTATTTAGCTCTAGATTGCTTTGGTCTGAAATACCTCTAATATAGCAACTCATTGACCAAAGTATGATTCATTCAAAGGCTCTTTGAAAAAAAGATGTGCTCTTTCATTTTCTCTGTTCCTTAACTTAACCCCAATTTCACAAAACATCCAAAAGAATTGTACAGCAATAAAGCAAAGGCTTAACCTGATTGTAGAAAGCCCTGTTGTTTTGTAAAGACATAAAGACGAAGATTACTATGCCTTTATCAAAGTGAAATGGATTTAGACTAATGTAAAAGACAGCATGACAAGCTTTATTATAATGCAATCGTTTACATGTCAAAGCAAAAATAGAATGATAAACAGCTTTGTAAGAGCCTAGGTAGTCTTAACATTAAGGATACCTATACACAATCCATTCTGACTCTAAGGACATTTTTTTTCACTTGCTTTTAAAGTGACAAAAACCTTTTGTGCATTAAAACTGCAGTGGTTAATTGATGTCAGCCTTCTGTGACCATCTCAAGTGATCTCAAGGAGAAACCCAAAACAAGAAGAATCAGAAAACCAGGTGAGCAGAAGCATGCAGGCAATATTTTTGAACAATCAGATATGATAGAAACATAATGTAGTAAGATGACCTGAAGGGTCTTTCACAAGTAAATGTGGAAATCAGTAAACCTTAATTTTTACACTGAACAAATTATACCCTGTGACACACAACTATGCCTTGGAGAACTGCTTATGAGTACAGGTGTCCCTCCCCCTTTTCACATATAATCCCCTGTAAACTGACAAACTTTGAAGCAGTTCTTTAGAACAATCTGAAACATTGTCTCCCAGGCTATAGTCTTCAGTAAAATGAATAAAGCCTTTACTAACCTACTTTAGATTTTTTTTTTTCAGTGAACACTTTCATGGAATTCTGTAATGATAAAATACCTGTTATTTCTTTCATATTTATATCTGATAAAGATTCATTCATTTTTTATTGAGGATGTGTTTGGCACAATCCAAAAAAGATACAGTCCTTAACCTCATGAATCCCATCAATTGTTGAATCACACTATTTTATATGTTATATTCAACATGTGTTTAGTGTACGTGAATATGAGCTATGTCCTGGGAAACACAAAAAAATGAATTCAACCACTAATTTTTGCTTTTAAGGACTCAAAATCTAGTGAGAGATACATTATAACCTCTGTGTATACAAAACCCATGACATTAAATTTGGTACTGGAAGTTATAATGAAATGCTCAAAGATCTCAAAAAATAAAACAACTAAATGTGACTAAGACCTTAAAAAAGTTTTCAGTCTGTCTTTCTCTGATTAACTGAGGGTGGCTGGGGGGTAGGGGCGGGTAGGGATAGGGTGGCTGGGTTATGGACATTGGGGAGGGTATGCGCTATGGTAAGTGCTATGAAATGTGTAAGCCTGATGATTCACAGACATGTACCCTGGGGCAAATAATGCACTATGTGTTAATAAAAAAAAAGAAAGAAAAGAAAAAGAAAAAAAAAGTTTTCAGTCTGAATGTTTTGATACTTTGGATTCATAGTAATATGTCTTCACTTCAAGCAGTCAACAAATAACCACTAAGCAAACAGGACAAGGTGCCAGGCACTGCAATGGATACCAAGTATTCAAACTGAAAAGATATCACCCCTGCTTAAGGAAGCAAACCAACAATTTTGATAACAGGATACATGCTCTAATGATAGACACACAAGTGCAGCTGGAGTGCAGAGAAGGAAACAGCTAGGTCTGTGTGAAAGACTCCAAAAAGTCTGAAACTTTGAGGATAAACAGGCATTTGCCAATTGATCATCAAGGAGAGGGGACCAAAGGCAGAAGGAAGAGCTTGCTGCTGAGCCGTGAGGCAGCATGGCGGGAAGAGCCAAAGGTGCGATATGGCTGGAGCATTAAATGAATAAAAGAGCAAAGCAGGAAATAAAGTAGGGCTAACAGACTGGGGGAGGGCTTCGTACAAAAGTTTAGGAGTTCTGGAGTTGATATTTACACTGAGAATTAGATGAAGTGCTAAAACAGTTTTGGTTTGGTTTTGTTTTGTTTTGTTTTTCACAAACCACTCCATTAGCAGGATAAGGGGTAGATTAGAGTCAGACCAGTCTGAAAATAGGGAGACAGGTTAGAAAAACTTTGCAAAATTTTGGGCAAAAGAAGATGAGATTTTGAATGAGAGCAGTGGTAGCTGAGAGGGAGAGGTGAGGCCAATAGACATATTTTCATGGTAGAATCAACCAGAATTGGGAGAAGATTTACACAACAGGCAATACAGTAAAATAAGCAAGTTTAGCGGGATTTGTGGGTGGGGTGGAGCTAAGGAGTCAAAGATGAGTTCCTATTTAATTTTTATATATAAACGTATTGCTTTAAAATAAAATAAAAAGTCAGATTCACTGAAAGTCTCAGAGGCTGTCCTTCTCTTACAACCGAACGTCTTGAAATCTAGCACATGTTACCTGGATCTATAAAATCAGGCATTATGGAAAATGAAAGTTTTACAGCGAAACAAGTGACTAGATTATGAGCGATTAAGACTACCTGGTTCTGGTACCACGTTTTTTTCTACCATATTTAAAATATCCCATAAATATCTCCAAAGAGAAATGGGCTGATATACATAATTGAAGTGTTCTTAATATACTTGATAGTCTTCAGATTAACTCTGATTTCTAACTTACTGAGTTTCCTCAATATCAAAACAACCATAGCTAATTAGCTGTGCCTCTTCCATATCTTACCATTACCAAGCAACACTTCCTCATCTCCATTTGTTTCTTCTATTGAATTAGTGAGAACTTTGGAAACTCTCAAGATATAACCTTTTAAGATTGCAGTTATAAGGATTAAATCCATGAGTATATGGTTTAAAAGTTTTTTAATGAAATACTTTGTTCAGTTGCCCAGGACTATGCTTAAGTTACCATAAATACCTTTTCTGAATTTAGATTTCTGAAGCCATACTAGTTAGCCAGTGTATTTTAAAAATCCACATCATCCCTCAGAGGAAGTCAGGACCACAGATAGATTTAGGTAGGAACTGAGGAGGCAGAACTAAATAAATTAAATGTACAATGTTACTTACTTTATCTTTGGAGAAGCTGAAAAGTTGTTTTCTTGCAGCAAAGAATTGGACAGCTATCACACTGGCTGAGTGACCCCAAAGGACACCAACTGGCTTAGAGACAACATACGGGTTCCAAAGGCAAACTTTATTGTTGATGCCAGCAGTTGCTAATCAGAATTAGAAGGACAAAAAGTGATTTTAGTAATATGAACAACCCATACAATTTCCTTTGTGAAATGAATATGTATCACATAACTGGGGGTTGTTAAATGCCTGTGAGCACTAACACCCTGCCTTGAAGGAAGGAAGATCATGTCGAGCTAATGGGGCATGAGTTCTATCACTGGAAATGGTTGACATGGAGGGAGAGTGGGGAAGGAGCGTGCATGAGGTGACAGAACAATATAGTCCTGTTTAGGAGGCAATCAGCAGCTCAACGAGGAAGGGCACAAAATCCCACTTCCCAGTCCTAATGTTTTCCCCCTCTGGCTAGCATTACAGAATGTAGACCATGTTACATTTATCCCAGGAGTGAGCAAGAACTAAAATAATATTTAAAGTTTCCAAACTAATGAGAAAGTATATGGAAACAAATTATTTCTACTGTCGTAGAAATAAATGAGTATTTACAAGCACACAAACAGCACAATTATACCTCTGACCTGCCCTATTGAGAGAATAAGATATTTCTGTACATGAATTGGTTTTAATGAGGGAACACACCAAGAGTGGGGGGTACAGTGGGTCTTCAGGTCTAGGGAAACTCAGTAGAGCGCTCTTTGGTTTTCTCTTCTTGTTGAGGGCTGGCTATAGAGCTAAGCTTATTCACTCTTATTTTTCCAACACTATGCTAGGTACAAAGAAGTGATCAGTGTAAAAGGGCTGAGAAAATCAGTGAGTCAATGAAATGGTTGATATTGGAGTCCTTTCAAACTCACTTGGCTAACCAGCCTTCTCTAATAGGTCTTTAATTCTTTTGAAAGGTGGATACTGGCATAATCGTGAGTTCATATTCAAAGTATCTTTTACCATGACTGTCAGCCATGATCATTAGGGATTTTAGGGAGTCAGCCTCCTAGCTGATATCGCTACTTTTTCTATGAATAATTACTGAATGAGGTTTATATTAATATGACCCATTCCAAAGGCCCTGTATGTTCATTCTCTGTCACTACCCTATTAATTTTTAATATCTCACTTTTTTTACAATGCTTGAACTAATACATAGATAGATAGATATTATATAACAAATTATTAGCTTTCAACATGTCATAAATCTTATTTAGACAGTTAACACCTGAAGACTTTACAGCTTATTTCTTCAGCTAACATGTACACTTTTATATCCAAATAAGGAACTCTCATTTTAAGTTAAAATTCAGGTAATCTGAAAATGTTCAAAAAGCACTGGAGGTTGTACTCTGAAAGGGGAATACATTCCCGCCATTCCCGCGCGCATACATTCCCAGCGACGGCGGTAGCAGGAGCAGCAGCAGGTGGAGCATTTGGCGGTGTCAGAAAGATGGCAGAAGAGCAGACACAGCACCAAAACTGTCTTCTTCCTCTGTATCATCTTACACCCCCACAGATTCTAATAAAAACGCTAATAAAAGCATTGGGGCACTTTCCCATATTTTCACCCCAATGTAGTTGCTACGTGCCGCTCGTCATAATGCATCATTATCAGACATTCTCCGGCAATAAAATGTGAGCTATTTGAGTCGGTCTCTCTGGCAATAAGCAACCAGGTGGAGAGGCTCCCTGCATACCAATATGCATCCCAGACTATGAGGCCCTCATAGTTATCATGATTTATTTTACATACCAATTAAATTGAGCTGAGAGTGGTAATCAAAAGCATGAATGCCCTCGGCAACGTTGAAGGATGTCATTTTAAGATGCTTTTTTGATTTCTCTCTCCAAGCCAGCACCACCGTATTTGTACTGCTGGTCGTACTGGAAATGAGAGCATCTAAAGATGCATTGTAAGTAACTGATAAAAAAAAAAAAAAAAAAGGATGTTCAGTTGGTCTCTCGCAAAACATGAGCAAAATAGAACTGTTTTAATACCTAAAGTCAAAAATGAAACCCGGATTTTGATCACACAGCCTGATGTGCAGGGAATACCTCACTAATGAATGCCTCCCCCCTCCATTAAAGAATTTATAATGAGAAGTTACAGCTAAGTCTGCATTCGGACATTTTACCCAATCTTAGGATGACTTGAAATTTTTTTCAGTGGGAACACATGGCAGGAAACAATATTAGTCACAATAATTATATGGGATTCTGGAGATTTAAGATGAGTAATTGGCCAAATTCCTGGGTTCTAAACCTGCCTCCTGGGTCTGAAGAAGGCAAACGGGAGCTTACCAGCCATCTGCTGCTCCCCAAGGGCCAGCTCATGCCCAAACCATGGTTTATTTAAGTCATGACTGGTCTAGAAAGTTAGAGGGGGATTGCCAGACCTCAATGCCTGGCACAAACACAGCCAGACTCAGACAAATGGCTGTGCCTACGTCCTGGATGACCCAACACCATCTACTGGGGAGCAAAATTCCATTCCCCAAGCAAGAAAAGTGATCTTGCTGCCTTTTGTCAGAAGGATCTTTCCATTTCTATCAGACCCACTGGCTCCAAAAGGCAAATAGCTCTTATCCTCTAGGAACAGTATTCTTATCTCCTCCTTGTTTTTTCTCCATCCTTTACTCTCATCTGTCTTTCTTTCAAAAGAGAGAGAGAGAGGAAGGAAAGGAGAACAAACCTAAGAAGTGATCAGATCCTATAAAGTTGAGTCCTCTGAGCCTCACTAGGGAGCAATTAATTTCCGGGCCATAAAGGTCATTGAGCACCTGCTACGCCCCTGTTGCTACTTTACAGGAAGTCCCAACGGTCTAAAATCTGATGACAACTGTTCTCATAGGAAGCAACCTCACTGAAAATACTCCCTTTGTTTACAGAAAACGCTGAGGGTTATTGCAACTTGACTCAGTGAAGCAATATTATAAGATCTAAAGTGTATAACAACACTATAATTATGTCTTCCAATCCATGGAAATTTCATAATATCATTACAATACAATCAAAATAAAGTATTTCCACCCAGAAAATTACTTCGTCATGTGTTCCCGCATTATATCCAACTATCATCTTCAGTTTTGAGGCTATAAAGAAAAACATATAAAGAAGTACATTCTGCTCCGCTATTCAAAGTACTGCTTTTAGATTTGAATCTGCAGGCTACCAAGTGACATTTATGGGCCTGTAGTGTTACATATCGGAGGCTCAACAATTCACACTTTATTTCTAGACCAGGATATAACTTGTATCTGATTAGATTGTGGAATGCCAGAGCTCCTGAGAACGTCTGAGTAAGAAGAGGTGAGGGGAAAGCCATTTCCTTAAAATCGAATTATCTGATAAATAAAAATGTGTTCCTCACTTCTGGAAGACAGCAAAGGAAAGGTTATGATGAGAAAGTTTTTAAAATATCAAGCGAGGGAATGGGCTGAACTGATAAAATAAATGATTTGTTTTTAATGCTCTCAGTGAGTGTGAAGATTGGTAGAGGAAAAATATTTTTTAAATTACTTTTAGATAATATTTTGAGGGGAAAAAAAGACAACCAGATGATGTCTGTCCATTAAGAGGCTCACTTTCCATGCTTTCGCCCTTTGCCACTTAGTCATAAAAAAAGGCATTAAGGGAACTGCCATCGATCCCTGTCCTCATTTGCGCTGTTGAAATGACCCGTGTAATGGCAATTAGGTAATGCGGGAATAGTGATTTGAAAATGAAAAGCGATACCTGAAAATCAAGGAAGTAATGCTATTAGGCGAAGTTGGAATAAGCTCGAATGAGGCCACTCTGTATCATTTGCCAACAGGTAGAAGCTGGGCCCGGGTAGAAAATTGAGCCGTTTCTAACTAGGAATTCTTATGATCATTTTCCAAGCCTTTTTGCTTTATGAGTCCTGTGACTTAGGAAAACACCCTACCTTGAACTTTCTTGATGTTCTTTTGCTTGGGGGCGTTTGTTTTCAGTTGCAATTCTTACTTTAAAGTTGGAGTCCCACTCTCTGAGACCACCACAAGGCCCTCTACATTCTGAGCAACTACCATTTCAAGAAGGAAAGATAGAAAGAATAACCTTATCTATTTCATTTTTAAAAATCAAAATGCATCTAAGTCAGCACTGCTGAGCACACTACAAAATAATGATGCGATTAATTTAATGACTTCTCAAAATATTGATTCGACCCATGTTCATGATACAAACGAACCTTCACCTTCCACCACACTATTAAACAAGCTGCAGGAAGAGACCTCTTCAAACCTAGGCCACCAGCTCAAAGCTGATTTCAACTGCTTTAAACACAGTGAGAGAACTGGTAGGAAGGACACAATGTTCTAGCTAACTCAGGGAAGCACCATCTTTTTGTCTGAACTCATTTAGATGCAGGGAAGTGGAACAAGGCACAACAACACACTAAATGTAGCTTATCTTCCAAACTTGGTCTCTATCAATTGTGAAGGCTTCCTAAGGAAATGCGACCTGGGATCTGTATTCCAAATTCTCTGATATACCTCCATTAATTAGTGCAGCAATTACTGATTTGGGTATCAGTCTAAACTGTTTTGTATCTTCTCCTAGCCATGGTCAAACAAAGGGGACAAAACACCTTTCGGGGCACCTGGGTGGCTCGGTCCTTAAGTGTCTGCCTTCGGCTCAGGTCATGATCCCAGAGTCATGGGATCAAGCCCCGCTTCAGACTCCCTGCTCAGTGAGAAGCCTGCTTCTCCCTCTCCCACTCCTCCTGCTAGTGTTCCCTCTCTCACTTTCTCTCTCTCTGTCAAATAAATAAAATCTTAAAAAAAAAAAAGAACACCTTGCAATGTAATAAAAAAAGAAAATCAATGGTTTTTATTATTGGCAATTTAGTGCTCACTTTTTCAGAAGCTACACTTCTAGTCTATAGTGCCCAAGGTTTCCAATGACATTGTCTATATGAGGAGGCAATTATCTGGGACAAAAAAGGGAAAACTTCTCTGAGATTCAAGATACTTATGTCTCACCACTATTGCATAAAATCTCTGTCCTTACTTTACAAGCATTTCAGAATGTAATTATTTTTCTATTAAAATATGACAGAACCACTCAGACAAGATGAAAACATTTCTCCTTCAAAGTTTTAAATAAGAAATCTGAACCTTATCTTAAAGCAGTCAGCTAATACTCTTATGTCTGAAACTAAGTTTTTCCTTTGACATTTCAGCTTTATAAATATTTTATCCTTAGCTTCTATGAAACATTATTACCATACTTGCTCATGTATTTCTTTCTTAATTGTATATTCTTTCCTCACGCTAAGAATAAAATCGGCCAAAATATTTCTTGAGGAGTTCTAAGAATATCAGTTCATGTTGCTGGGGTAAAAAAATATATAAATATATCAAACGAAACCAACCATTGGTTGCTTGCTCCCAGTAGGATCCGTCTTGTGGACCAGAGAGCACACACAGAACTAAGCCCGCTGTTCTATTTGTGACTCCAGCCTGCCCTCTTCTCTCTCCCTGCTTCTTCATTTCAGCATTTCTTTCCTTCTCCTCATACTGAAATAACTGAGCCACAAACAAACAAAAAAGTTGTATTTAAGTTTCTAATCTCTGTTGCTAAATCTGGAAACGGGTATTCATTTGCTGGTTAGGACTGAAGTGGGTCCTCCTTTCAGAGGTACTAGGAGAACTCAAAAAATCTAAAATTTGAATTAAGAGAAAATCTTATAGAGACGCTTCACCTTTCTATACTCTGTACTTTCTCCTTTTTAAATTATCTTCTCTATTCATTTTCCTCAATATCCATTCATATAGTATTATTAAACTATACATTTATAATTTTTTTACCCCAATCACTTTTTAACCATAAATAACCCCTTATTTTAAAAAAATTCATATCTACTAATATTTAGCAAGATTTCTTTTGGTATCTCCCTTTTCTTTTGCAATATTTTTCAATGGTATTTATCCAAGGTCTTAGTCTGTTCAGGCCGCTATAATAAAACAGACTGGGTGGCTTAAATAATAGATGTTTATTTTTCACAGTTTTGGGGACTGGAAAGTCCAAGATCACAGTGCTGACAGATTCAGTGTCTGGTAAGGGCCCATTTCCTGGTTCATGGGTGGCCTAATTCTTGCTGTGTCCTCACATGAGGAAGAAGTGAGAGACTCTCTGGAATCTCTTTTAAGATATGAATCCTAATCATGAGAGCTAAACTTTCCAGACCTAACCACTTCCCAAAGGCACTCTCTTCTAATACCATCATACTGGAGTTAGAATTTCAACATACAAATTTGGGAGGGGACACAAACATTTAGCCCATGACATTCTGCCCCTCCCCCCATCCATGCCCTTCTCGAAAGCAAATTACACCCCAAGAGTCTCAAAAGTCTTACTTAACTCATTCCAGCATCAACTCTAAAGTCTAAATTCAGAGTCTCATCTAAATCAGATAAGGGTAAGATTTAGGATACAATTCATCCTGAGGAAAATTCCTTTCCAAGCTGTGAACTTAGGAAATCAAACAAGTTGTGTACTTCCTGAAAAAGTGGTGGAACTGGCATGTGATAGGCACTCCCATTCCAAAAGGGAGAAATAGGAAAGAAGAAAGGGGTAATAGATACCAAGGAAATACAAAGTCTAACGGGGAGAACTCCATTAAACCTTAACGGCCAAGAATAATCCTCTCTGGCTTGATCTCTGTCTTTCAAATCCACTGGAGTGGCAATGTTACCCCCATGGCTTGGTGGATGCTCTCCATACTGTGACAGTGACCCCAACCATGCTGCAGCTCTCCGAGGTGACCCACTTCTGTCCTGGCTCCTCTGAGTGTGGCCACACCACGACTCTCTGTGAAGCCCTCACCCCCTAGGAACTAGGTTGAGGCAGTCTGCCCACAGGAACCAGAGAGGCAGCCTCATCCTTTGAAACCACTTTGCAACATCTCAGAAGAAAAGAAACAGGAACTAGTAGACATGGAAATAAAATCTAGCTAACCTAAAACACAGTGATTTAAAACAAATTTTTAAAAGACTGAATAAAAATGTAGAAGTCCTCCATAACTTGTAGGATAATATGAAACATCTAAGATATATATATATAATAGGAGTCCTAGGGGGGAAAAAAAGGAGGGGGGATGGAAAATTTTGGAAAAAATAACAATAGAAAAATTTCCAAATTTAATGAAAACCCCAGCACCATATATCTAAGAATCTCAATGACTCCCAAGCAGCATAAACACACACACACACACACACACACACACAAAGAAAACTGAAGAACATCACAAGTAAGTTGCTTAAAATCAGTGATAAAGGAAAAAACTGACAAAACAATATACCATGTGTTAGAGTAGACACTAAGAAGAATAAAGGACATATTGTATGTTCTAAGAAGATTGTTTCAGTTTTCAGTTTATGTATACATGTGGTTTGCATGTGAGGCATCCAAACTTCCTATGGGTTAGAAAGAGTTGTGACAGGCAGGACAAAAGTTCTTATGTAGATACAGAAATTTTTAGGATCGTTTCACAGATTCAGTAGCATCTGAAAGCAAAATTCTTTTTTTTCTTTTTTTTTTTTTTTTTTGACAGAGAGAGACACAGCGAGAGAGGGAACATAAGCAGGGGGAGTGGGAGAGGGAGACGCAGGCTTCCCATCAAGCAGGGAGCCCGATGCAAGGCTCAATCCCAGGACCCTGGGATCATGACCTGAGCTAAAAGCAGATGCTTAATGACTGAGCCAACCAGGTGCCCCGTGAAAGCAAGATTCTTAAGAAGCCAGGAGCAAAGCCCAAATTGAGAGCCCTTCAAATCATGTAAGAAAAACCCATCTGAATTAGACAGAAAAAGAAGCAGAATAGGAGTTTGGTAAAGGGAAGTTTCAGGAACAATACTGGCAAGAAAGACTCTTCTTTGGTGGCAGGATCTGGACTATCCCAGAATAAGGAATCCTTTAGAGATAGTGCACATTGAAAAGGGGAGCAGAGAAGAATCTGAGCATTGGGCTCAAGAGGGCATCTGGGATCTGCAAAGAGAATCTGATGCCTTTGTAGGACATGCTAACATGACTCATCATTCCACATGTTCAGACCACAAGTCCTTGAAGATTCCTGTTTCAGAAGGTTGCTTATTTCTTTTCCTGCTTTATCATTTCTACTTTCTCATAATCAAAAGTCTTCTAATTAACCAGTCTAACTGCAGTTTCATTCTTTGCCCTCCAGCCTACGCCAGACAGAACTACCAAACAAATCTTTCCTAAATGCTGTGTGCATTGGGTCTTTCTAAGTGTCCTCAAAAACCTTCAGTACTTCATTGTTTCACTTTCTAGCAAGTGTAAACTGGGCAAGCTGCCAAGATTTCCAACATATGTCCCTATTAGACCTATTCGCATTTATTTTCTCAATACTCAGCCTCCAATCTAGTCATGTCCATCTTGCCCCCCATCATTAGGTCTGCTTGTCTCCCTTTACTCATGTTCACCACGCTCTTTTTGTCTCCATCTACCCTCCTTCAAGTAGCGCCGCCCACCCTTGAAGATTTTCCTCATAAATTTGCTGCTTAAGCATTACTTTGGAAGTTAGTATCTTGTTTATATGGTTTAGTAGTTAATTTTCAATACTATTGTACAATGTTCTAATAAATTATTTTATATTAGTCTTTTATTCTTGTTCATATACAAGTTTCTTGAGGGTTATAATTAATCTTTCTTCTACAGTCTCCAATGCCTAAGACAGTTTTAAGAACATAAAAGATAAGTAATTATTGATCGATTGACACCTTGAATCTGGAATTCAAACAGACTAAAGTAAATATATTTTTCAGCTATTTTTCCAAAAATAATTACAATGAGTTTTGATCCACAGAGCTAAGAAATGTGTAATCCAAATTAGATAGCAAAGATCCCTGATATTTCTTTTACATGTAAAACTTTTTTGTAGCCAATTCCTAACTGCAGTGATTTAGAAGTCAGACTCCAAAGTTGGATTTCTTTGGTCATAAACATGAATTATCGTGCTGATACTAAGTTCCCTCATGTTCTTTTGTCAGTAGTTGAGGGAACAGAAGGTCAGAATTATATGTTGGAAACATGATGAGCAATGAGTTCACATGGACCTACAGAAAAATCCTTGTCCCACAACTTTACAGACTTAACAGACTTGTATGTGGTTATTTTACAGCAGAGTTGGTGTTGGAGAGGTTTAAATGAAACTATGACAGGGTCTAGAGTGGGAACTTTTCATTCTCTCTCTGTGTATGAAGAGAGTATTTCGTATTTAGTATTTCCTATTCAGAGAAAATTATATCAAAATTTAAACTGTACTTGTTCATATCCCCAACATTTTCTTTTCTTTTTTTTTTTAAAGATTATTTATTTATTTGACAGAGAGAGAGATCACAAACAGGCAGAGAGGCAGGCAGAGAGAGAGGGGGAAGCAGGCTCCACGCTGAGCAGAGAGCCCGATGCGGGGCTCGATCCCAGGACCCTGAGATCATGACCTGAGCTGAAGGCAGAGGCTTTAACCCACTGAGCCACCCAGGCACCCCCCAACATTTTCAATAACAGAATTTTGTTAGCTACTTCTCTCTATGTATCCATATTAATTTAAGGTCATGAAACTCAAATGATACACCAAACTTAGGAAGCCTACAACAAGTAGATTTTAGGAACTATTACTTTATTACTATAATCAATCTAGTCTTTGTTTTATATAATAAAATATCATGCTTTCAAAAATAAACTAATGGACCTGCACCAAAATAAAAAGCTTTTTCACAGCAAAGAAAACCATCTACAAAATGAAAGGGCAACCTACTGAATGGAATAAGATACTTGCAAATGATATATCCAATAAGGAATTAGTATCCAAAATATATAAAGAACTTTTATAACTCAATGCAAAAAATAATAATAATTATTAAAAAATTAAAAAATGGGCAAGAGACATGACAGGTTGTTTTTCCAAAGAAGTTGTTTTTCCAAAGAAGATGTGAACCATTACATGCAAATTTTGTAAGAAATTTAAAGAAGAATAGTTGTTTTTCCAAAGAAGCCAACAGACACATGAAAAGATGCTCAACATCACTAATCATCAGGGAAATGCAAATCAAAACCACACTGAGCTATCACCTCACCCCTATCAGAATGGCTAAAATCAAAAACAAGAAAAGTATTGGTGAGGATGCCGAGTAAAAGGAATTCTCGTGCACAGTTGGTGGGAATGCAAACTGGTGCAGCTGCTGTGGGAAACAGTATGGAGGTTCCTCAAAAAATTAAAATAGAAACACCATGATCCAGTAATTCTACTACTAGGTATTTATCCAAAAAAACCCAAAAACACTCCTTCAAAATGATACATGCACTTCTATGTTTATTGCATTATTTACAATAGACAATATATGGAAAATAAAGAAGATGTGGTGTATATACATACATACACATACATACATATGTACACACACACACACACACACACACACACACACACACACTGGAATACTACTCGGCCATAAAAAAGAATGAGAGCTTCCAATTTGTAACAACATGGATGGACCTAGAGGGTATTATGCTAAGTGAAATAAATCAGACAGGGAAATACAAATGCCATATGATTACACTTAAATGTGGAATCTTAAAAACAAAACAAATGAATAAACAAATGAACAAAAAGCAGAAACAGACCCATAAGGACAGAAAACAAACTGATGCTTGCTGGGGGTGGGAGATGGGCAATACGGACTTCCAGTTAGGGAATGAATAAACCATGGGAATAAAAGGTACAACATAGGGAAAAAGTCACAGATATCGTGATAGCGTTGTATGATAACAGATGGTAGCTACACTTGTGGTGAACACAGTATAACGTATAGACTTGTGGAATTGCTGTGTTGTGCATATGAAACTAATTGAACACTGTGTGTCAACTATACTTCAATTACCATGATCGTTTGGAAAGAGCTGCAATAGCTCTGTACAGTTTCTAGTACTGTGATTCTTGTTTCTGTGTTATGCGAACATAACACATAATTTTGTGCCTGTGACTCATAGTAGATAGCCAAAAAACATCATCTTTTGTTTTTCCACATTCAACATAATGCCAGAATTAAAGGATAGGTAGAAGGTACCAAAGACATGATATGATGTATACTAAAGAAAAAAAATACAGATCCTGTAGTTCATCATGTGGGATATTACTGTGTGGGTCATGAATCAAAGAATTAGTTGCAACCTCCTAGACCCCAAAGAGAGTAAAACTACTATAAGGGCCAACAGCTGGGTTCATTCGACTGTCTCCCCCTCAAAGTATATTAGGAATAGAACTATGACATAACAGCCAAAGAGACTATTAGTTTCCATTCCTTTAAATGGGCATAATTTAATGTAGCAATTTAGGAGTGAAAAAATGATCATAGTCTTTAGCGTCTGGACCAAAAGAGATATCAGAGCAGATATTGCACATATGGATTTTGAACCATCACATGCAAATTTTGTAAAAATCAGATATATTTTTATATCTCACTGTTGATAAGGTTTTATGAAAGTTCTGGCTTTCCATAGATGCTGTTTTATAACATAATCCTATCACACAGAGAGCTACTGCTCAATCAAGTACTCTAGATCAGAGGAACTCGGTCATTATATCAGCAAGAAGAAAAAAACGGAAATTAAGAAGATCCATTTTGAAGCTGGTCAAACTAATATACTTTCATGAAAACATGAAGAAAACAAAGGAGTAGTTTTGAGGGAACTTGTTACATTCTCTAAGCAGCCCTGGATGTGACTAGAGGAGATTTTTAGGATCAAAGTTGGGTTGAAGTTAAATGGATTCTACGACCATTTTCTCTCTTCTCTTGAGATGTCTTGAGTGCACAGTTGCTCTGAATTAATTGCATTACATTTTAGAAGGAAAGAAAAGAAAAGAAAGAAATTCCTGCTAGCGTGCAGGAGCAAACAGAGAGTCCAGGCCAAAACCTCCAGAGAACCAATTACTGGTTTTGAGACTAACATTTTGTGGGAAACATTTTCATCAAAGAATATAAATGTGGAAGTTGAAGGTGACCATTTCTTTCATTGCTGTTCAAATTCAGTACCTTGCCTGACCCAGTCTCCGTGGTGAAGATTATGCTCTAATGTGTAGCAACATTTGTGATATCCAGAGAGCAGTTCTGCCCAGCTAATGGTCACAGTGGCTTCTTCATCTTCACGTGCACTAGCAGGACGCTCAAACAGGGAAATCAAGGCCATTGTGAAAGCAATTGCTTGAACCTTAAGAGAGATGTTGAAAGGAAAACAAACATGGGCAGTGTAATTGTTGCAAAAGATTCGATGTTCCTTAAGATTAATAAGGAATAGGGTGCCTGGGTGGTTCAGTCAGTTAAGCCTCTGCCTTCTGCTCAGGTCATGATCCCAAAGTCCTCGGATCGAGCCCCGCATCAGGCTCCCTGCTCAGCGGGAAGCCTGCCTCTCCCTCTCCCCTCTGCCTGCTGCTCCCTCTGGTTGTGCTTGCTCGCTCTCTTTGTCAAATAAATATTTTTTTAAAAAGATTAATAAAGAATAGATATTGAATTAATGGGGATTTCCTCAATATTATTTAAAGGATGCAGGCAGTTATAGTAAAAGACAGAACAACCACCATGTTGGTAAAGCAATTACCAAGGGCAGTTCATTATTTGCTTTTATGATACACTTGTTATTAAACACACAAAGAATGCAAAGCTTTCACAGTTAGGAAAGGAAATTGTTCAAATTAGACTACTTCAGAGTTCATGGGCATATTCTCATGACATTCAGCAAGTAATAATCTTGCAGCCGTTGGGTGGAATGTGATAGGAAGATCAATCATCGTATACAATGTCTGGGTTTCTGTGCTGCCTTCTCAAATGCATCTATCCTGTTGTTACATGATACAGGAAATAAGCACTACCCAGGAGGCTGATACGAGGAGGCTTTTAAATGAAAATCAGAATAATTAGTTTGAAAGAGTTATAAGAGATAACTTTAGGTATTTAAAAATTGGCAAGAAAACCACACAAAGATTGGCTTCGTAAGCAAGAAAAGAACTGTGACCCAATCCATCTTTTCCATGTCCAGCATGTGTGGCCTTATAATCTATAAATTCCGAGGTCACCCTCTTTGTATTCTATTGCTATCCCAAGCTACAGTTTGATGATTAAATCCATACTTCAATCTTTCCTTCCCTCACTTACCTTTCCAGTTATGTCCCCAAAAGAAAGAACTGATTCATTGGCATCGAGGGGGTCATACCAATATTCCATACAAATTGGCGTTCCTTTCAGGCCTTGGAGTTTATATTGACAAGGAAATTCTCCTTTGGACAGCAGATCATAGAAACAAATCTCTTTACTCGTAAAAGCCACTGCTATCTAAAGTAGCAAAGAGAAAGTCAGAAAGTATTTCTGATGAATTTAGTGAAATGAGTATACAAAGGAGACATGCAAATCTTAGCACCAAAGCAGACACAGTTCCCTGAGGGTCACTAACAGTATTACAGAAACACAGCATGTGGCACAAGTGTACTTTATTCTAACTTTGGGCGCTAACCAAGAAAAAAAAATTCTTCCCATTAGGCATTTGAACAGACTTTCTTCTGTATCCCCACTTCACTCACACACCTGCCAACCTCTTCCATCCATGGGAGATGAGATGATTAATCACATAGAAAAAACAAAGACAGAGGACGACAGCATCACACAGTCATACCAGAAGCAATACAAACCATATTTTACAAAGCAAGCAGAGACTTTCATAAAAATCAGTTGATAAAAACTCTGTAAGTAGTGTTCACAAGTCAGATAAAATCCCAAAACCATATTTAAAAGGGTAAAAAAATTTGGTGATAAAATTGACAAAACTTTAGCTAAACTAACCCAAGATTAAAAAAAAAAAAAGAGTGAAAGTACATATTTCTAAAATAAGAAATAGATGAGTACCCTAGTAATGACCTGATAGAAATAAAACAGGATTATAAGAGAATATCATAAACAAGGGAATGCCAACAAAGTAGATAATCTAGACGAGATTCCCAGACAAATTCCTGGAGACAAAAATATTACTTAAACTAACTCAAAACCAAATAGAAATCCTCAGCAGACCTATAGTAAGTAAAACAATTGAATTAGTAATCAAAAAAACTTCTCACAAAGAAAATGCCAGGCCCAGATGGTTTTACCAATAAATGCGACCAAACATTTGAAGAATTAACACCAATGCTTCTCAAACGCTTTCAAAAGAAAAAAAAAAAACTGCAGCTCCATCTCCCTAATGAATATATATGTAAAAATCTTCAATTAAACACTAGCATAGAGAATCCAATGACACATAAAAAAATTATATACCATGACCCAGTGATATTTATACCAGAATGCAAGATTACTTTAACATATAAATATCATCTACATTAATAAAATAAAGGACAAAAACTATATGATTATCTCAATAGATACTAAAAAAAAGCATTAGACAAAATCCAACATATTTTCATGGAAAAAAAATGCTCAATATACCAGGAACAGGGGCGCCTGGGTGGCTCAGTTGTTAAGCGGCTGCCTTCGGCTCAGGTCATGATCCCAATGTCCTGAGATCGAGCCCCACATCGGGCTCCCTGCTCTGCAGAAAGCCTGCTTCTCCCTCTGCCACTCCCTCTGCTTGTGTCCCCTCTCTCTCTATGTCTCTCTGTCAAATAAATAAATAAAATCTTTAAAAAAAACACACACACCAGGAACAGAAGGAAACTTCTTCAACCTGATATACACAAAAAACCCATAGCTGCTATCATACTTAATGGTGGAAAACTGAATGTATTCTTCCTAAGATCAGGAACATAATTAAGATGTTCATTCTCATCAGTACTATTCAACGCCACACTGGATTTCCAGGAAGGGAAATTAGGCAAGAAAAAGAAATAAAACCATCCAGAGTAGAAAAGAAGAAGTTAGACTATCTTTATAAGTAGATGACGGGATCTTAAATATAGAAAATCCTAAATAATAACAACAAAAAAATGATCAAAACCAATAAATGAGTTCAGGGAAGTTGCAGGATATGAGATAATTTTTTTTATCTATTTTATTTCTATACACTAGTGATGAACAATCTGAAAATGATATTACCAAAAGCAGTGTTAGGAAAACACAAAGACAAAACACATGCCGTGATACAGTATTTGTAAATTATCCATCTGATAAATGTATATATTCAGAATATATAAAGAACTCTCAAAACTCAACGAAATAAAACCAACAATAAAATGGGCAAAAGATTCGAACAGACACCTCACCAAAGAGGATATACAGGTAGCAAATCAGTATGTGAAAAATATGTTCAATATTATTAGTCATTAGGAAAATGTGAATTCAAACCACAATAAGATAAAAAATATAAACCTATTAAAATGGCTAAAATAAAGAGGTAGGGCAAAAACCCTGATTATACAAAATGTTGGTAAGGATGTGCTATATTCACATAATAAAACATTACACAATAATAAAAAGATAAACTACTGATATATCTCAAAATAACCAAGACAAGTTAAAGAAGTCAGACCAAAAAGAGTACATACTGCATAATGTCAACTATATAAAACCCTAGAAAATGCTAATTACTGTGTGGTGACGGCCTATCAGTCACTACCTGACAAGGAGAGATGGGAGGGGATGGACAGGGGATTACAAAAGGACACAAGGAAACATTGGAGGATGATGAATATGTTCATTATCTCCATTGTACTGTTGATTTTTCACAGTACCTAAATGTATTAAAATCTATCTGCTTGGGATACTTTTAATTCGTGCAGTGCATTTTGTGTAATTATACCTCAATAAAGCTCTTTGAGAAAAGAAGAAAAAAGCAACATTCTTTAAACTTCCTTGTTGACTAAGTGCAAAGGAAAGGCTAAGAGTTAGTCATCAGTCCTGGAAAGAAGAAATGATGCAACATAATCATTACACAATATAACAACACAAATATTACATGATAATAAAATAGAATGCTGCACACAGATATAAAAGAAAATTGGGGCTTCAACTATGTTATTATCAATACAGTTAACATTAACACCAGATCCTTAGCAAGAAGGAACTGGATACGACATCGGCTACCACTCTGGAAGCAGCAAAGATGCTGAAACAGATTCTGAAATCAAGCTGCCTCTGTTTACAAATCTTCCAACACTGATTATATCCTGTGTGACCTGGGGCAAATTCTACAACCTCCCCTTGCCTAGTCTCTCATTCTTAAATGGAAATAATATCCACCTTATGGGGATCTTGAGAAGATTAATAGAGCAGGGCATGTCACCTTAGGAAGCCAATGATGATGATGATTCTTTATGTTCAAAGCATTAGAGCATACCATTTCCCACTAAAAAGAACCAGGGTCTTTGGAAAAATGGCTGATTCTGGGTGTGGCATAATAAATACACAAGATGATCCTGAACATTTTGTCTTACCAGAAAGCAAGGAATTTTTCAAAGACTAATATGGTTATATCAGAAAAGACTCAGAAGCTGCCTTGTATTCATCCCAGTGTCCAAAGATGGTACAATTTTAAGGACGGGTTAATAACTCAGTGGACTGAAACAAATGAAATTGTTTAAATTCATGAATTTGTAATGATACTGATAACAATAATGATAGTCGTGCTCAATTTTCATCTTTAGAGAATTTTGAATGCTGTTAAAGAAAAGAATTAGTCATTTATCCTGCATTTGATCTATGATTTGTACTACATTATAGCTAAATAATTGACAAGGGGAATTTTTTTATAGAGGTATTTCAGCTTATAAAGAGGAAATGATGAAACTAAAATGTGATCATCTTGCAACCCCTAATCAGTGATAACTGATAATGTCCCAAGAAGAGAGAGAATAGGCATTTTGTGCCTCCCGACTGAGGAACCCCTATTCCAGAACAAACCATTCTAAAACTGATCAAGTCTTCAGATTTGACTACCAATATGCCAGAAATATGGGGAACAAGTGAACATGTTAAACAACCCTATCTAAATACAGTCCACAAAATTCAGACGTGGGAAACTCTAAAGGACAAACACCTAGTTTAACAAAAACAGCAACACCAAGAATAAAACAATGCAACAATAAAGAAGAGGTGGAGAAAAACATGTAGCTCAAAAGAGACCAATCAACAATTCACAATGGCTTGGACCTTTTACAGATCATGATTCAAACAATCAAACAAGGAATTAACAGACTATTAAAAAATTATAAGAAAATAATTCAGTACATGACTGAATATTTGACGATTGTAAGGAATTATTATAATTGATATTAAATATGGAAACAGTATTATGATTATGCTAAAAAGGGAGACTTTTTTAGAAATATGAAATATTTACAGATTAAATAATTGCATATCTTGGGTTTCAAAAGTGGGGAGATATAGATGAAACTAGAATGGCTGTGAATTGGAAATAGTTAAAGGTAATTATTGGTTTTTAATACTATTATCTCTGCCTGTGTGTGCATTTAAAAACTTTCATAGAAAGTTTGCCATCTGATTAATATAAAATATGAATATGGATTCTTTAAGCTTCTTCATCCTTCCCTCATAAACGGATTTTCCTTTCAATATGTTATCTTACTTATAGGTAGTCATATAAGGATATTTGTACTTAGTGGGCCCTCCCCACCACAATTAAGAAACTGACTAGAACAGTGGTTAAAATCAGATAAGCAATTCCCTGTAATTGTACTGAGTTGTGCCACACATTGTTATAGCCTCTCAGCTCTGCATATAGACTCCTGAATCTATAAACTATAGAGTCAGAAACATCTTATGGCCAGCAATGCAGCATGACCACATTTGGGACAGAGCCAAGAATCGGAGTCACTATTAGCTGTGTCCTTTAAAGGTGCCCAAGAAAACAGTTTGGGAGATCGAGCAGCCCACTTGGCTCTGTTTGCATTCCCTCCAGGTCAGAGGAGAGGCACAGCGTGGTACTACAGCTCTCTGTCACTGCCAGTGTTGTACTTGATATTAGTCAGGAGCCCTGTTGCAACATTTGTTTCCCCTTTTAAAGTAGTAAATTCAGGGTGCCTGGGTGGCTCAGTTGGTTAAGCGTCTGATCCCAGGGTCCTGGGACTGAGTGCCTCATCGGGCTCCCCGCTCAGCGGGGACCCTGCTTCTCCCTCTGCCCCTCACCCCACTCATGATCGCTCTCTCTTTCTCTCAAATAAACAAATTTTAAAAATCTTTAAAAAATAAAGTAGTAAATTCATTTATTAAGACTCGGTACCTTGTTTACATTTTCCAGAGAAACCAGACTCGTCACCCACAGGTGTTTAAGCTTGGTGGCATCTGAAGTGATGGGAAGTGTTTCTTGCAGCTTTAAATTCTCTCCCCAGATTCCTAATAAACCTTCCTTACTGATGGTCAGATAACGACTTGAACTTTTTAAGAAAATCACTTTTTGAATGGTGTCCTTGTGTTTCACTGGGAGGAATTCGAGGTCTTTCCACTGGGGAACCACAGTTGCTTTCGCTCGTTCGTCTTTCTCATAAAGTGCTAACAGCATAAATGAAGTCAGCTTGTCCCAGTTAATGAAGCCATCTTGGGCCACATCCACTTTGTCAAAGAGCTCTGCATATTCTTCCTTTGTGCCCCAACCAACAATCTCCGTCATCCTTTGCATAAACTCTTCTCTGGACATGGAAATGGTTTGACATGGCTTTGAGGGCTAGAAATAGGAATAAAAACAAGACAACCGTGAGAGCATCCGTAAGTACCAGAGCACTGTCCATCCCCAAATGTGGACCTAATCAGCAATTTTTCCAAGATGCAAAGGTAAATGTCTTTTACTCTATAATAGGACTATATTTAAGTTAGTTGGGACCAGGGAGCACATAACCGACAGGGCTACAAGCTGACCTTTTCGATAACAAATATCCTTATAATTGGAAAAGGGAGGCAGGAGAGTCAGAGATTTGATATGATGATGGAAGCAGCAGTCGGAGTAACATGGTGCTACAGTCCAAGGAAGACGAGCACCTCCAGAAACGGGAAAAGTCAAGGAAACAGAGTCTCCACTAGAGCCTCCAGATGGAAGGCAGTCCTGACAACACCCTGATTTTAGCCTTGTAAAACCCATGTTGGACTCCTGACCTCCAAAGTAAGATAATACATTTGTGTGTTTGAAGCTACTAAGTTTGTGGTAATTTGCTATAGCATCAGTAGGAAACTAGAATACTGGTTTACAGATGATGGGTGAACAGAGTTTAGCGCGGCCAGTAAAACTATATGACACTGAAACTAATCCAAAAGCAGGAAGTCCACTTCTGTAAATACACCATGACAAATACGCCATGACAGTGAAACCATATATGATTGAGTTTTGTTATTAGTGGTACTTATGCTCTATAAAGTCTTTGCAAATACTTAAATTAGCAGATACTGAACTGTAGTTCTGAGAGGAAATACAGAGTTATGTTTCTATGAGCCTCTGGTCACAATATTTGCATCACTTGATCAATTCATAATTTGTTTTGTGGGTTTCCATTGAAAGACACTTAATTTAATATAGTTAATTTATTAATACTGAATTCATGACCAAATTTATAAAGCTTATCTAACACATGCATTTTCTCCATAAGGCACATCATAGCCTTCTTGCACTTAGGAACACTAAACAGAACTTTACCACCACACTTGGGGGCCATTTTAAACAGTGCAATCACCAACAAAAACACAAAATGCAAAAGAACCTGACACTAAGTAGACCACAAATAGGATACTTGTTTGCAGAATGAGAGCTAGAATAAAAAGGCAGAGTGTCACGTTGTTTGACCTCCCCCTGAAATATGTACATCGGAGGCTGGAATCTTTTGCCACTCTGTGCATGTCTGCGAATGACCATGAAAATGTCTCCAGTATTAATTTTTTGGGTTATAAAGAAATTTTAGCAAGTAGGCAAACTCACAAATACAAAAACTGTGCATAATGAGAATATTTTATTGTTAATATTATTATTTGAGGGACGCCTGGTTAAGCGTCTGCCTTTGGCTCCCAGGGGTCCTTGGATCAAGTCCTACATCGGACTCCCTGCTCAGTGGGGAGCCTTCTTCTCCCTCTGCCTGCTGCTCTCCCTGCTTGTGCTCACTCTTGCTCTCTCTGACACATCCACATGATAAAAAACGAATCTAGACTCAAATCTTACGCCCTTCAAAAAATTAACTCAAAATAGATTGCAGACCTAAATGTAAGACACAAAACCATAAAACTCCTAGAAGATTATGTAGAGGCAAACCTAGACGACCTTCAGTTTTGTGATGACTCTTTAGATGCAACACCAAAGGCACAATCCCTGAGAGAAAGAATTCATAATCTGGACTTCACTAAAATTAATAACTTCTGCTCTATGAAATATAATGTCCAAAGAATGAGAAGAAAAACCATAGACTGGGAGAGAATATTTTCAAAAGATATATCTGATAAAGAACTCCTCCAGAATATATTTTTAAAATTCTTAAAATTTAACAATAAGAAGACAAACAATCCAATTTAAAAATGGGCCAAAGGCCTTAATTCATACCTCATAAAAGAAGATATACAGATATGCAAAAAGCATATGAAAAGAAGCTCCACCTCATATGTCACCAGAGAAATGCAAATTAAAGCAGCAAGGTGTCACTACACACCTGATTAGAATGGCCAAAACTCTGGAACACTGACAAGAGCAAATGCTGACAAGGATCCAGAACAGGACCTCTCATGTGCTGCTGATGGGAATGTAACATCATACAGCCTCTTTGGAAGACAGTCTGGTGGTTTCTTAGAAAACTGAGCATATTCTTGTTGTATGATCCAGCAATCACGCTCCTTGGTATCAACCCAAATGAACTGAAAACTTAGGTCTTCAGGATGTTTATAGCAGCTTTATTCATAATTGCTGATACCTGGAAGCACCCAAGTTGATGTCCTTTGATAGATGAATAGATAAACTGTGGCACATCCAGAGAACAGAATATTATTCCATGCTAAAAAAAAAATGAGCTATCAAGCCATGAAAAGACCTGGAGGAAACTTAAATGCATACTACTAAGTGAAAGAAGCTGATCTGAAAAGGTTGCATGGTATGATTCCAACTACATGAAATTCTAGAAAAGACAAAACCATAGAGACAGTAAAAGGTTCAGTGGTCGCCAGGGGTTAGCGTGGGGGAGGATGAATAGCAGAGAGGATTTTCAGGGCAGTGAAACCACTCTGCATAATACCATAGTGGTGGATATATGTCAATATGCATTTGGCCAAATCTCATAGGATGTACAAGACTAAGAGTGAGTCCTAATGTAAAATGTGGCCTTTGGGTGATTATGATGTGTCAATGTAGGTTCATCAACAGTAACAAATGTACCCCTCTGGTGGGGGATATGGATAAAGGGGGAGGCTGTGCATGTTTCAGGGTAGGAGATATATAGGTAATCTCTGTACCTTCCCCTTAATTCTGTTGTGAGTCTAAAACTACTCTAAAAATATAAAGGTTTAACGGGGAAAAAAAAGATGAACTAAGGTACTATGTGTAAAACCTAAGTAATCAAGTGTTTAATAGAATTTGGTCTAGGCTTTTAATTAATTAAATTAACTTTCCGAGAAATAATTGATATCCAGCCCTTTGAACTACTCAGAAGTCCATCATTCTTTTCTTTGTTAAATTATTTTTAGTCCAAAAAGTTTAGAGAGATGGGAATTTTTCAGTGACCCAGATTTCAAGTGTAGAGAAAGAAATCTGATCCTAAAAACACTCCATTTGAGCCAAACTGCAAACTGTTTCTGAACGATAAGTCAATGTTGATCTTTTATTTCAAAACTGTTACATAATGACATTAATCAGCCTCTTATATTTATGTTATTATCTTATGTTTAAAACATTGTAAGGCTGACTCTCAGAGTATTTTCTTATGAGTTAGTGACTTTTTTTTTCTAGGAACAGGAAACTGTTTTGACTGATAAATACCAAAATAAGTCTTTTTTATATCCTAGAATATGGAATTGCAAATGGACCATAAACAAAGACAACAAACTTTCCCCCCAAAGTAACATACACAATCAACTTTGTAATTCTCTGCACATTAATAATGCCAATATGCACTGGGAGAAGATTTGAGAAATACTCCCAATTTATGAAGTTTGACAGAAAAGAGCAATTATACAATATACTGGACAGTTCTATTAGTGATTGTTCATTGATTTAAGTTTGAAAATAAAACCAATTTTTGCCATACCTTTGGCTTAAATTTAGGAATTTGTTTTTACTAAAAATTTCTGATGTATTTCAAGAAGCATTATGCCTTGATCAGTATGTGTTTTGTGTTTATTAATTCTATTATATGCCAGGTTTAATAAATTAGTTCAATGTACAATGAAAGTATGTGATCTTTCACACAAACTTAAAAGCACAAATGCATTGAATTTTACCATGCAGTTAATGCTGATTTTATCAGTGCTTCCCACTTATGTTCTGGAACTAGAATTTATTCACTCATTCCATTATATTATACACACCACACACTGTGGCAGGAGGATTGTGTGGTTGTGCAGTTAGAGCTCTAAGCCTCAGTCTCAGTTATTAGGCCTCTAAACAGGGATACCGATAACTAACTGTTAGAGCAGTTATCAGGATTAGCTGATAATTTATGTGAATCACACGGTATAATTTAAGGTGAGTATAACACATTTATACTCAATAAATGTTAATTCCGTTAACTAGTTTAAAGAATAGGACTCTATACACAATGTCATCATGTTAGCAATGACCCTTCTCTAAGAATTTAGCTAAATTCATTTGTTGATACGGGTGTGTGCATGTGTGTAAGGATTTGGAAGTGTACATAATTACTAATTTTAGTTAATTGATCCTATCTATCAGGGGTGGCTAGTTGCTAACTAGACACTTCTAAGAGACTTCTCAGTGGGTCCAAAGAATATGTAAAGGAGACTACGACCAGGATCATGTGACGCTCTCGGTTTCTCTGACCATTGCCATCATGGCAGCAGATACTAGTTTCGGGCTTCCTATGAAATAGCCGTGCACACGATTTCAGTGGCTCTTCCTCAGACAGAAAACAGTTCTAAGTGAGCCCAGCGAAAGTAAAGTTTATCTACATGTTTCCAGAGACCAAACTCTTTCATACAGGCAAGACCAACATTTTGTCACTGTGAGCCACTTTTTTTATATATAAGATTTTATTTATTGAGAGAGAGAGAGTGTGTGCATGGGGGAGTGAGGGGTAGGCGTGCATGGGCAGAGGGAGAAGCAGGCTCCCCACTGAGCAAGGAGCCTGACTCGGGGCTCCATCGCAGGGTGCTGGGATCATGACCTGAGCCGAAGGCAGACTCTTAACTGACTGAGCCACCCAGGTGCCCCTGTGAGCCACTTTTACTACTTTATGAATTTTAGGTGAGCCAGAGGTTTCTATCCTGGACTTCTTGGCAGAAGGTAACTCCACAGGAAGAAAGATAAGACAGTCCCTCAATCTAAAAATGAGCTTGCATATACCATGATTTAGTAGAGATAAACTCTCAATCTGTATTAGATTCAGTACTGAGTGGCAAAAGAACTTCTCTTTGAGCCATCTTTGGAAAAAAAATACATGTATATATAAGTATACATATATATCTAAATTAATACCAATTCAGTTAACATCTGGATATTATGCCTGAATTCACCACATAATATTTGTGTGACCATAAGTCAGTCATAAAAATTCTTAGGGTTTATATTAGGATCCAATAAGATAATCTGCATATAAGGCTATCTTTACATTAAACAATTTTATTCCAACTTTAAGTTATTATTGTTGAAGTCACATCTACAGCAAGCTAGATTCACAAGCATATATTTAGTATAGCTAGGGAAATATTAAGAATTTAGGAAATTTGGGGTGCCTGGGTGGCTCAGTGGGTTAAAGCCTCTGCCTTCGGCTCAGGTCATGATCTCAGGGTCCTGGGATCGAGTCCCCTATTGGGCTCTCTGCTCAGCAGGGAACCTGCTTCCCCCCCTCTCTCTGCCTGCCTCTCTGCCTACTTGTGATCTCTTTCTTTCTGTGTCAAATAAATAAATAAAAATCTTAAAAAAAAAAAAGAATTTAGGAAATTTGATTTCATTATAAAACATAAGCATAAAATAACTAATTCTCAGTCCCTTCAATTGAAAATTTAATTTGACTTTAATAAGAAGTATGGCTTTAATATCACCTTCTTCCCATAGATAATTTGTTCCAATTTGAATGTAGACTTTCCAAACAAAAACTCCTAACTGTGTTTAAAAGTATACCCTTTCAATTCTATTAGTCAAGATTCTCTGGTCTTTCGGAGGTAAAAATTAGTAACCCAGCATCTCTTAGAACTTCTTTTATAATAAAAGTGAACAGTGTATTATCTAGTAGGAAGTATATTCTCATTCAGCCCTTCTAAGATAATGTTTGTATGTTTATTTTGCTACGTCTGTTTAACTATTGAGCAATACAATAACCCAGCATTGCTTCCAATTGTTCTTGCAAAAAAGCTAATACACTCGGAAAGTCTGGTTGATTATCTCACTGGGCACAACTTCAGACATTTATAAAATCTTCCTGTCTTCCTGAAAACCTTTCAAAGAATATGCTAAAAATCCTTTTCTTTTGCCTAGAAAGCATTTTCTGGAGCTATAGTAGCTCTCATCTTTAAAAAAAAAAAAAAGCATGGACTCTGTACAACTCCCTTCAGCCTTTGAGATTTGTAAGATTTGGATTTCACTGTACCTTCTGTGAAAACTAAGCACTAAACCTGAGTGCAAAGCTCCAAAAATATACCCTTTGTAAGAAACTTGACAGCCTTTTTAAAAATTGAGATAATGTACTTTCAAATAGCAACGCATAAATGTGCCAACACATTTATAAAATTTTGTTTTGCACAAAATAATTCATAGAAATTTATTAGAGAAAATACGAAATATAAATAAGCTAAAATTTAGAATCTTCCATAATGCCATCAACATGTCAGATTTTTTTTCTGGGCAAAAAGAATAAATACCTATGTATTATTTTTCAAATAGTTTCACTATATACATATCTCTGTATGTTTCATTTTCCACTTCACATCAAACTGTGAAAGTATGCCTTATACAAAATATATTGGTCTTTACCATCATTTTTTAATGGCTGCACAATATTCTGTGAAGAAGACACAGAATTTATGGCCCCATTATTAAAAATGTCCGTTGTTCCCAATGCTTTGCTGTTTTATATAAACAGCCCTGCAACGAAGATCCCAATACATATATCTTTGCTCACTTGTCCAATTATTTCCTGAGAGAAATTCCCTAGAAACAGAACTGCTGAGTCAGAATTTAAACATTCTTAGAGTTTTTGATATATCTTGCCAAATCTTCTTCCAAAAGGTTGAACAAATTTACATTTCCACCAACAAAGAATGAGACTGCCTATACTCAAAACCCTCACTGAGCTCACTCCTCTTAAGACTCACCAATTGGTTGCTAAAAAATAGTTCTAGTAAGCCTAAACATTTACATACTTGCTGGCGAAACAAAGCAACACATTCTCAGAGCCGACATTTAATTCTTTTAAATTCTGCCAACTTTTAGGAGTGTTGTTTATGTTTGTTTTTTCCTTAATTTTTTCCTATAGCAGTATTTTATAATGAAATGAGGAAAGACAGTTTTTCTCCTTTTTTTCCCTGCTCTGTTAATAAGGACTTGCCCAAGACAAGACTACAAGTACCAGTTAGAAACTATGGAGAGACAACAATCCAATTTGCTGAGAAAATCGAGGGATTTCTTCCCATGCCAAAGCTAGCAGTGGGTTCACATGTCACTGATACAGAGTTCGCTTGCCCTCATTCACTACTGCTGAGTATGTGCTTCCAGATTCTGAAAATTAATGTCAAATTGTGAGTTGTAAGCCACTTAGAGGGATACTTTCACCAATCCTTGCCTCTATTCATCCATCCATCCATCCACTGATCTATTCATTAACAAAAATATATTGAGCACTCAAGGTAGAATGGGATAGGTTTATTTATTCATTCATTCAACAAATATTTATGGGGGCGCCTGGGTGGCCCAGTGGGTTAAAGCCTCTGCCTTCAGCTCAGGTCATGATCTCAGGGTCCTGGGATCGAGCCCCGCGTCGGGCTCTCTGCTCAGCAGGGAGCCTGCTTCCCCCTCTCCCTCTGCCTGCCTCTCTGCCTACTTGTGATCTCTCTCTGTCAAATAAATAAATAAAATCTTTAAAAAATAAAAAAAATAAAAAATAAAAAATAAAAAAAAAAAACACAAATATTTATGAAGTGACTGCTCCGTGCCAAACACTATTTTAAGCACTCGGCATCAAGGTCTGTGCTCCTCAAATACACTTCAGTAGAAAGCCTCAGTGTGCTGGTCACGATGAATGACACATGGTTTTGGGTTACCAAAAGTGACAGGAACACAAGAATCACACTAATTATTCCCTTCCCTAATTTCAAACTGAATTTAGCATATATGCATGTCAAAAACATTCCATAAACAGAAATCTTTCATGGACCAGAAACCTTTCCTTAGTTTGAAAGGTTTTTCTTTTTCCTTATTTTTTTCTTTCATATCATTAGAATTCTGAAATGCTTTTTTTTCTCTACATGAAAACTAGTTTCAAATAGAGTTTCAGAATCTTGTTTTCCCTAGGACCTGCTAGTTTTATCAAGCGTTTCACCCAAAATAATACTTCTTCTGTCAAATATTTGGCATGATTTTTGGGTAATGTTCTATGACAGCTGAATGAGTATACACTATCAAAATGCATCCTTTCCCCCATCTCTATAATTAAATTTAAAATTAACATGCTGCTTTCTCATGCTTCGTTCTGTTACGCTTGCCTCAATTTCCCTTGGTTCCAAAGCCTATCGGTTATGAACATGTATTAGCATTTGCTGTCAAACCCTGTGAACATCTTCTGGAGCAGAATATTAGATATGTTATTTCAAAACAGATGCATCAGTTTAAATCATCCCCTGCAATGTTCACCTACCAGTGAACTTTCATGAGAGACTGAACAGAACAGGAGACACTAGTCTGCCAGCCAAGGTTCATATAGCCTTTTTTCTCTTGCCTCAATGAATTTTAGTCAGTTTTAATTTTCATCTACAGTAGGATATCAACAATTCAAGAGCTCATCAGTCTGAATGGAGTTAAAATTTCATGACTAACAAAGACACAGGCAAATGGATGCCTGAAAGCACCAAACTACTTCTGCCCAACCAAACTTTGCACTTCATATCCACTTTCTAAAAAACTAATCTCCCTTTGGGTGCCTGGGTGGCTCAGGTGGTTGGGGATCTGCCTTTAGCTCAGGTCATGATCCCAGGGTTCTGGGATGGAGCCCCTTGTCAGGCACCTGACAAGGGAGTCTGCTTCTCCCTCTCCCTCTGCTCCTGCCCCTGCTCATTCTCTCTCTCACCTTCCCTCTCTCAAATAAATAAATAAACTCTTTAAAAAAAAAAAAAGAAAAGAAGAGAAAACTAATCTCCCAACCCACATTTACCTGCCAGACTGATACCCTTCCCTCAGATGGCAGCTTGGATGTTACTTCCTCCAGGAAGCCTTCCAGGAAGCCCCTCCCCAAAGCAAGCAATGTGTTCCCCCAACAGTTCGTTTCCTCAGAGCACTGAGCAGTTACGAGAGTAACTGCGAGTTCACTTGTTGGCATATCCTTCCGTGAGGGAAGGTCCGAGTCTAAGTAGTTTTCAACTCCCACAGGATAAACATCAATAAGTGCCTGTTGCTAGAATGAGGAAATGAATGAATATATTTTTACTGTGCTCTTCCATGTTGCAGAAGAGATGCTCATCTGTTTTACTAATAACTTCAAGTTTAAGAAGGAGGCCAGAGTAATGAACAATGGTCAAGTTATAGAATGATACTGTATAAAATGTGGGAAAATCAGAAAGAATTCTAAGTTTAGGGTTGTTCACAATGAGAAAAGGGACAAAAGAGATATCACACAACTCTGAGCAATGTTCTGGCTCTGCTCAAATGCAAATGGAGCTGGACAAATCCCTTTATTTAGATTTTTGTTTCCTTGCCTATAAAATGAAGGCAATAAATCAGGTCTCTATGGTCTCTCTCTTAACACTGAAACTCCGTGAAAGGAAGTTGATGGAGAAGCACTACTTAGTAAACAATCAAAATATTTATAAAAAGCATTGCTTTTAGATTCAGCATTATTTAAATTCAGCATTGTTAAACACATATTTAGAGCAGTGCTGAAGAATTTGTAGGTTATTAAGATACACTGACATTTTAATGACATTTATCTTTGCACTGAATTATGGTATAGATAAGGTGCCCACAAAGCCATTTGTTCTGCCTTACCCAGCTACAAGCACAGTTCTATTTTTCCATAATTGAGACCTTGATACACACAAATACACACATTTTTCATTTTAGAATATGATTATGTACTGTTTTGCAATTTTCTTTTTTTTCACTGAACAGTAAATCTTGACAATTTTATATGCCTGCCTTATTCTTTGTAATAGCTGAGTAGTGGGCACCTGCTATAATCTACTTATCCATTCACTTATTGACAAATATTTGGGCTGTTTTAAATAGTCCATTTTACTGAGAATATTACAATGAATATTCTTATACGTATTATTTCTTTCTGCACATGTCATTATTTAGGATAGCATATCAAATTGGAATTGCTCCTTCAGAAAGGACACATTTGGTACATTTTATATTTGATACATTCTGGAAAATTGCCTACCAAAAAAAGCTTTGACAATTCACAGTCTCCATAATGGTATCCATTTCCTGGATTCTTTGCCAACAGTATAGATTAGTAATCTTTTTAATCTTGCCAAGCTGATGAATGAAAAAGGAGGTCTTCTTTTTTCATTAGAGTTTCAAATCAAATTCCTGATAAGTTTGAGGATCTTTTCACATGATTAGCAGCCATTTGTGTGGCATTTTTCCTTGAATGCATAAAATATGATAAAATATGTAAACATAGTCTACCTAGAATAGAACTCGATGTGATATGTGTATGTGCATCAATGGGTGGAAATGAATAAAAATACACTGGAAAGATGCAACATGAGAGCAGTTACCAGAACAATGGTAAAGGGGACTTTGATGTGTGATTCAATTTTTTTACAATGAGAGTCGTGTATTCCTTCTAACTTTGTTTTACTAACAAAGGGACTGTTAAATACACAGGAATCATAAAGATGAACGAAATTGTATTTCACTGGCTATAATCTTTTTCCCTCCATTCTATTTCCAAGAAATAACCCTGTTTCTTTATTTATTGGACCCACTCCAGTTATTTCTCTACCCCCTTGAAAAATTTCCCTAAGCTCAGTCTTAGACACTCTGCTCTCTCCTCCAGACAGCTCAGCTGCCCCCACGGTCTCCACCCTCTGGGATCTATGGTTCTCATCGGACTTCCCTCTGCCTGCCTGACCCTTCTACATGGCTTTAAACAAGTAACAGCCTTGTACTTAGGGCATCTGCAAGGAGAGCAACAAAAAGAACATGCAAGAAGCTACAATAAGAGTGAAAAGAAACTGGTAAGGTGCTAATCTAGCCTGGGTGGTGAGAGAAGACCTTCTTGAGAGAATGGTATTGAAATATGAAGGAGGAGTTTGCTGCAAATTTGTGGGGGAGAGAACAGGAATATTCCATGCTGAGCCCAGCACTTGACTAAGTCCTAAAACAGAAATACTGTTAAATCATTCAAATAACTAAATATGACCTCCATGACTTAAATAATTTGGGTAAAGTTCCAGTGATGGATAATTTTGTGACCGATGGTTGGAACCATAAATCCAGACTAAACACCTGTGGTGAGGTGGGACCAGATTGCATGAGGAGGTAAGAATTCCCCTGAAAGGAATAGATGTTATATATTCTTGACAGTACTAGGGGAAAATGTAGAAAAATAAGTTTTAGACGAGAGTGAAGGAAAACATTTTTCTGTATGTCTAGGACCAAGAATCGATTTGGCCTCCAGGCCCTAAAGTCTGGCACATGTACAGAAAGAGTAACCCCTAGACCATATAAATGTGGTCAGAAATGAGGAACTGGAACAAGTTAGTAGGATATCATGAAAAGGGTCCAAACAAAACAGCATTGTCCAATAAGACTTTCTCCAGTAATGAAAATGTTCTACAGTCTTAATGATCCAATATGATAGCTACTAACCACATGTGGCTACTGAGTTCTTTAAATGCAGCTGGTGCCTTGGAGCAACTGAATCTTTCCATTTATTAAATTCTTATTTTGTTTCACTTTAATTTAAATAACCACATGTGGTAGGGCACCTGGATGTCTCGTTTGGTGAAGCGTCTGACTCTTGATTTCGGCTCAGGTCATGATCTCAGTGTTGAGAGACTGAGTCCCCTGTTAGCCTCTGCACTCAGTGTGGAGTCTGCTTGGGATTCTTTCCTCCTCTTCTCTTCTCGCTGCTCTCTCTCTCTCTCTCTCAAATAAATAAATATTTTTTTAAATTAAATAAACAAATAAATAACCACCTGTGGCTCATGGCCACCATATTGGACAGTGCAGGTCTGTTCTCGGAAGCATTGAGAGAATTAGGGAAGAATGTGTGCACACATGGAAGGCGAAGGAGTGGAGAAAAAGAGTGTCCTTGGTAGTCCTCAGCAGAGAATGTTGGTGTCCAGAGAGTCAAGATTTAATAAAAGGTCATATCCATGAAATGGTGGGAAGACATGATGAGGGAGGAAAAGACCCGGAGGGACTTGTGGAGGTGGGAAGCCAAAGCTTTGGGGAAAAGTTGGAAATCACCAAGGGACAATCCAGAGGCTTCTAATTTCTAGCAATGGAGCTAGTGGGGTCTTGTGTCATCATCGAGTGTGCTATACTTGGTAACAAATGACAAGTGTGGAGTCAAAATGGCACAAATTACAGTTCTTTAGTTGTCTGCTTTCTTCGTGTTTCTTTTTTTTAATTCTCAGGAAATTT
>CM052898.1:105675693-105737480 GCA_028534135.1 Potos flavus
TTGGGGAAAAGTTGGAAATCACCAAGGGACAATCCAGAGGCTTCTAATTTCTAGCAATGGAGCTAGTGGGGTCTTGTGTCATCATCGAGTGTGCTATACTTGGTAACAAATGACAAGTGTGGAGTCAAAATGGCACAAATTACAGTTCTTTAGTTGTCTGCTTTCTTCGTGTTTCTTTTTTTTAATTCTCAGGAAATTTGAAAAAGTAGGCCATGCCCTTGGTCTACAGGTCTGGCAAAGTTGATGCTCTACAAATGAAAAGCAACAGACATTTTGCTGTCTTTCCCTAACCTTTATAACAAGTTTTTTGGTTGCTTTCTCTGCTCCAGTCCCAGCCAAAGCTCAAGGTTAAAATATTTGTTCACCTAAAGCACTCTTCATCACCCTTTCTGATCCCGATCAATTTTTATAAGCACCTGCTCCAAAAAGCACACAGAGAAATTGGAAAGGGCATAAAGCTGTTAGAACTTGTCACAAAATTCAGCACAAAGTCAGCAATGTTCAAGAAGAGCAATTTTTCATGTGTGTTGACATAACTTCCCTCGCTTGTGTTTTGGTGATGACATTGTTTGCTAACCTCAGCCATGAATGCTAGCAAGTCAGGCAAAACCTCCAAAGAATCTCTATCATTTCCGATTGTGCCAGCTGCCGTGGTATTGGATTTGCTTCGTACTATCACCTGCATGCTAGGGAAGGAGGGGAGGGGGACCCACAGAGCTTTGCTGATTTTCTGCTGCCATCAAAAATAGGTTTTTCGATTCCACTAAGAGAGTTGGGGTGAGACGTGCTCTGACCTGCTCCCTTTGTTTAGTGGGCCATGCATTGACTGAGGCTGCTGGCTGCACAAGGTACTATATAATGAGTTATAGATTAAGCTTCACCTGTTTACCTTCTCATAAGCCTCCACTGAGATGTCTTTAGAATGAAAAAGATAATAAAAAAAAGCAATAGACTATTCTTATCTTTTCCTTTTTTCCTTTCAGCTTTTCTCTGCATTGATTTTATTGTAGGAGCTGTTGATTATTTGCTGATTGCACATTAATTCCAAGTTACCAGGGCAGAGCGCCTTTGTGCTATCCACTTAACAGGCTTGTTTTGTTAATGAAATCCTTATCCTATTGGATTCCTGTTCCTTAAAGCAACATCTCAAAGAGAGGTTGCCTTGCGGCCAGTGGGAGCGGCGCCATACAATGGGCTGGAAAGTTGACAATCTGTCCCTCGGCCCTGGCTCTGCCCCATGGAGTAATTCAATTAAGTATTTTTGAGCTTCATTCTCCTTGTGTGTAAATGGAAAATAAAAATGTCTACCCCGCCTACATTCCAGACTGGTGAGAGGATCAAATAACAGGATACCTACAGAAGTGCTTTGTAAAATCTTACCATACTTGAAAGATAATAAATTTGTATTCATCATTTTTACCTCCACTGATTTCTAGAAAGAGTTTCAGTTCAGCTACAATGAAGGTACAGAGGCAGTTGAACCATTAAAGCAAAGATAAAAGAACAGGAGTTATATAATAAAAATAGCAGATAATTGTTCTAGAAAAATCTACGTTAAGAATAGTGGTATCAATTGAACACTAAATTTAAACCTCCTAGCAGTTAAGGCAAAACACAAAACATTGTTAGTCACATGGCTCTCCTTCATCTATGAAATAAAACATGTTGGTTTATTAGGCGAGACAGAACTTTTCCTACCATTAAGCACTAAGGATCGTGGATGAGACTGTTTTTTGGGCAGACACCTGTGTACACTTTCAGCTGTCCTTACAGTCAGAATGCGAGCCAGGCTCACGAAAACTTTCCCCACGTGCTCCTTCACGCTCTCCCTCCTGCTACTAGCTTGATGCATGGCAATCATGGAAGGTGGGAAAGGGAGGGAGCCTGGGCACCTGAATCCTTACTTGGAGCTGCCCACCAATTAGAAATATCTACTTTCTACTTTATATGAGCAAGAAATAAACCTCTATCATGTATGAGCTATTATATTTTTTTTACAGTTTGCATACCCGATAAAAATAAAGATTTTCTAATTTGGGACTTTATTGGCTAATATATAGAGTTTTTAACTATTAGTTTTACCTTTTAAAAAAATGTTAAATGCTCTTCATGGACTGTGTTATATCAGAGGCAAGCAAAATCTAATGGTTCTAAGGGAATAAAACGAAGATGGAGGATTTTATTTTTGTGGGACGGTAATGCCTGGAATAGAAAAGAAAGAAGCAAGAGACAAGAATACTTCTGGAACACAAGACATGTCCAAGAAGGCCTGTCCATTTAGGGACCTTACTAGTAAAGATACAATGAGCATTGAGAAGGCTGAGATAAGGCTGGTGCCTTAATGAACTGGGAGGAAGCCTGACAATTTAGAAAGACAGACAAATAAATAAGGGAAAGGTAGGGAAGAGCTAAATCTGACTTTCCATATTCCCTTAGAATCTAGGCTGCCTGGCAGGGTCTCAGAACCCTCAGCTTTGTCTGTGGGAGCAAGGAAGCATCATTCATGGGCTCTGTTGTAGAATCTATCCATAGGCAGATTCTTGGGAAAATTATAAAGACAATCAAGCATGAGGATATCATAAACTCTATGGATTTAATCATTTTATTACTTCTCAAGCACGATTTTCAGAACTACAGAATTGCCTCCTGAACTTCTCTAGGCTTTTCAGTGCATTGTGCAGATTCTATTTGCTCCCAAGATAGGTTTGTTCTGAGAACTTCCCTGAACTTTTCTGGGGACTTCCTGCTGGGATTTTTGCTCTGCCTTTCTCAACATTTTGGCCCTTCCTATTTTGAGCATAAATGCTCCCCTTTTGCATGTGGTTTAAATTTCACTTCTAGCTATTTAAGCTAAAGATTTAGTAAGGCTTGGGCAAATGGTAGCATGGAGTAGACAGGTAGGACCAGTCCCAGGCTCTGGACCCAATCTTGGCCAGAAAGACATTTTAGGAGATGAAATACAGACACAGTTGCTGTTGGAAGTAGGTCAGGACCCAATCCAATGAGTCCAGCAGTGTAGGCATCTACAGTTCCCGGCCAAACAGGCAGCAAACCATCCAGGACCAAAGAACAGAAAGTCCTGGCATTCACAAGTCAACAATGGAGAATTCAAGGAAAGAAATGCTCAGAAACCTACATAGCCAGACTCTCAGAAGAAACGCAATATATAACAGGTCCCAATGGGGTCTTTCCAAAACTCCATTTCCCTTGGGCCAGAATTTCCACCTATAGGCATTCTTCTAACATCATCAAACCACAGCCATCTTTCTTTACATAATCGCTAGTTTTTGAAGTATCTAAGAAAATGTAAAATATGGTTGACATCAAAATAATATGAATGTCCAGAGACCATGTCATTTCTGTAAGCATCGCAAGTGCAACAGGAAAGTTTGAGTAACAATCATTTTATGATTCTATAAATAATACAAGTTCCATTGCCTTCAAGTTAATATATGGCTCTCTGGACACCATCACTTGAAAGAAAATGAAATCCACAAGTTACTTTTCTAGTACACCTATCCAGGTAATTTCTTTGTTCCAAAGATAAGGATTAATTTAAAACAAAATAAAGGAAGATGTAAAAAGAAAAAAATGAAGATGAGGATCAAGACATCAATTAGAAGCTTTTGAATACTAATAAAATAAGACGTAGGAGATGGAAAAATGAATCCTTTGTACTCTTCTAAGTGAATTTGTCTTTGCAACTCATTGCTTCCACTTCCTAGCACACCTAAAAGGAATGCAGAAGCACACTTGTGTGATTCAAAGTTTAACTTCCTTTAGGAAATGTATGAGTTAGAATCCAGAGAATGTTAGAGGCCATGTGTTCAACCTCTACTCACTAAATATGTAATACCTATGTTAACTGAGCACTTACTCTGTGTCAAGCATTCTTCCAATTATTTTCCAGATACTATCTTACTGAGTTTTCACCACAACCTTATTATCCCCACCTTAGAAATAAAGAAAACTGAGGCCCAAAAAGCTTGAGTGATTTGCACATAGACACATTGTAAGAGGCAAAACTGGGATTTAAATCCAAGAAATCAGAGTCCTAGAGCTTTAAGCAATTCTGTCATTTATACCATCCCATGATAAATGTAAGCATTCCTTGCTTTATTCCTAAATGTTACCACTAAGATTTATAGGCTATGTGTATTTCATTTGGAAACATATGTGAAATATTCAGTACACAATTCAAAGACCCAACTTCCCATTTTTCAATTAAGGATATGGACTTTATCTGACAATTCTTTAGCCCCAAATAAGCAATCTGGGTACCAAAAACAAAATAAGAGATAAAGGGATCTAGTGCCAAAATCGGGACATTTCCAAGAGCATGTCTTTAGTGATCAGAGTACAAATCACTGCCTTTAGAGTCTGTGTTGCAGGACAGCAACTGAGGGCGATTTTTTCTTTTACAACAATCTACACCTGTGCCCGTGGGCCTAACACGACAGATGGACTGAACTCCACGGAAAACATCTCATGTATCATTCTTCTCTAGGTCTTCATGCTGGGCTTGGAAATCATATTGTCTCAAGGGCTCTACTTTTAGTCCTGGTCACACATTTGCCATTAGATTATTCCATTCTGTGTCAGTTGAGTCTGTTAAAAACATGGACAGACTTCATTTTCTCTGGAGAGTATGTCTGCAAAGCTCAATTCCTTTTTGAAAAATTGTCACTAGATTTTCTACGTTCATGCAAGCTATTACTCTCCGTAATACTTGCTTTTCCAATTGGTAATTTCAAAATAAGTAATCCAGTCTTCAAAACATTTAAAGTAAAGAAAACCAAAAAAAAAAACAACCCAATAACTGTTAGATTGATTATCCCTTCTCATTGGGTTCACTCCAGGCTGATCAGCGGTTTGAAGAGAACACCCACCCCCACCTTCTGTAGCAGTTTCACTCTCTAACATATCGACTTTTTAAAGTCGACTCTCCTAACAGGCCCTAGAATTCAGATTCTTTGTGTTCTTAGCAGAACAAACCGCCATATTTCTGTTCATTCCAGAGTCAAAGCTGACATAGTCTGCTGTTACGTTTCTCTGAATGTCCTCAAGCTGTCAAAATGTTTGCTGTGTCTATCAAAATATGCCAAATTCATTTGGGGCATTGGACATGAGCAGCACCGAAATTTTGCAGACAAATGGGGTTGGATGAATGGCAGATATATGACAATTAAAATGAGAAAAGTGTAGGCAGAGCATGTCTTTGCTACTAAATATGACAGATTATATTATAAAGAAGTGATTGATATAAGTGGGATATTAATTTAACATTACAGGTAAAATCTAATTTATTATGCAAAACGGGACATGGCAGACTTTTTCAGTAGTTAGCAACTTTTTCGGGGAGAGATAAAGAGTAAAATTTATGCCAATTATGGACCGATATAATTGTTCCATCTCATCATGCTTTATTAATTTCAAGGTGGTGTTCCAAAATATTGAATGTCTGTTTCAAATTAATGTGGATATTCCCAAGCACCCTCAGAGGATCTTCTGAAGTCCTGAGAACATATTTTAGCAAACATAATGAAGTAGAAAGGATAGAGGCTCATGTCCACCCAAATTCCACTGCACGAAAGAGCACTTCTTCCTATTCGCATGAGAAACTAAAAATCATTTTGATGTATGCTGTTTACTATGCATAGCTGCAGAATTCCAAATTAATTAAGATGGAGAGAAGGGAGATATTCATTTAGAGTTAAAATTTCTAAGGCCTGTTTTATACAGAGAATTAAAAGGATAACTTTGAACTTTGTTTTGATGGGCATTGCCCCATTATTTACCAAAAAAAGTGGGAGACTGGTCCCTCGCACGGGACCTTGGGCCAACAAATTGCCAAAATTAATTTTGAAAAGGAGCTGAGTCACTTGGAGTGAAGCAGGGGAGAATGTTTGCAAAGTGCCTATTTGCATTTCCAGAGTTCTCTTTGAATGCTCCTTGCAAGGACAGTTGTACCAGGAGTCACCTTGGAGATCTGGCGTTCTCCACTCACAACCATAACTTCCAGGTTTCCAAAACCGTGGTGATCACCAAGAAAAATTTTGTCCAAGAAATAATCCTTCCTTGATGGCAATGATATTCAACAACAGCGACAGCAAACTAAATAATATTATTTGGCCCAAAGAACTGACGGATAAAGCTACTCTGGTGTTAAATGCAAGCCTGACTGTTTCTTTTCAATTTCCTGTTTGAACCATTGAATATATCAACAATTTTAAGAGAAAAACCTGTTTCACCTCAGTCTTCACAAACAATTCGAACTCTCCAGTAGGGGTGGCTCGGTGGGTTAAGTGGCTGCCTTAGGCTCAGGTCATGAACTCAGGGTCCTGGGATCAAGCCCCACATTCGGGCTCCTTGCTTGGAGAGCCTGCTTCTCCCTCTCCCTCTGCCCGCTGCTCCCCTACTTGGGTTCTCTATCACTCTGTCAAATGAATAAATAAAATCTTAAAAACAAACTCTCCAGCAAAGAAGATTAAGGCTTACCTCAAAGGCACTCTGTATTTTGCGAAAGTCGCCCACACTGAGTTGGTTTTCAAGCGGGGCGGGGCAGGAGTGTTCCTCTGCCGTGGCCCCTCCCGCTCTCCCGGGGCTCTTTGACCCAGGCTGTGGCCCCTTGTTCAACTCAAGTGCATTCTGATAACTCATAATGGCTTCACCTCTTTTCAGCTGCTTTCAACTACTTTGACACTTTGTTTCCCTTCAACAGGTGCCTTTGAAAAGAAACCCAATTTAGCAACATAATTTCAAAACGAAAGCACATTTCAAGGCAGACTATGAGGAGGCAAAATGTTCAAGCCAAGAGGTAAGGAATAAAAGCCCTCAACCCCCACCCTTCTTTAATTCCACAGTTTACTTTCCAAATCTATAGCCAAATCTTTTTTAAAAAACCTCTCCTTATATTCTGCTTAATCTGGCTTGATTAAAAATGCGTAAAGCTTCCCCCATGTTTATACCAGCTGACACAGAATGCAGCTTCTAAATCTCATTTCAAATGCATTAGAAAAGCAACTTCTCAAAATCTCTTTGGCTAACCTTGCTTCTGTTAACATGTTGGGGTTTTAAACTCCATTCTCTTGTATGACGCAGGTACAAGGTTTCTGTCCCAGTGAAGGGCTTGCCTCTAAGGCCACCTTCGCAGCAATATGGAATTGTTTTCATCTGTTCCTGCTGCCTTTGTATGTTTCCTGGCAACCAAAGTCAAGCCAACTAAAACTTTTCCTTCACCACTCCCCCACCCCAGCTAATTACTGATCTGAAGGTCTGAATATGTGATGTGCATGTTGGGTTTTTTCTAAAAGGATAATTCAGCTCACTCACTTTTAATTAAACTTCATGGCCATATAATTTAGTATATGTGCTGCCGAAGAGAGCACTCATGGCCATATAATTTAAAAACAAGTTTTATAAATATATTTTCTATAAAGCATGTTCTAGATTATGAAATAATAGGATTAACCAAAAGAAAAGAGAATGACATTCCGGAATTGTATGTTTTCCATATGGGAAACATTTTATTCTTAATTATAAGAATCTGTTCTTTTACCTTCTCTTCGTCTTAGTTTCTATGTATCTAAAATGGGGATGTTGTTCCAAACCACAGCATAACATGATAAACTTTGTAATAAAACCACTTACATCACTGGCTCAGCTAATACTAATGAAAGGGAAGAAAAAGAAAAGTTAACTTTTTTTTTTTTGAGGATTTACCATGTGCTAGGCACTACACTAAGCACTTTGCATTCTTTTTCTCGTGAAGCTTTACAATAACCCTGAAAAGCAGACAAGATCACTGTCCCCACTTTACAGACAAAGAGGCAAAGAAAATGCTAGAAGCCACGGAGTTAACAAGGTATGGAATATGGCTCCAGAGCTTCAGAGACAGCTCTAGGGATGGATGCTCTCTCTGTACCTTAGGTTCGTCTTTGTGAAACTGAAAAGTTGTCACTCGGTATTTTCTGAGGTCTCCTCAGAAAACACCAGCTCTATCATTTTCTGAGCTGGTGTTCACAAGACCCTTGGTGATGCACAGTGCATTCCCTAGAACACAGAGAAGGAAGCATCCTACAGGCATTCCTGTACCAGTTCAAAGAAAGAAAGAAAGAAATGTCATTCACTCATCCATTTAATTTATCCATCTCTCTGCCCACGATTCATTCCAAAAACCATTTATTAAGAACCTACTGTATGTCACGTCCTGAATTGGACCTATGCCTGCGCCTGAGGGGTTTACCGGCTTGTGGGAGCAATTGCCTGGCTAGATCAACTTTCATGCCAATCCCAACCTCTTGCTGTTTATAGTACTGTGTTGAGAAGGATTCTGAAGTTGTAGGAAAAGAGTGGTAATCTTACAGATATGTATCACAGACACAGAAGGGAAAAGGGGGGCATGTTTACCACAAATTTGCCTTTCCTGATTTAGACCTTCATGTAAGTTAGGAAAATGTTTTGAAGTCCTAATATTATAAATTCCCCTAAGTTATCTCACATAGGAATAAAATAGGTCTTTCTACCAACCTAATTAGAAAATTAGTAATAGATTAGAGCAGCTGGATCGGTCCCACAAATGTTTGTAAAATATTTTATAGTGATATTCTGGAGAATTGGGCTTTGTTCAGGAAGAGACACTAATGAGGGAAGGCTGAGGAAATAGAAAAAACATTTTCTAAAGCTGTACCGGGAGAGGTAGTTATCCCACTGGCTAACGATGCAAAATTGTCTAATTATTCTAAGACAGTCAAAATGCCTGGCCTACTTAGCTTCCCTAAAGATGCAGCTCTAAACGTTTTCATTAGTCAAAACAGGAAAGTATAATGAGCAGCTAATAAATTACCGTAGAAGTTAATCAATTGACACAGTTTTCTTTATGTAAAATTACAGCGTTAGAAATAATTCTTGATCGTAAAGTCTTAAATGGCTTTAACCTTCTTTGCAACTGTGCGGTTAATTTACAGGTTAAATTTCCACAGCACCATAAAATCCATAACTAGCCTCTTGACTCTGTTGAAATTTACCTTGCTATTTGCCATGAATCAATTATGATTGTGTAAAAACCTGCCACACGGCCAGTCCAATACCAGGTTCTATGGAGCAATGTGCGGTGATGAAGACAGTCTGTGCTCTCAAGGAGTGGATGGTTTAGTCAGGACAGAAGGCTGGCGAACCAGGGGACCCATGCTCACCGCACAATGGAGCCCTCACTCATAGAAGAGGGCAGAGCAAGCTCTCGGATCCACTGGCCTGTGCTTCCTTTGGAACCTGGGCACTGAATCATTCTCCCCGCTGAACACTCTTCCCTCAGTGTCCTTTTCAGAATTCCCCAGTCCATCCCATAATTTATACACACTTGGGTAAATGTGGGCCTTGTCTTTCTTCCAATTCCCCTTCCTTTGTTTGCCCTCCCCTCACACTGAAGCCGAATCTTCCTGACATTCTTCATCTTTGCCTAGAATTCTCCCTCCAGCTCCTCGCTGCAACAGAAAGCAGCTTTCCCTTACCAACCCAGTTTTCTACCTAACCCTCCCAAGTCAAGGCTGTCCCAGGCCCTGTTCTTCGGGGATAGCAGAAGAGTGTCCCCTGGTATCCTTGCTTCTTGAACCCTTGCCTTCTCAGCATGGCCCCAAGTGGCCAAACAAGTCCCCAGCTCAGTTTAAACACAAGCCCCTGCCAGAGCCTGAGGGAAAGC
Source organism: Potos flavus (assembly GCA_028534135.1). Classification (NCBI taxonomy): domain Eukaryota; kingdom Metazoa; phylum Chordata; class Mammalia; order Carnivora; family Procyonidae; genus Potos; species Potos flavus. The sequence continues at coordinate 105,685,391 of CM052898.1, forward strand.
ACTAGGCTTGCCTTGGGCAACTTTTAAGCCCTCTATAAATATTAGCTTCTTTCCTTCCTTGTTCCTGATCCTCCCAGTTTGAATTAATTACTCCTTCTATTCTGCAACCACAGCGTTTTGTTTATACTTTAAACACAGCACTTTTTCTTTCTGCTTTGCAGTATAATTAGTTGCCTGTGTGTCTCTGTCTCCTACTACATTAACTCTCTAAGAACAAGGATGATACCTCACTCAGGCACTAGACTTATATTGCCCACACTGAGCTTTGCATAAACCACCCAACAGTAAGGTCGTGTGTGCTCATTTATAAAATGGATGGACAGAAAGTGAACTTCACCAATTGCTTTGAGTTTTCAGGGAAGGGTCCTGGCACTAGGTGGCATTAAATCAGAAACACAGGCAGAATTTCATGAAAAAAAAATGACTGAGGGAAACAAAATTTAAGATTGGAGCCTCAAAGCACTTAGAAAAACCATTTAAGCACTTTTGAAACACAGCATTTTTTGTGCATACAGTTTCTATGTCAGATAGAAATGTGTGGAGACCCTATTCTGTCCCACACACTGCTCTGGGCACCAGAAAAGCAATGACGAATGAGACACACCCACCATTGCTCAGAGACACAAATAACAGTAAATTTTGGTTTTAAATTAATTCTATCTTTTGAGAAAGCAGATCCTCGGTTAACTCTTAAGCGACATAATATTTGCCTTCTTTGATCTGCCAATGTCCAAAGTAACAAAACTGTATTTTCATAATAGCACTTCTCAGACTGTTCAAGTGTTTGAACACTGAGAATTCATAAAATAACGATATCCTAAAATATCTAAATATATAATTCTGTAATACATTGCATATCGTATACTTTAGTTCTGGTCGAAGCAAGCAGTGGCAGCCAAATGTAAAAATACGTGGAAGTGGAATAGTAAAATTAAGAAAATCCTAATTAGGGACGCCTGGGTGGCTCAGTTGGTTAAGCAGCTGCCTTCGGCTCGGGTCATGATCCCAAGGTCCTGGGATCGAGTCCCGCATCGGGCTCCTTGCTCGGCGGGGAGCCTGCTTCTCCCTCTGCCTCTGCCTGCCTCTCTACCTGCTTGTACTTTCTCTCTGACAAATAAATAAATAAAATCTTAAAAAAAAAAAAATTATAAAAAAAGAAAATCCTAATTATTTACATGAATTTCTACAATTTGAAAACGTGCCTTTTACCACTGTGATTTTCTTGACACATAGAATTCACTAAATTGGATATTGAAAATCACTGCTTAAATATATTCTCAAGTTCAAGGGGCGCCTGGGTGGCTCAGTCTGTTAAGTGTTTGCCTTCGGCTCAGGTCATGACCCCAGGGTCCTGGGATTGAGCCTACCCCACTCCTCGTGTAGGGCTCCCATCTCAGTGGAGAACCTGCTTCTCCCTCTGCCCTTCCCCCCATTCATGCATTCTCTCTCTCTCCCCGTCTCTCTCTCTCTCTCTCTCTCTCTCGCTCTCGCTCTCTATCTCAAATAAATAAAGTCTTTAAAAAAATATATTCTCAAGTTCAGTCTTTTTATGCAAATTCTGATGGGGGTTCCCGAGAGTTAATCACTTTTGAACATCTCTTTGCTTTAACAAATCCTTCTTGAAATTCCATGTCCGTGCCCAAAGTACCTGTGGGCTGGTTGTCAGTGGGCCTGTCATTGGGAGCCACTTTCTGGGCGATTACTCTGAACTAGGTCACCAAATTCCTTTCTGTTACCTCTCTGAGAGGACATTGTAGTTTATTCTACTAGGAGCTTCAGAACAGTTTGTCAAAGTCACCTGGATATCGAACACTTGCATCCATGTATAGAACCACTAAAACATAGTCATAAAATCATTGCATATGAAAAGAGTTACTGGAAATCCAGTAAACATTTATTGATTTTTCTCTTTGAAGAAAGACAGAAAGCAGGTAGGTTGAAAATGAAAAATTATTGCATTCCAAAGACTGTTAGGCACTTTCAAAAATGTTATTTTATTTAAACCTCATGATATTCCTGCAAGATACTTAATATTTTCCCAATTTTTTTAATCGTGATGAAACTAGACAAGATTAAGTATCTTGCCTAACCTTATACAACTTGTAAATTGCATTATCTAATATCATGATATGGTCTCTGCTAAGACTTTACACCAATAATTTCATTTAATTTACTCTGATATCCTATGATATGGGAACTATTATGGTTACCATCTTATAAATGAAGAAGCTGAGACTTCATCTTTAGATGATTAAATAACTTCTCTAAGATCACCCAGCAAAGAAGTAGCAAAGCTGGAATTGAAAACCTAGATCCTTTTATGTATAAAACCCCGTGCAGAGCGATCTGGTAAACATCAGGGTGAATTCAATTCCAGTTTGAGAGCTGAGATGTGTAAAAAGTGAGGAAACGGAAAGCACGCACTAGGAATGAAGTCAAGGAGTTTAGAGTTTGGAGTCAGAGTATCAGGGGTCAGGTCTCGGTTTTCTCATTTTCAGACCCTTTGATTTGGGCCAAATTGAGTAATGACTCAAAATAAAGATAACGATATTGTTTATTGTAGAATTGTTTTAAGGTTAAAATGAAATAATATGGGGCACCTGGGTGGCTCAGTCGTTAAGCGTCTGCCTTCAGCTCAGATCATGATCCCAGGGTCCTGGGATCGAATCCCACATCGGGCTCCCCGCTCTGCAGGAAGTCCACTTTTCCCTCTCTCACTCCCCCTGCTTGTGTTCCCTCTCTTGCTGTGTCTCTCTGTGTCAAGTAAATAAATAAAATCTTTAAAAAAAAAAGAGATAATATGGTCAAAGTTGTATATAAATTATAACAACATTATGCACATGAATTAGCATTAATATTAGTACACAGTCAGGGGAAGGCAAATTCCCTGCAAACTCCAGGTAGGAGCTCTCAGAGAGATTGGAATACTGTAACTGTAAAACAGAATGAAGCAAAATCATCCACATTATGATATTTTGTATTGAAGTCGAGATTCTATAATCGTTTTCATTGCTTTTAAGAAGTTCTTACATCTAAATTCATCCCAGAGAGACCAATGACCTATCAATTTTTTTCAAGATTAGTTATTAAATGCAATTAGTCTGTGTGTGTGTTTCTTTTTTTATCACTTTGAAAAAATATTTTCTGCCTTAGGATTGCTAATGGCAATATATTAAAGTTTGCTCTAAGAAGACCTGGTCTGTTTGGCACTGTCTGAATCTATTTTTCATAATGACAGAAATAACTTTTCCCCATAACCAAAGCTGTATAATAATTGCGTCATAATGTAATCTTCTTAGATAATTCAGGGGCACAAATCCGCAGAATTAGATGTTTTATTTATAAAACATTGAGAACTTTTTTCTAGAAGGTGAGTAGATTTTAATTCAGTATGAATTCTCTGAATGGCTTAGCCTCAGGGAAGATACTACATACACATATACATATACACATACACATATACATACACATATACACATACACATACACATATACCCGTACACATATACACATACACATATACACATACATACACACATATACACACATATACACATACATATACACATACACATATACATACACATACACATATACATGGGAGACAGAAACAGAGATTGAGAGAGAAGACACGTAAGAGTGTGAGACCAGGAGCTTCTCATACAAGTTGCCTCACAAGGGAAAACCACAGGCATCCATAGTGTTTTGGGTGAGAACAGATCACACACTGGGGTGGCAGAGGTGAATTTTGGAGATAAAAGTATCTCCAAAAGGTACATAATACAATAGCACAAGAGCTCCAAGGTCAGGGTCAAGAAACCTGGATTTTCATGCAGTCCTTGCCCAGAGCCATGTAACTGGACATTTATCTTTTTGGGGCTTCAGTTTCTACAGTCATAAGTGGAGACAACAATTCCTACATGCCCATTTCAAACACTTACTTTGAGGTTCAAATGAGATGTGGAAATGCAAGAAAGACAGTTTATGTATAGAAATGTATGCTGTTACCATGTTTATTATTATGATTAAACTAATATAAAATGTAAATACAATTATTATAATAATATACTTATTGAGCACCTAGCACAGCTAGCTTGCTTGGTACATAGTAAGCACCAAATAAACATTTATTGAATGAATCTTTTAATAAAAAGGAGCCCAAAGAAAAAGGAATGAATTGACATTTAATATATATATTTTATATGTTTTATACATTCTTTTTCCCTGGGCCAATCCTCCACTGATCACGACAACAAAAAAAAAACCCTAAAAAATCCATACTACTGTGAAAAATGCTGCCACTTCACCTTTGTTTACTTTAAGAAATTCTATCTAGGAAAGCAAAAGAAAAAAGGCAATAAAAAGGAATTCAAAACTTATAAAAAGCAAAGTTCTGAGACAAACTGTACTTTAAAAGATTGAAAGCTGGGATCCCAAGAGAGAACACTGCCTCAATAAATATTTCCCAGAGAACACAGTGCTCCCAAGCATCGTGCTCTGATGAAGAGCCTTAAAGACTAGTGGGCTCTGTTTCTCCATGGTGGGAGCAGCAATAGTCAAATTAATATCAGAAGTACACTCCTAAATCAAGTTGTTGCAAGTGTATTCACAAAGAAGTCATCTTACAAAATGCAGATGGAGTTTTGCAATCATTGCCTAGACCAAATGCTGTCAGAGAAAATGGATCTTAATTTACTCGACATATTTTAACTTTGTAATTTTCAAGATTAATTTTTGCCGATGTCTGAAAAACATGAGGTTCCTTAAAGAAAAGCATTAAAAATACACTCGCAAATGAAGCAGGGAGTTACACATGTGTTGAGCAGATGGTAGGAGTGCTGATTATGTGTGTTCATGGCCACCTCAGGTGTGTGCATGTGTGTGTGTGTGCCTGTGTGTGCATGTGTGCGAGTGTGGTGAAAGGCACTTAGCCGAGGGAAGAGTTCATCCCCCTACTGAGAAAATGCAACAGTAGTTATGATCTAGCACATAAATTTACCAAGCAGGATGATACATGTAGGGAAGTGACACAGGTCTCAAGGGAAAAATGATGCAAATTTATGCCAATAACCAGCTGTGTGACCTTGGTGAAGTTATTCAACTTCTCTGGTTTCAGAATCTTCACCAGTAAAATTAAAAGATTAAATTGCATAATCTGTAAAAGTCCCTTCCAGTACTCAGTTTTAAAAAGAGGGGGAGGGGAAAGTATAAGAATGCCATGGGCTTCCCAGGAAAAGAAAAGATGCTACATTCTAGGTAATATTACTGCATTCATACTAGCAGTAAGTACTTAAAAAAAAAGATGACCATGAGCACGTGCACCCCAATGTTTATAGCAGCAATGTCCACAATAGCCAAACTATGGAAAGAAACTAGATGTCCATCAACAGACGAATGGATAAAGAAGATGTGCTGTGTGTATACACACACACACACACACACACACACACACACACACACATATACACAATGGAATACTATGCAGCCACCAAAAGAAACAAAATCTTGCCATTTGCAACGACGTGGATGTGGATGGAACTAGAGGGTATTATGCTGAGCAAAATAAGTCAATCAGAGAAAGACAATTATCATATGATCTCTCTGATATGAGGAATTTGAGAGGCAGGGTGGGGGGCCGTGGGGGGTAGGGAGGGAAAAAATGAAACAAGATGGGATTAGGAGGGAGACAAACCGTAAGAGACTCTTAAGCTCACGAAACAAACTGAGGGTGGCTGGGGGGTGGGGGGTAGGGATAGGGTGGCTGGGTGATGGACATTGGGGAGGGTATGTGCTATGGTGAGTGCTGTGAAATGTATAAGCCTGATGATTCACAGACCTGTACTCCTGGGGCAAATAATACATTACATGTTAATAAAAAAAAATGATAACCACGAAATCATCATATGGATCAACTAATGGATCCATCAGTCAAGCATCTCTGCACCTGCCAGACCCTGAACCTTGAACTACCTACCAGCTTCTCTTGTTGGATTACAGGTGGAGATTTTTGCACTTGATAATGGCAAATGGATTCTCCGAAAAGAATACCACTTAAATGTAGTTGTTTATTCACCTGGTATTTCACTTTCATGCATTGATACTATGTGCCAAACATAGCATTCAGCACTGCTGATATAAAGTGGCAAAGACAGACCTACTCTCCTGAAGCTTATAGTCTTGTAGAGTGAGACGGACGAATCAGTAAAGGATTATTACACAGTGCTATACTCAACAATAGTGATCATATACATAACAACTATACACACACATATGTAGATATTATTGCACTATTCTTGCAGTTAATGTAGTTTTAAAATTTTTTCAAGCTAAAAGCTAAGAGAAGAGTGAAAATGTCAGGATTGGAGCTCAAGCAGGTGAAGCACCACTGCTGCCCAGCTGAGTTTATGAGGACAGCCTCACTCAGGGAAGCCATTGGCTCTGGGGTCAGTTCAGCTTTCACATTTAAGAGTCACAGAGCACCCCTCCTCTCTGCTCAGGTGCCCATGACAGTGCCCATTCTCCAACGGAGCCTGCCTCTCGTAATATTGCTTGTTTCTCAGAGTATTGGTTATTCGGTATCATCATTTGCAACAGTGAAGTATAGGTACTTCAACCATTTCCTTGGTCGGATTCTCATTTTCCTTTGTTCTGGTATCCTTAAAATTCCCAGAGTTAATGTGGCAAGGGCAAGTTTACAAAAGCTCAAATGCCAAAGCATTTCTGAGGCTCAAAAAGGCTACTAAACTAGCCATTAACATTCTCCTTCTAGCGGTCTTGCAAGCAATTTGAGTTTTCTATCCATTATCTCTCTCCTGCCTCTGCCTTGCTCATAGAACCCCATTACATACAGAAGAACATCATGCCCAGCACCGGGAAAGACAATCTGACTTCCCAGATTCCCTTACAGGCAGAAATGACAATGACACAATTCTAGACAATGAAACCATAAGTGGAATACTGTTGGGACCCTGGAAAGCCTTTTGCTTTATACAAAACAGGAAAGGTACTCCCCTCCTCTCTTTATCCTGTCCTGAATGTCGACATGATGACTGGAATGGCTAAAGGAAAAACTATAAAAATCTCAGAAAATCAATACTTGAGGCACTTAACCAACATCAGCAACTGTCTTATTCAAGATTTCTTGTTATATTAAAAAAAGAAAGGGGTGCTCAGTCGGTTAAGGGTCTGCCTTCTGCTCAGGTCATGATCCCAGGGTCCTGGGATTGAATCCTGCATCAGGCTCCCTGCTTAGCAGAGAGTCTGCTTCTACCTCTCCCCAACCCCTGCTTGTGCTCTCTCTCTTGCTGTCTCTCTCTCTTGAATAAATAAAATCTTAAAAAAACCCACAAATATTTATTTAAATATTACTTAGAGTTTTGTTACCTCTAACTTAATACATTCCTAACAGATATAAACAACTAGGAAGATAACATTTGTCTTGTTAGAAAATACTAGAGAATATGCAAGGTTAGAAGCAGTAATAAGCGCGGTGTTGACGTGTTTGGACCCAGGTTTTTGAGAACTAGCTAGGTGACATGTCCAATTAAGAACCGGCCATGTATGCCGGAGTGTGTTCTCCTAGGTGTTTTATATTTGGGGAGGATCGAAAGAAGGGAGATCAAGACAGGGGATCAATGTAGATCAGCATTCTGACACTAGTCATAGGAAAGCGACAACTGAAATCATTTTTCCTCTATTTCTCTGCCTTTTTTATTTTGAACAAAAAGGCAGCAAAGGAATAAGTAAAGACTGTTGTCCTTTTGTGCTTTTCCTGTTATCTGGGAACAGAGAAGTTCTATTGTGTGTTTTTTTTCTCTCAGGGAAAAAAAAAAGTGGGAAAACAAACAATCTAGCTGTCTTTTATTTGTTACTTATTGGTAGAATTTTAGGGATCATTCCTTCCTAAATTTTAATTCGGGTTAGCCAGGGGAATTTTGTCACTGAGCACTGCGCACCCCCGCAGAATGAAGAGGGATGCATTAAGACACTGTCCATCTCCTTTTTCTCTCTCCTTTCCTTCTTTTTACTGGTAAGTTATCAGCAAAGATAAGGTGAGGGGACATATTGGGGGAAATGGAGAAAAGAAGAGAATACGTATAGTATTTTGGCATTAAGAAAATATGAAAAAAAAAAGAAAATGAATAAGAGTACTTGATGATCAGTACTCCATAAATAGAGCTAGCCCAACACTACCATGAGGCAATGCGGGGCAAGCTCTTTGGGTTATAAAAAACAAACTTCCTTAGGTAGCCAAGCGATGGGAGTTTGTTATATAGAGGAGGGGGTGGTTGAGAGAGAGAGAGAGATTGGGTGCTCAGAAGTAAGGAATTACAGCACACCCAAGTTTGATGGAAGGTCATTCTGGATCCAAACAAGGCTGGGAATTGGATTATTTTATCTCAATAGCAATCAATTCAATTTTCATCTAAATAACTTAAGCAACTCACCAACAGTTTCTTTTTGTATTTCTATGCTCTACTTTTTCACTATAAACTGACAACTTACCCTCTGATCAATTTTCTTCACCTCATCTTTACCCATGGTTTCTGCTTCCTCCTAATGTTGTTCATGTATGCTCCCTCTGCTTTTTAGCCTCCCTCTGTACCTTCAGCTTCCTTTCCCACTGCCAACCAATTTTTAGAATTATTCAGTTTAGAATTTGGAGCAAAAATCTGAAGCGACCCAGCTCATCGCGACTGAACAGAACCACACTATAGATTGGCTATCTCGAAGGCCATCACCAGAAATGTAGTCCTTGGACAAGATTGCTGCCCCTGTTCCAATCAGCGTAGCTGGGAAGGATGACAGAAATAGCGAAGATCCTTTTCCTGCAGCAGTGACCATGGTGGGGCAGTTTCCTTCAGAAGAGGAGTCTGGAGGACGCCAAGATAACTCATCTAGCACTTGTGAGGACCATCAAAAAAAGGGAAAGATAAGAAATATGTGAGTAGAGTGGTATGCAAAAAAAATGACTTCCTATTCATACTCGCAAAACCAGACACTGTAGGATAATTATAGAATACAATGAGGTATTAAATAAGCTCATGAATAGCTGATTTGATTTAGAAAGCTGACTGCTATTTCCCTGCAGTCTGCAGTGGTATCAAATGACTGGGTTTATTTTCTCAAAGACCTTAGTATACATGCTTGAAAAAGCTTAGCATTTTTGCTTGGAATATAAATGTCAAACTGTCAAAATCATAAAAACTCTCTCAAACAATTTTTGGAAAAGCTTAATAGAAAAGAGAAATGCACAAACATTATAAAAGGGTCAGATACAAATGCCAATCAAGAAAGTAGGAGAAATAGACCAGTTTTCAGCCATTTTCACTACCACAGAAATCTTAATTTCATTTAGAATTTAATCTATGTAATTTCTTCTTTTTCAAATTTCCTTTGGAATCATGTCCTGTTGATAATTTGTAGCTACCCAGGCAAGGTGCCCAGGTGAATGAACGGACACCTTTCCTGAAGCACTGTTTGCTTTCTTATTTAACATCTTTACAAAACAGTAACAATTAGTTCATGCTGAGTGAAAGATTTTGATACATTTATAAGGTAATGTTTGGATTCCTCCTCTAGGATGTTTTCCACTAATTTCTTTTTTTTATGAAGTTTTGTAGCTGAAATTCATTATATTCTTGTGGTTTTTCTTTTTTTTTCCCCTCCATGGACTTGTTGTACCCTCCTTGCAGACTGTGATGGTTACATTTGTGTGTGAGCTTCAGTGGACCAGGGATTGACCAGCTAATTGGTCAAACATTATTTTGGGTGCTTTCGTGTATTTTTGGATGCGTTTAACATTGTTTTTTTGAGATTAATATTTAAATCATAGACAGCCTAAAGCAGATTGCTGCTGTATTGTGGGTGGGTCTCATCCAATCAAAGGCCTAACCAGAACAAAAAATCTGACCCTCCCTGAGAGAGAATTCTCTCCTACCTGATAGCCTTCCCATTAGCTTTTTTTTTTCTTGTCCTCAGACTGGAACTGCACTAAAGTTCTGGTTCTCAGGCCTTCCAACTCAAACTGGAATTAAACCATTGAATCTCCTGGGTCTCTAGTCTGCCCAACTCATCCTGTAGGTCTTGGGATTTACCAACCTCCATAATCAAATGAAGTAATTCCTTATAATAAATCATACACACACACACACACACAATCAATAGTAGGTTTCATATATATCTAAAACCTATTGGTTCCATTTCTCTGGAGAACCCTAATACAAAGTCCCACTGCCCATTTTCCATCCCATTGTCTCCTGAAGGGGAGAAAGCAGAGAGCCAAGGCTTAGAAGAGAGCAAAAGAAAAGGGGGGGTAATATTTTGGGGGATCTTATGTGCCCCCAAATTTTACAAAAGAGGAAACTGAAGTTTAGGAAATTATGATATATATAAGGTCACACAGCTAGTATGAAGAAGAGTTATTCCACCCACAAATTTTATGAAAATAAAATTTTCAATGTGATCTCCATTTACAAATAGTCTTCTAATAAACTATAACAGGCTAGAAATAAAGACTCTCCCTATTCTTATGTCTGAGTCAGTTTTTGTTTTGTTTTGTTTTGTTTTTCCCTCTTGTGGGACCTTTTCTGGAATAACCAGTATACTAGTAGTAGACCTTCATCTTTCACTGTTTCCTTTTGTGGTGTTACCCTGCTTTTATAGCACTTCACTAATGAGTACTCACCATTTCTTTTGGCTGATATCTCCTGTGCTCTCTTGCTCAATTCTTCATGGGACTAGTCTCCATTTTATCACATGATAATATCAACAATACAACTTAGTTTTGTTGTTTTCAAGAATACTCTTCTACTCAACCATAGGTACCAGACTTTGGTTGCCCCACAAATTTTGAATCCCATACTCCAGGCAGGCAGGCAATATCTTGAATGGAGCTATAGACTGAATTGCGTCATCCATATTTCCTATGTTGCAGCCCTAATGTGATGGTATTTGGAGATGGGACCTTTAGGAGATAATCAGGTTTAGAGGAGGTCATGAGAGTAGGGCCTTCATGATGAGATTAGTGCCCTTATAAAAAATACCAGACAGCATTTGCTCTCCCTCTCTCCCTCCACCGCCCCTCTCTGCCAGGTGAGAACACAGTAAGAAAGCAGCCAGGTAGAGTCAAGCCAGAATAAATGTTCTCACCGAACCTGACCATGCTAGCACCCTGATCTCGGACTTCCAGCCTCCAGATCTGTGAGAAAATATATTTTTGTTGTTTAAATCATGCAGTTTATGGTATTGTGTTATGGCAGCCAGAGGGTTTAGACATCATTAGTAACACTAAATTTTACTCAATATGCATGTTATTGCATCTTTTATCAGTTGGTATTATGCAAAGTTCATTGGATGACTGGAAAGTCATTGAACATAGTCACATTATTTCATAATTTAAAGCCGACAAATATGCCATTTTAGCAACATGAGTGTGCCACTTAGAACTTTCTCAGAACAGAAATTTGTTGTAACCTGCAAGTTAACAGCAAGAGTACCAAGACTAGGGAAAAGAGGAAAACAGAGCTTCTTTCCTACTAGTACTGCTTATGGGCAAAGGGGACAGGAAAAACTGAGAAGAACCAAGAGCTTTCTGTTGAATCTGTCCCAATGGAAAACACAGAGTGAATGATTTACCTCTAAGACCCAGTCTTTTAGTCCACAGGTCTCGGGAATTTTGGATTTCACAAACAAGCAAAATTATTTTAAAAACCGGAAAAGGAAACTCCAGGTTTGGAGAACAATGGTGGCTGTCTGATTCTAAACATCCCCACAGCCTCCTAATGAAATGATAAATTCAACAAGGAGAGTAAGTTAGACCTGAAGTGACTTCAACCTTCAGCGTTACTAGGAGACCGAGAACACTACAACCTTCAAATGACCTGTAAGTAGAGAACAATCCCAATAGACTCCCAGTTCTCTCCTGTGGATGGCAAGCCTGTGAGTGAGGAGAGCAAATAAGGGGAAGTTTAAGAGATTCTGTGGACTGGAGTAGAAAGAAACAGAGGGGTTAGGAACAGCAAAGGTAAAATCATCCCTAGAAAGAGAAAGTACAACATTAAATGACAAAATTCTGAACATAGGTGGGTGCTTGATAGATGGTTCACAACACTAGTTGCACAGAAGAAGGATTGGAAGCAGTGGCTTTGGTAAAGCATTGCATCCAGAGAAGAATGAGGTAGGAAAAGGAAACAAAACATCTTAAAGAACATGAAGTATCTGGTGGTAATAAAAAAAGAAACAAGGCACACTAACTTTCTCTTGCCCCAACATTAACACAATTCATTTCTGCTCTTGAAAAATCCCACTCCCTCCAAAGAGGAAACCCAGAAGCTAAAGAAAACTATATCAGCACACCCCAACTAAATAAAATATCAAGTAGGAGTATATGAAAAAACTAGACCTAATTAGAAGTATAAGTACCATGAACAGAAATGTACTAAAATAGGGAGAAAGATATAAAATGAGAGTTGGTTGAATGCAGGAACAGAAAAAAGCAAAATTATACCAGATTAAATTACAGGGTGCTCAAGGGAGAACAGACTTGGATAAAAATTTAATGTTATCTTGTAGAAAACCAGATTTAAAAAATGCAAATAAAAATGAAATAAGGAAGTAACAAAAAAATCACAGAGAAAGTAGCTGAAACGGAAGTCAGGCAAAGAGCATCCACCATATGTTTAACTGAAGGACAGAAGGACAAAAACAATGCAATAGTGTTAATGTTTAACACTGCAATCCAAGAAAACTTTCCAGAAATAAGACTTCAATCTGCACACAGAAAGGGCACACCAGGAAAACTGACTGGAATGATAACTCTGATACATATCCTAATAAAACTATTAGATTTTGAAAACAAAAAATCCTCAGAGCTTCCAGGCCAAAAAAAAAAGTGAAATAAAGAGAAATAAAGACAAGAGAATCAGACTGATATAAGACTTGTCAAAATGAAAAAAGTCCTAAGAAAACAAAACCCCAAACAACAACATACAAAGCAAGACAAGAGTGAAGCTACATTTTCAAGAAACTTAAGAAAATATTAAGGCTATTATATACAATCAAGATATCCTTTAATACCAAAAATAAAAGGAAAATAATGAACACAGAAAAAAAATCAGACAATATTAGATGAATGTGTAATATACTACTGTAGTAGTAGTATAGTGTCATACTATATAATTGTGTAATATAAAAGCACCTACAGGATGAGCTTCATCCAACCAATAGATGGTTGAGAAAACTTAGGCAAAAGGGACTCATCAGAAGCATTTCATATATTTAATGGTAGAATTTAGACCATTTTCTATGTTTTGATAAAAGTAGAAAAATACAATAAAAAATGGGAAAGGGATGGGGTGCCTGAGTGGCTCAGTCAGTTAAGCGTCTGACTATTGATCTCAGCTTAGGCCTTCATCTCAGGGTTGTGTATTCAAACCCCACATTGGGCTCTTCACTGGGCATGGAGCCTACTTAGGGAGAGGAAAAGGGAAATGCAGAAAAAGAACAATGATTCTCATTTAGTAATAGGTGAGAGTTAAAGGATGGGATCCAGAACCGATACTCAGATAGTAAAGTTTAAGTAAGAAAAAACGGGATTAAAATCTTACAAAATATTAATATAAAGCCATAACTAGAATAAAAATATAAACTTTCCTAAATACCAAAAGGAATTTTTTTTTCAAAAGCAAAGCGGGCACACCAAGTAGAAAAAGACAGTAATTATAGCATAATACATGCAAAAACTGTGAAAAATAACAGAATTAAGTGCAAACATTACCAGTCATACCAATAAATGTGAATGGGTTTAACTCAAGGTCAAAAGACAATTTCAAAAAGGATTACACTGAACAAAAAGAACACTTTATAATGTTAAAATCCGCATTTCACATTTAGAATGTGACAGGTATGAATATCTACATAACAAATAACATAGCAATCACCTATATGAAACAAATACTACAGGGGATGCAAGGAGAAACAGGGAAACACTACTAATTGAGACTTTAACACAGAACAAGACAGGTGAAGTGAACAAAAAAAACGTAGGGATAGACAAGAACTAAACGACATAAGGTGAATTTTTGGATATATACTGAATACTACACATCCTAATAATAGAGAACATACAATCTTCTCAAGTATACACGGAACATTCATATGGATATGCAAAAATTTGATCATATATTAGGGCACAAAGAAAATATCAGCAGGTACCATAAAATTATTACAAATAATACTTGCCAATCACATTGCAATAAAAATAGAAATTAAAAATGCAACCAAAAAGGCTCTTCCACTTAAAAATCAAAGATATTGCAATAAACAACTTGGGCAAAATAGGGACTAGAAACAAAAATTACAGAATTTCTGAAAAATAATGATAAGTACATCTGTAGGATTACATTCTAAGCAGTGATCAGAGAAAATTTCATAGCACTAAATACCTCTATCAATAAAAAACAAAAATCAGTTACATCCCCAACTGAAAGAACTAGGAAAATAACAAGGTAAAACAAACCTCAAGGAAAAAAATTAATAAATGTGAGCAGAAATTAAAAAATCTTAAAAATCAACATTAAAGAGGTAGAGAACAGAAAAACAGTTGGTCAAAGTAATACATAGAATCCTGGAAAAATGAAAACAACATAGACAAAATATTTGCTAGTTTAATAAAGAAAATAAAGAGGAGAAAATGCATATATACAGAGTAAGAAATAACAACAAATAGCTATTGATACAGAGAAAAAAAAATTTTAAACATAAAAGATGCCAATTCAAATGAAACACATCTGAAAACCTAGAGAATACTTGAGAAAAATATGATTTAACAAACTGATTCCTGTAAAGAAAGCTTACAAAAACCATCTGCATACAAGAAATAAAGTTACCAAAGAATCACTTACAAAAAAGCACCAAGCCCAGATGGTTTCATGGAAGAATTGTTAAATTTATCTACATAAAAATAAAAAAATGTTTGCATGATTAGGAAAAAAGCATGAGCAAATTCAAAATCATGAAAAAAGATATAAAAATGGTCCTTAAACATTAACTTCACTCATTGTGAGAAGAATGCAAATTAAAGCTACAGTGAGATATCATTTCTCACCCATCAGATTGGCAAAAACTCAAAAGCTTGACAATATATTGAAGTTTTGGGGAAACAGAAAGTCTCATACATTCCTGGTAGAATGTGAATTACCACAACCTTTATGGAAAAGAATTTGGCAATCTGTGATAAAAGTATATATGCATATGTCTTTTGACTTAGTAATCCCATTTCTGGGAATCTACCCTGAAGGTATACTTCAAACAAAACAGAAATATTTAACATCATTCGTAGTAACATTATCTGTAATTTTGCAAAACACTGAACTACTTGAATGTCCAAGCAGAGCAGATTGATTGGATAAACTATGTACATCCACACAGTGGAATGCTAGGCCACAACGGGGGTTGGGGGGGTGGGGGGGTGGATCTCTATGAACTTAAATACGGTGACTTCTGGAGATGCTAAGTGAAAAAAGCAAAGTCCATCAGAGTGTTATGTGAAATAGCTAATAAGCACATGAAAAGATACTCAACTTGTCATTAGGGAAATGCAAATTTAAACCATGAAATACCACTTTGTATCTATAAGAACGTCTGTAATATAAGAAAGTCATTAACAAATGTTAGAGAGGATGTGGAGAAATGGGAACCCTCATATATTGCTGGTGGGAATGTAAAGTGGTCAGTCACTTGGAAAACAGTATGACAGTTTCTTAAAAAAGTCAATCACACAACCCAACAATTAAACTCTTAGGTGTTTACCCAAAAGAAATGAAAACCCATGTCAACAAAAAGACTTGAATCATCTTAGCAGCATTATGCATCAGGGCCGAAAAGGAAGCAATTCAAATGTCCATTAACCATTAAATGAATAAATAAAGCAGGAGTTCATATAATGGAATACTATTTAGCAATAAGAATACTGATAGGAATGCTGACGTATGCAATGACATAGATGAACATAAAAACACTATACTAAGTAAAAGAAGCCAGACTCAAAAGATAATGTATGAATCTATTTATCTGAAATGTCGAGAAAAGGAAAATCTATAGAGATAGGAAGTAACTAGTGGTTGCCTTGAACAGGGGAGGAGGCAAGGTGTGGTGGGAACACACATTAACTAACCAGGCATGAGAAAGTTTACTGGAATGATGAAAATATTCTAAAACTGGATTTTGGTCAGGTCGCACAATTCTTTAAAATAAGTGAATTTTGTGAAATTATACCTCAATAAAAGTACTTTAAGGTTATATATGTGAATTTTATAATATGTACAATATGCATCAATGCGTTGTTTTTAGAAAGCAAGTATATGGAGTGGCCAGCCATCCCAGTTTGCCTGACTCTCCCAGTTTTAGCACTGTAAGTCCCGAATCCCAAGAAACTTCAGTCCTGGGCAAAAGGGCTGATCTCTCTGTATTTATGCTACCTTTACTGTAAGAAAAGGGTGGGTGTGGGGGGGAGAGATAAGAAAAAAACCTTTATTATGTTTTTCATAAAAGGAAACGGGGGTGGGGGGGAACAGTGAAGTTGGATACCTATGAAGGGGCTGGGGAATGGGGCAGAAGGGATACGAGAGAATAACACTTCTTGGTAAACCTTTGGTATAGTTATGACTGTTAGAAACATGTTAGTATTCCATGTATTTTAAAAATTTAATCAACAAGGATGTGAAGTGTGTGTGTAGGGGGACCTTAAACTTGGAAAAAAACTGAAACAAATGAATCCAATTTATTTCAAATAAATAACATAATCACAGTGAGAGAAAAAATAATTAACCCAAGTAATTTATGAACACAGAATGTAATTATATATCCTTATTGGGCAGAGTACAGGTAGGGAGAGAACTGCAAACAAGCTTTTAAGTGTTTTTTACAGTGACATGGGCAGACGCAATTCTAAGAACTATTTTAGATGTACTACAGGATTGACCAAGTGAATAAATTGACTTGTGCCAGAATTCTGAAAAGAACAGAGACATAGAAATATGGAATGGGGAAGTCAAGAAAAGACCCCTGAGGATGGATTGAAATTGGAGGTATTAGTGTGAACTCATGATTTCTGAAATCAAACACAATGTGTATATAAGCACATGTAAAATGTACATGGCACATGCATATTTATGTTTACGGATGTACTTGCACATTTCCTAATTCTGTCTGAATAGGCCTAGAAGCAGATGACACCCAGCAACCAGATCTGTGTCTAATATCATTCCCCAGGTTTTTTTAGAGAAATTGCTGATTCCAGATCCTAGAACATCTTTAAGAGATGTGCTAAAATAAATAAATAAATAGAACTAAAACAGATGCCACAAGTACACAGGAGTCAGATTGAAGGAGCTCCTACTGAGCAAATTTAAGACAATTTAAGCACCAAAGTAATGAATTATAAGCCACTGAGAAAACAGACAACCAAGAGTCCAAAACAATAGTAAATATAAAACTGTATACGCATCTGTATAGATGAATGAATGGATGGCTGGGGGAGAAAGTGTTCCTGCTGACAGTAGAATGCTGAGTGCCAAAGAGTAGATGAGGAAGGAACACTGGACTTAGAAAAATCAGCATTTTGCAACTAGCAAAGATTGATAAGCAAAAATCACCAAAGGCTGCTAAATCCTGGTGGAAAATTTTGATGTTACAGCGTGGACTTAAAGAGTCTTCTTCGGATTGTTTATTAGACACAAGGTAAAAAACAATAACTATATATTGGAGAAACCGAAAAACACCTTGACCAGGTGACCAAAATTAATATTACCAATGAGGAGCAGATGGACACTCTGTGCCTCCAGATGTGATGCTCTGATGACATAGTATCATTGATGGAGTATTCCGAGAATGCATAACCTGATGCAGAAACCCCAAATGAGGAACATTCTATTAAGGGGGGGAGAGGAACAAAAGACTGCATTCTCCAAAAACATGTCATATCAATGCCATACAAGACAAAGGGGGAAATGGAAATGATCCAGAGCAGAGGGGACTTAAGGGCAAATGAACAACTGAAAGATAAAAGCAAAAATGGTAAAGTTTAAGCAATAGGGGATGTAAAAGATGTATTGATGTTCTTTGTATTAATCTTAATTCTTGCCAATTTTCGGTAAATTTTAAATCATTTCCATATAGAAAGGTTAAAAAAAAACAATTAGGAGGAACTGATACTGGATTGTGAACGTCATGTTTTGCTAACAAGGTTATTAAACTGCAATCATTAAAAAAAAAAACTATCGACTATTACATTATTTTGTTTTAAAAAGTGTGAAGAGGGGCAGTTTAAATATCCAAAACATAGTAGTCAAACCTAAAAAAAGAATGGTCCTTTAAAATGCATAAATTTATATTTAAGAAAAAAACTTACCACATTGTCATAATTTTTCTCATTTCCCCGTGGACAAGGGGAGCTTTGTCAGTGTGGTGTTAAGGAATTAGAATTCTAAACAAGGTGTTTTTGGCAATGGATGAAGTACAGATCAGTGGAAAGAGCATGAAGGCAAACATGGAATTCAAATCCTGGTGCCAGAAGTTACCAGCTTTGTAACCTAAGTTCCCTTAGCCAGTTTCCTCACTTGCAAGGTAGACGGTTTAATCATGGGATTGTTAAGAGAATTAAATACATGTATCTAGTAGCACTTGACGCAGAGAAGGGTGTTCAACAAATGTCTCCTCCTCTTCCTCTTCTTTCTGTTCTCTGGAGATGAATCTGACTGGGGCCATATTCGTCTTTTTGTCATTGATCCATACGTGGCCCCATTAGGATTATATAAGAAACAGCATTTTCCTGAGAACCTCCCTTCTGAGTAAACTTTTTGGTAAACTTCATGAAAACGGAAGCCAGAGATACTGGACAGTGAAATGGAAAGATAGATGGCTTATAAAAACAGATGACTTGGGGAATGGCAGTTAACTGGTGAGTTCTGTTAAAGAGGTCAAGACAATTGGAGGGAAGATAGTATTAGTCTGTATTAGAAAAGTTTGCTGCTCAGAAAAAGATAAAACAATATTATTTTTTCTTTATATATTCACAAGTCTATTTTGTAAACAACCATCTGTCTATTTCCACGAATGAATAATTTATATAAAAATAAATTGTATTAAAATCACCAATTCCATTTGTTTTAACCAGCTATGTATTTTTGAGAAAAAAATCAATTCAATAAAATGTCCAAATGTCCATAAATTATGAGATTTCATCCACTTGCCTATTGGTTTGTTTTTTTTTTTGCACTTCTTTCCATATATTTCCTGTTCATATCTAATAGGATGATTTCCTTTTATATTTGCCAATGATAGTAATTCTTTAAAAATCTATTTTTAAAAATAAAAGTTTAAAAATAACTAAATTGCATTATAGCAAAGAAATTTATATTGCCAAACAGAAATTTAGTTTAACATTTAAAATCTTTATAAAAGATAAACAAATCCTGATTTTCCCTTTATTTTATCATAATTGAAAAATGAAATCACTTAACATGATCACTTGATACATAATTTCTTTAAAACTTCTCTATGGTGAAACAAAGCTCTATATACTTAAAGAGTGTGTATAACATTTATAACACTCATGACAATTTCAAATCAACTAGCATTGGTATAGCTTCAAATTACTATTAGTTGTGGCTATTTTTGGAAAAAGGGTACAAAGCTTATTAGGGCCCAGCATACCAGAAAAACTTAATTTTACATTGTCATAGAGTTCAAGAAGTGACATTATAGTGTGAAGACACTATAAATTGCCATTTCTTTCTCATAAGTCTCTTAAAACAGACTGCAAAAATATTCAGTACCTCATATATATTAACTAACAAAAATATTTCCATTCACTACCTTTTGCCCACAGTGATTAAGGACCAAAAAATAGAATTCTTGTTGCTTTATTATCTGATAAACTGCTAGTAAGCTCCCGTTAGAAGTTTTTTAGACATTACACCAAGTCATCTTGGTCTTCTGATCATATATATATATTCATATATATATACTCATATATATATTCATATATATATACTCATATATATATATGTATTTTTTCAAGTAAAGAAATGTTTAACAGATGTAAACTATTTATTGAATATTTGCCACCAAATATTGTTAAATACATTATCTTGCAGCATATCGCTTTCAAGTTAAAATGTCAAACAAACACCAATATTTACAATTCTTTTAAGGAATGTTATATAATGACACATTAAGGCGTAAATTCTTTTGGCTTATAATTCTTAAAAGAATGATAATAGCAAAAGTGATGCAAAATCTTCAGTGTGAGATTATGATTAAGCTACATTTTACAAAAATATGGTGTAAGATGGCAATAATCCCATTCGACATCCTGGATTAGATCCCTTCAGGAGGGACTGATAATTTATACAGTCAAACTTTAAAATTTACAGATAAAGGCAGTCCAATACTGCCACTGAGAAGTACATCTCTTAACATATACAACTTTCAGGCCACAGTTTTGAAGGTCTGAAGTATCAAGTTGGTTTGATGAATTAGTCGGTTGGCACTTATGAACACATTTATTGCCCTGTTTAAAAAAAAAAAAAAAGCATTAATTTTATCCAAAAAATTCATCCTTGAGAAATATTTATACTTGATGCCATCCACTACCAGTAGCAATGAAATCAATTTAGGGGGGGAAAAAAGAAAAAAGGCAAGTTAGTACTGAAGATTATATGTTTTATACCAGCTTGGAATCGAATGGTCCTGCATCATTTGAAACTATCTAGGAATTACTGCCCCCTAGTGGTTCCAGCTGGCAATACGTGTTGGTGGGCTGCTAATGATGGGTGGCGCCTCAACAACCGGACTTCATGAGGTTCAACAAGTAACTGGCCAAAGAGGATTCAAATGTAGTCTCTAGCTGATTTCATGTAAGTTACCAAAATAGTATCTGCTCCAGTATTATACTCAGCCTCAAAATCTCTACGTCAGTGGACAACAAATATTTAAGAAAAAGTTAACTACTTCACATTTGATTTATCCCAATCTCTCTTACCTTCTTTCAAAAACAAAAAACTGAGAATTTTGAACTATTTTTAGAATAAATCTACTCTTAAAACAAAATAATCATGTAGTTTCAATATTTAAGAGCTAACAATATATAAAAATATGCTCTTAAAAATTACTTTGTGCTGCACACATTTCTCCTATCAGCCCATCTTCACGTGACTGGAACAAAGAACTGATGGCCCTAGTCCCACTGTGTGGTCTTATCAGTTTCTCAATATCATAGCTAAAACTTGTATCTTCATCCTAGACATTTCTCAAAAAAGAGGGACCAAAGAGAATTAGCTGCATCAATGCAAATTCATCCCCTTATTGGAAGAGGGCTCAAAGAATAGGCTCTATTAAGTTTTGAGTTTCAAGAAAACAGGAACAAAACTAAAACCAAAATAATGGCACATTATTCATATACAAATAATTATAAAGAAGCTAGTGAATGGAGACAAAGTAGTAGCAGGGAGCCTGAGTAATCCATATGTAGAGTACATAACTTCAGATTAATGAAAATTAGGCTCTAAAGGAATTTCTACCTTTCAATGTGCTTATTTCATGATAATTCTTAATTAGAATCAGAAATAATGATCCCATCATGCAAATTATTCTTTTGATGTGTTTTGGTTATTTTGGCTTAGCAGTGGAGACCAAGAAAAAACAGATGTAAGTTTATTTTCAGAACACACCTGCAAGCTTATTAAACTAAGTCATCAAGGAGCATTTCCCCTAGACTATCTGAACAGTAACAAAACCATTAACAAAATGTAGCTCAATGTCTTTAATTCATAATATAAATGTAAAGATTTCAACCTATTTGAACTGTTAAAAATAAATGAAAATTAACAGACTATTCTAATGTATTTTTATTATTTTTAAACATTATTATCACAATATTGTAATGTTTGACATGGATACAGGAATCTTTATAAACTTCAATGGTAGGATAAAATGTTAGAGGTCCCTGCCAATGATTCATGAAATAATCACTATTTAGATTGTTTTTCTGACTTTAAGCACTGTCAGAAAATGGTCTTGTCCACAAGATTTCTAGTATTCTACTTTATGAAGAACACTCTATAAGGTACAATGCTACAGAAGACATGGCCTGTCCATCAGCTGATATATTATACATACATGTGTAAAATGTAAAATATTAAAAACACATTTTTTGTTTTGTTTTGTTTTCTGGAGTGTTCTATAGATAATTGCATGTAAACTTAAAAACAACATCCAATTTACCTTTTTAGTATATTACTTATAGAACAACAGTGAAAGCCTCCCTCTTTCTGAAGAATGGGTCACAACCTTTGTAGTACTTTTAAATCGCTTGAACACTTTCTATAAAAGACTTAAACCCTGGCCCCACTCCAAGCTACCTGAATCAGAACAAGTTGGGACCAAGGCACTGGAATTTTAAAACACTGAATCAAAGTGATTCTAATGTGCAAATGGGATTGACAACCATTGCTTTAACTTTAGTTCTCAAAAGACCTGGCAGTATCCGTATCATCTGGAAACTTCTTAGACATGCAAATTCTTTGGGCGCCTGGGTGGCTCAGTTGGTTGAATCTCGGACTCTAGATTTTGGCTCAGGTCATGATCTCAGGGTTGTGAGATCTAGCCCCAAGTTAGGCTCCACAGGCAGTCTACATGAGATTCTTTCCCTCTGTCCCTCCCCAGTTTACGTGCTCTCTCTCCCTCCCCACTCTCTCTCAAAAAAAAAAAAAAAAAAGAAAAAAAAAAAGAAATGCAAATTCTTGGGTCCACTCTAGACCTACAGAATGGAGGGAGGGCCCCAAAAGCAATTATATATACATGTGTAAAATGTGTATTTTATTCTTTAATAAGCCCTGCAGGTGATTCTGATGCTCCTGAACTTTGAGAACCACAGCTTCAGGGGCTGGTAAAGTAGGCCAGTAAGCCAAATCTCATTTCCCATGTTTCTGTACAGCCTGCAGATAAGAATACTTTTATATTTTTAAATGACCAAAAAAAAAAAAAAAGGAATATTATGTAACAGGTGAAAATCAAACAAAATTCAAATTTCGGTGTTTATAAATAAAGTTTTATTAGAACATAGCCATAATGTCACTTGTTTCCATACTGACTATGACTGCTTTTGGACCACAACAGCAGAAGTGAAGTAGGTAGTTCTTACAAGAGCACCAAGGCAAAATATTTGCCTTGAGGCCTATTTCAGAAAAAGTCTGCCAACTTCTGCTCTAGTTATGGCCAGATTATCAACCAAGAGTCTATCTTAGATACTAGTTAACTTGAGTTTGAAAAATATAGTAGAAGGGCTTAATTTATATGGTTTTAGTATTATACTAAACCACATAATTTTAAAAAAAAGGATGATAAATGACACTACTTACTTGCCATCTTTAAAATAGGTTTTCAGAGTATCACTGAAACTTTTGGAGTACTTTACAAATTCTTTCTTTTGATGTTCAAGTGCCTACAGACATCAGAGTAAGAAAAAAATATTAAATAAGAAAATAATAAAAGCCAAGATCAAAGACAAGAGATTACACAGAATATAGGACGGGCTTTATACTACGAATTAGAAATTTTAGAAGTATTTAAACAAGTTTTAATTCAAGGACAAAACCAGTGGTTAATGATACAATACTATTTTCAATAATCCAACCATCTTAGTATTTCATTCAATAAAACAAATAAGTGTAAATCAACATCTAGAGTGGCAGCTTATATAAGGCTTCTACTAAACTTACCCTGCGGTTCTGGTATTGATACTTCTTGAAGACATTATTCACTGTATCAAGAAGTTCTTTTATTGCACTAGCTATATCCCTGTTGGATAAGGAAAAAAAGAATCTTCTTAAAATCAGTTGTATTTGGAAGAGGGCTGTGTATTTTTTATATACATTTTATATACATACAATATATATATACATATATATTAAGGATTACTAATCACACTGTTAATTACCACACTAACACTGCATCAAGCTCAAACATCTGACTAGTTGGTTGGATGGGGTTTTTTTAGCCTGTACCCTTTTGTGATCCTGACTTCTCTTGCACTGCTGACCAAACATTCTACAACTAACTTCAACCTTCCCAAACCAGTAACATTTCATTCAGCATTACTTACTCGAATTTATAAGAATTACCTCTGTTTCTCACCTTTTCCAGATATTTTTCCTTTCTCTGATATAATTGACTTCAAGCCACTATATTCTCTACGTTTGCTACCTCATTAACAAGTATATAAAATTTTACTGTTACATGTAACTCACTTCTGTATTTATCACCACTTCAAGTTACATACCTAATAGTTTTGATGTTTAAAATGAAATATTTCCTTCTCAGACATAGCTCTTCTAACACACATCTATCTTCTAACAACTGCCTATACCCCTCTTCCAAAAACTTTGCTATTATTTCCTTTGGAAAATATATCTGAATTCCTGAGAGAGATAATATCAGAATATTTTTCTACCTTAACCTTTTCAGCAATTATCCTTGGACTATACATGTATCAACACCTTCCTCCCCTTTTAAGCAGATAAAGAGAAGAAATCAATAATTCTCATGAGTTGACTCATGAGAGTCCATTTTTTTTTCTAAACTCTTCTTGTCTTTTTATCTATGCTCTTTTCAATTTTCATCTTCTAACTGCATAGCAATTTTTTTGGTCAAACTGAACTTAAACTTCTGCTGTGCAAATGCAATGCAAGAGGAAAGATATGAATTATTAACACATAAATCTAGACCATCCCAAACATCATCTTTCATTATTTTTTAATCACAAATGTTGGATTTCAGTTATTTCATACCTAAAACATTTTAGTTTTGCTAAAGAAAAAACCGAAAAACTCTCTATCCAGATTTCTGTGTGTATATGTATGTGTTTGACAGCATATTTCTAGTAAATAAGCGTGTGCGATGTCTAATAATTACAAGTATACAGAATTTGGGTATTAAGAAAAGTATTTTAGCCTATTCTGGAAGAGTAATGACTTTTCTATTAAATATTTTAATAAATAATTACTTATTACCTCCTGTACATGAAATGTCTGTATCAGGCTGAACATTAAAAGATTCAAATAAGATAATGAATGTTACATAGAAATGGTATTTGTCCACTCATTTTTTTTTCTCTTTTTGTCTCTAGTTTAGGAACAGCAGTTTTAACTTACATAATTGTTCCTTTCATTTATGATTTCAAGTAAGTTGACTCCTGTATTGCTGTGATGTGCATACATTTACCACTGCTTAATAAAATGATGTCCTAAGACCATGACATGTGAAAAATTACAATTTCAACAAATAAATATTTGGAAGGTACTTCAAATCCACAATGAACCTATTTAAAGCAGAACATAATGGAGCAAACTACAGTGATCAAACACTGAGGTGTTTATATACAACTACTTTGGAGAATAATATTCTGCTTTAAAAAGGGATTATGAAAATATGCTTCAGGGCTAATAGACAAGATGAATATATACTCCATATACAATGATAATGGCTAGAATCCATAGGTCAAAAGAGCGTGAGTTCTCACTCACCTGTAAAGGAAAAAAAAAAAAAAAGAAGAAGCAAGGTTTTCTAGATGGTACCCCAGACTTACTGAGTATTGGGAATCTGTCTGCACTTAAAAAAAAACTTAAAAAATAAGGCCCCAGGTGATTTTGCTGGTGAATCAAATTTGAAAACCCGGGTTTGGGAACCTAGAGCCTAGAACTAAGGTTTGATCTATCATTGGCCACAGAGCTTTACAAAGAACTCTATAGAATGACCCAGGCTGTTTATCCCTAGGCCTGGCCTTCTCTAAAAACAAGCTGTGGCAATTTATATCATATACTACATCATCTGTATGTACACAGAACAGTATTTTCATTTAAGGTGCTAGGGTTTGCAGAACAGAAGCTAAATTATATTAGTAACTAAGAGTTTGTTTCCTCCAAGAGAAAATAATCAGCTCTAAGAAATACTGAAGACAATTAAACAGATCAAGAACTAGAGAAAACCTGAGGGTAAAATAACTACAGTGTAATTATAAACAGTCTGGAGTTAAGTGATTCTGTGACAAGGGACATATAGTATGGGTATAGTAGGACGAAATTTTAGCAATTTGCAGCTTTTAGTGCGGCAGCTTTGGGGAAACATACACTCAAAAGAAAAGATGACAGGCATCAGAGGAAACGTAAACATACATGTTATCCAAAAGTTGCAATAGTAGACTTTCTAATCAAGTAACCCAAATTTATATAACATATATTTATGTGAACATTCTAAAGAAAGAAAATTCCTATGCTGTGTGTTTAGTTAGGTCTAGACTGGACATCTCTGGAAAAGCTCCTCTGAAGCCATCAGGAAAACCAAACTCTGGTGAATTTTAGCACATGAATATGCAAATACATATTATAAAGAATGATAAATGCATGGCTTTCTGGTTTATTAAGTCACAAGTCTCTACTAATCATCCATTAGAATGTATCAGACCTAAAAAAACCCCTATGAATTAAATTTATTAAATATTTGCATAAGCTTAAATGTAGTCAAACAGAAACATTCATTAATCAAAAGAACTTTTAAGATATTTGTCTGCTGGATCATTTTTCCTAATCAACTCCACAAAGAAAAGGCGGGGGGAACCCTTATTTCACAAAGCTAGCATGTGCTATGACAGCACATACCAGGTTCTGTGTGAGGCACTTTATGTATGTCCTTTCTCTCAATTCTTAAAACTGTTATCTTCGTCTTCATAGGAAAAAACTAGAATAACAGAAGCTAAGCAACTTATCCGAGGTCACACAGCTAAATGTGGGAATGGAAATTCAAACCTAGGTCTGCTAACATACACAAAAATACCTGGATATTTGTAAGCTGACGGGAATCTTTTTTCTACTTAGTATATAACCTATGAAATCACATATATATTACTTGGGATAGTAAGTATTTGATACATGTTTCTTGAAAAATACTGCAAAAATAAATGAGGAAGATAATTACCTTAAGTATGAAAAAGTAAAATATTTTAAAGAAAAAACAGTAACTGCACAGTACGTTGTGACTGAAGGATAAGCCATTTTTTATTTTGGTGCAATTTTATCTACTAATTTGTTAAACAATTAGCCATGGGGACAATATGTATCAAAATGTGTCAGTATATTTCAGTGATACAAATAACTACACCTTACCTATGTTAATTTACAGACGGTCTCATAAATATATATTATCAACAAACTTTCCACGGTCAATTATACCTCCTAAAATGGTTAAGAAATAAATTTTAACTGTCAATACTCTCAATTCAGTTGTGCAGAGTGCACTCCAGAAAACAGAACTGAAATATTACTACTGCCCCATAAATGAGAGACAACCCCCTAATTCAGCCTCTCTCAATGACTATGGACAAGACTCTTAGCCTCCTGACCTCAACTTCCTTATGATTAAAATGTGGCCGTTTATACAGTGTTTTTCATATGTCTCTCTAAAGCCACAATGGGTTTAGCAGAGATGCCTTGGGGGCTCCCCCAGAGGGGTAAGACGCTGTCAAAGTAGCAGGATGAGGGCTCTGGGCCTACCATATCTACCCCAGCTTCAACCACAACACTCTTCTCTCTCTTACCTACTGGCATTCTATATTAAGATATCCTTTACTGCACCTCTTCCAGCTAGCTGAAACTTTTTTCAATCACCAAGTTAGACCAGCATTATTCATCTCAGACTGGGAAGCAGCAGAGAAGACCATGGAGTGAGTCTACCTGAGTTTGAACCCAGATCTATCTAGCAACTTACCAGCTCTATAACTTGGAAAAGTTACTTAATTTCTTCACCTGTTATAGCAGTGTTATATTAAGTTAATATATGTAAAACGCTGAAAAAAAGCACTGAGAACGTAATTCGAATAAGTGACTACTATTATTAAGATGGCACTAATTCAATAAACCTCTCCTTCATTGACTTGAGGAAAAATTTGCTGAAAATATTTTTAAAATGCCAGATCTTTATAGAAATGTAGCATAGATCACAAATATATGATCGTCAAAACAAAATCTTATCAAATTATTTGAAAATTCTAAAAATAAGTTCTTTGAACAACTGTGCTTCAGATAACTGGCAATTTATCCTTTTATGAGCTAAACATGTTTATGTTAGACTAAAAATAAAAATCCATAAACAGCTGACTACCTTCCTTTTTCACGTATTAAAAATAGTTAAAAGAAGTAGAGGCTTTCCTATAAGGATAAAATATTTACCTCGGGATTTGTTCCCTGTGACATGAATTTTAGCTAGGCAATGAAAAGTCTTTTTCGTACTTTTAGGTTCTCAATCAGAAGACCTAACAGAGTAGGGTCACTCCTTAATAGCTGGGTTGCATACCCATCACAAACCATTGCTTTCTAAAATGGGATATTCTGCCCCCTGTACCACTCAAAATAGGTGCCCAAACTAGCTAAAACAGCATTTTGCAATGTGAATTACAAAAAATATGTTTCCAAGAAATGAATGTTAATATTTACTACAAGTGAACTTCTTTCCATTCTTTAAAGATACAAAGTATGATGATGCAGCCTCTTTCAAAAACAACAAAAAAACCTGTGCTAAATCTTTCCTTTTCAGCAATTTCTACTTGTGGTTTCACCAAAAGGTTGCATTGCTAGTGCCGCTCTAATTATTCCCAATTTTCTTCATATTATATCCAGTGAGGATGAAGAAAATTGAGACTCTTTACTCATCCAGAATTATGTCTGGATTTTCCCCTCATTCTCCCACCCTCTTTAACCACTGAGGAAGCTGCCCCTGATGTGAGAACCACTGCTCAAGGATGACTCTTCTTGCTGCTGCTCAGCAGTCAGCCTCCTGGCCCCATGCGTATTCTTGGTCTTATTTAACCTGTATCCCAAAGGTAAGGATTTGGAGGTTTACAATTTGGCCAATATTTAAAAATGCTATTCAAGCCTAAGAGTACATTACTTATTCTAATGACTTAGGCCATTTCTGAAACAAAAACAATACTGGTATCCTTCGTTACCAAAACTATAACTTTTTTGCATTATTTTTTGTAGTTCAAACTATATTCCAATTTATATATATATTTCATTCACTGTTTTTATAATTAACATTCTAAAAAATGTTATCACACTCTAAAGCCAAACACCACAGCTTAGAAGTTAATAATCACAATGCAGCACTTAAAAATTTCAAGTTTGATTTCAAATTAATATTTTAATTTAATATTAATGCCGTACCAAAATAAAACACCTAGCATGTGGCTCCTTTGAAGTACTTTTGAAAAAAGAAGAACCAAAGCCAAAAGTTGCTTACTTGATTGTCTGCAGAAACCTCACTCTGTCATTGATCTCATCTGGGATCTTACTGAGAATTTGTTTAAGTGCTCGTGCCTTTTCATTTAGGTCCTGGAATTCTGGCTCTGGTCGTTCAATCATATACTCTGATAAAATAAATACATAATAAAAACCATCATGCAACTCCCTGACAAATTCAAGTCTATGAATTGCCAAGGTTGGTTAAAGAGGTAGAGGGAGAAGAGGAAGAGAAAGGAAAGGAAAGACAAGGCTGCAAGGCAGAATTCATTAGAGTTCAACTTAGTTCAGAAATAATAATATGGCTCTATCCAAGTAAAAGTATCAGAAGATGAAAGACTAAACATTTCCAATTTGGAATAAATGGAAATTCCATGAAATCTTAAAACAAACAAATAAATAAAAGATAGGCTAAATCAAATTTATCAGGCCTCTGAAGCTGTATTTCACGAGGAAACCTTGAAGTAGTAACATTCATAACAAATATAATTACAATATGTATCTGTCAAGGGGGAAAAGTTTAATAAAAACCTCTATATTGAGTATGTAATGGGCTCACGGTCAAAACCCAATCTACTAATATCTTAGGCGCATTCTTGAAATCTCACTTAAAAACAAAAATAATTTATATAGATTTTTCCTCCATTATCATCATAATAACAATAACAGTAAGAAAGGGGAGGAGAAGGGGAGGGGCAGAAGACCCATTTGTCAAATAAATACTTGGAGGAAGTGCTTTTCAACAACTGTAAGAAAATTACATGAGACTCTGACTACCTTCTACATCATCAGCTGCCATTCGAAGGAGGGACTCTGTGAAGTTAACTTCTACACTTTTTTTCTCTAAAATTTTCATAATGATGTCTTGTGTGAGTCCTGGATTTTCTTTCTCAGCCTATAAAGAAGAGAAAGCTAGTTGTAAAATACAGAAGCTTAATCAGCATTTTAAAGCCAAAACTTAATTGTTTAGAACCTGCTGGGAACTTCTTAGAGTAATCAACGTATGACAGCATTGGTAAAGTAGGTGTGGTGATGGCATTCACCTATGTTTTGTCAGAACTTATGCATCGGTGACTTATTATAGCCATGGTCCCATTTGCCATTTGAACATAAAGTACTTAACATTTCCTATTTCTCCTCTACTCTCATTTGCAATCAAACTACTAACAAAAATAGAAATAAAGATTATATATATTTTGGTAATCCATCAATTACTCTGTTCAGTAGTTTAAATACACTAAGGATTTTTAGCTTTTTTTCATTAGCTAATATTTCAACTAGAGGATCAAGCAAGAACTCATCTTACCAGTACTTTGCAGATTCTTTGCATTTAAGTGCACGGAATGTCAGGAAAAACAAAAACGAAAACAGAAAGACAGGATTTCTTTTGCAGGTTTTATTTAAGCTGCATCATGCTTCACTTTTTCACATAACAATATTCATTTCCTATTTTATTTCTGTAGCAAGAATATTTCCTTTTGTATCAAGAATAATTTACAGAACATCATTTAATCCTTTTGCTACCTCCTGAGCTTATTTCACAGATGAGTTTGCATTAATTCTATGTTACTTACACTCACTAGGGCACTAAAATCTTCTAGCCATCTTAAGACTGAACACAGAAAGTTCTGAGTTTACCAAAGTTAATTTTCAGATTTGAGTTTTCCCCAGTAATTCTGTCCCATTTTATTATTTTTAAAAATTTTGTTTCTTTTAGGATGCCTGACAATTTTAATTATGCTGATGATTTCCTATCTTTTTTTGCCCGATATTAAACAGCAAATAGAAACACAATTTATGATCCTAATCAGACAGCAATCTATTTGTTTCCATATGTGTCAAGCATATTTAACCTCTGCCTTTTCAATTCCATTCTGGTATCACAGCAGATCCAGTTTTCTTCTGTTCCTACTGCTCTTTCCATTATAACATCTTGTTTCTCATTGGGTTTCAAGTATCAGAAACTGAAAGGTTTTGGAATGGAATGGGAAAAGAAAATATTCACATTTATCTCAATCCTGGGATAATTTTAACTGCTGTCATATGCTATTCAAGGAAATCATTTTGATAGATGATTAATAACAATAAAGTGTATCCTACTGAATTCCATTTCCTTTATAACCTGTTTTGATTTTTCCCTCCATGAATA
Organism: Potos flavus; assembly: GCA_028534135.1. Lineage (NCBI taxonomy): Eukaryota > Metazoa > Chordata > Mammalia > Carnivora > Procyonidae > Potos > Potos flavus. Next base: position 105,716,888 of record CM052898.1, read on the forward strand.
CACTTAAAATACAATCTACTTTTAAAAAACAAGAGTTAGAAAAAAAACAAAACAAAAAAACAAACAAACAAAAAAAAACACAAGAGTTAGTTTTAAAGGAAAAGTTGTACAAACACGGGTTAAGATGGTGTCAACATTATTAATTTGGTGACCTGCCACAAAACTATATACAAGCCAGTATTTGATAAAGTGATATATCTTCTTTCTCTAAGTAGCATTAAATTAGCTATATAATGCATCATCTTATGAAGTAGGGGAGTACCCTCCATGTGCTTACAGAATATGCCAGGAGAAAAATAATCTCTCTGATTAAGTTATAATAAACTGCCAAAATCATTAAAAGCTGAAAGCCTGAGAATAAAGTTTTCAACACCAAGTTGGTGTGGAGCCCCAAAGTGCCAAAATTGGAGCATTACAGAAATCTTACAGAGGTTTCTCACAAGTGTTTTTTGTGCTAAGAAAACCATGGCTGGCTGTGTATTAAGTAGTTAGGTTCAAATAACTTAGTAAGTACTTGTGTCCTAACAACTGTCCTTAAAAAATACACAAATTGATGGGGTGCCTGGGTGGCTCAGTGGGTCAGGTCATGATCCCAGGGTCCTAGGATCAAGCTCCGCATCGGGCTCTCTGTTCAGCAGGGAGCCTGCTTCCCTTCTCCCTCTGCCTGCCTCTCTGCCTACTTGTGATCTCTCTCTGTCAAATAAATAAATAAAATCTTAAAAAAAAAAAATACACAAATTGAAAGAAAAACATTTTATTTTATTCTTAAATAACCATGATTACTTATTAAAGAGATGCATTCACCTGCTGGGCACTACACAAAATGTTGGAATCAGACTGGATCCTGCCAGCCTCATTTCCTATCGGACACTGATTTTCTTATGGTACTTACTTTTTATCACAGCAATGGCCAAAATTCGAACTTCACAAAAATATGACATCACTGAAAGGAATGTAGCCCAATCTAACACGCTGAAATTGCAAACTACCTCAAGCTAGCAAGTTCACACAGTGTCAGATGTTTAGTACCGTTGTGTTCCTTTAAAGTTTTAAAGTAACTCATGGTACTCTTCTGAGTCTGCTGTGGAGCCCCAGGGTGCCTCAGCACCTAGCTTGGGAACAACTGTCTTTAGTATCTTCTGGCTGAAGCCCTAATTAAGCTACTTACTTTTCATTTTAAAAGCCTTAAAATTACCCAATTCCTCTGATTGACAAAATAAATAGATCTGTGCTTAAATTGGAGACTTTTAACTATCTATACCTTCAGGTTTTCTCCCAGAATACAACCTTGAATTCTGTGGGGATCCAATTTTTATGACGAATCCAACTGTGAGAGAAAACTATCCCCCAAAGGCAGTAACATCCAAGCTCATGATTCAGTGATTCTCAACAGCACAACCTATCAGAACTTTCCAGATGGGAAAAGAATCAAAGTGAATAGGTATCTTAAAAGATAATATTCATTAGCATTTTATCTTGGGGTTAATCCTTTTTCTCATGATAATAAAAATAAATATTAAACCTTGATAAATGACACTTGTGGTCAAAGAACTAGAAATGGACATATATTTTAGGAATGTTAATAGGGATATATGGGTGGGCGAGGCATTTATTTATTTTTTGAGAGAGAGAGAAAGTACAAGATTGTGGGAGAGAAGCAGAGGAAGAGGAAGAAACAGACTCTCCACTGAGCAGGGAGCCTGACGCAGGGCTCGACCCCAGGATCATGATCTGAGCTGAAGACAGATGCTTAATCGACTGAGCCACCCAGGCATTCCTGCGTGAGGCTTTTAAAATCTTTTTGCAAATAAGTTGTAGTTTTAGAAACACATAAATCTTCATCTTTTTAATGCATACCCTTTTAATTCCATTTGAAATTTAACAAATTAAATATAATAAAAATAAATCAATGCAAAACTAATTTGTTTTCCTCTCAAAATAACTTCCACTTTCCCCAATTATCAATCAATGCAGTGGGTAATAAAATTTATCCATATGTTAAACCAGATTTCTCACAGCCACATACTTTAAATATATTGTTTACTTTTAAATTGTACTTTAATGTTAAAACATCAGATTATATGTAAGGATATTTATAAGAAAAAGCTTAATGAAATCCATTCTCTTATCTCTTTTCGAAATGACATTGAGGATATCATCTATTACTTAAGACAGAGTCCTCCTTATGATGATCCACAGGAGAAATTTCTCTCTGTTCTTGCTATCAGAAAAGCTGAAAACTGACTTTTCCGTATCAATACTATATTGTACAACGGGTTGCCTTTCCTTCCTTTCTTTGGCCACAAAGAAAATAGTCAGCAAGTTAACTTAAAATAGTTTTCATCATGCCTCCCTAATAACCAAATATGCCATTCCAGAGCCACATTGAAGCTCAAAGAAAAAAGAAAAAAAAATTGATGGTGCTGTTTCATTCATTCTCTTCATTAACCCAATGATTTGTCAGAACATATTTTAATTAAGCTACTATGTATGTATATACAGGCACTGCATTTTAGAGTATTAATCACACCAAAATAGCTCTAATATAATATATACAATGTAAATTCTCGAGGTGAGGTAAGAGATGTCTAGTGACATTACCAACGCTAGCAGTTAAAAGTGGTATTAATAAACTATCTTTGCCATAAAAGAACTCAAGCTTGATTTATAGTTTTAATCCACTAAAACTTGATTATAAATTTCTTCTAGATTTAAACATTAAAATACTTTACCTGAAATACAAGTTTATTTAGCTACTGATGGGAATAAACACAATAAGTAAATAAAAATTCAAGTTTTAGGCACCCTGATATGTACTGGGAAAGGAAGGGGGATGGATAGAGTTTTATATGAAAGAATCCACCCAATATGTAGAATAGGGCTGTCCAATAGAAATATAATGCAAGCGACAAATTTCATCGTTAATTTTAAATTTTCTAGTGGCCATGTTACAAAAGTAAAAAGACATACGTGAAATCATTTTAAGAGTACATCCAAAATATTATCATTTCAACATGTAATTAATATAAAATACTTATTCCTGAGTTATTTTACATTCTTTTTCTTATACTAAGTATTCAAAATCTGGTGTGTATTTTATACTTGGAGTACAACTCAATTTGAACTAGTCACATTTTAAGTACTCAATAGCAACATGTGGCTAGTATTTATTAAACAGTTCAGGTCTAGAGACAACAAAAAAGTTCACTCTGAATGACCTGGCTGTATGTTTGCAAGGTATCCTTAATCTGACTCCCACACAGGTCTTGTTTTCCCATCAAAAATACTGTTTTATACTTATGTTCTATAATTAAGCAATATGAAAAACATCTTTTTGAGTTAGAATTTTACAAAGACTTTTATCAAGTCAAATAATAGAAAATAAATTCAAAAATATACTTTAAAGCTAAAGAGAAAAGACTCCAAAGAAGTCAGTTTCCAAAGCATGAAGCGAAAAAATATGAATGCTAAAGAAACACCATTTGTTTCAATTCACCTCTGAGAAGTGTTTTAAGCTTTACAGAGTACACTAAACAGACACGAGATTTTCACTAAAAGGAAATAAAGTGGCAATTATCACATGGTATTCAGATTTATATACAACATACATTTTAATCATCATAATAAATTATTTGGACCTCACCTTAATGAAAGCTGCTCTCAGTGTCTGAGCTGCTGACAGGTTTACTCGTTCTAGCTGCAAAATAAATTTTAAATCACTATTAATAATATCAATTTCCTTAGAAAAAGCACATTTCTAATATTCCATTCTATAGTTATAACACTGATACATCCATCATTTGATCAACAAAAATACTTGCTAATTATTCTAAATCACCTTAATTCTTCAAATACACAGGTCATCTAAAATTTTCATTAGAAACCATGAGAAATTAAGGGATGTACGAGTTCTTCTTTTTATTTTTAAAAACAAAACACACTCTATCTTAAAATTAGATTTAAGATAAACACAGAACGCAAAATATCAAGTCCCTACAGAAAGAATAAACATATTTACTTCAGTTACTGAAAATAGGGTTCAAGATAAACTCTCAAATATTGCCATATTTGCAAGTATATGGCAAATTGGGTGTGCACTGAATAAAAAATGACCAACACCAAGAAAATATTTATTACTTAAGATTCTTTGTATTTACTACCTTACTCCTTTTTAATTATTTTACAATCCATCAGCCAGGGATTAAGTTGAAGTTAGTTTATTTTATTAATTCGCAAACAGCATGAACAAGAAGTTTGATACTAAATAAAGACTGTGGATCATCTGTCCTCTATGTTATCTGGATTAAAAAAAGGTTACCTAAAATACTGAATCAGAAGTTCAATCCCAAAGCTTTTACCTTTAATATCAAATATGTGAGGTTTACAATTCTGAAAGATGTATGTCCTTATTATACACTTCACAGAATTCATTTTTCAGTGAGCCAAAAAAAAAAAAATACAATTCCATAAAAATAATGCTATTTGTTGGAAGAGTTAACTGCTAGGCTTAAAATAACTACCTTCAGTTAAATTCCTATTTTTTTAGTCCCTAAAGATTGGGCCGATTAACTCAATAAAACTCAATGTATATATTTTTTATTAGGGACAATATTAAATGTTCAAAAACAATGTTAACTTTTATAGGGTTTTTTATGCAAGTGGAATCTTTTTACAAAAATCTTATGAACATATCACACCTTGTAATAAATACTCCTTTCAATCCCTCGAGGCAATAAATGTAAGTTTTCCTTTATAAACAACATATATCCACATATACATATCTAAGGAATGGCCTACACTTTATTAGATCAATTTATTTTCTAAAAAAGACAGAAATGCCAAGCACCTTATCGCCCTGCAAGTTATGCACCTTAAGCAAAAAAGCAACAAAATATGCCAAGATAAATACTTTATTTCCAAAAATAAATAATAGGCCACTTGACTCAGTTTTTAACTTGGCTTCTATAAATCCAGTAAAATCTAACATTGCCTTAGTAGATAAAAGGGAAGACACAAGAGGACCAGGTAGGAAATACACTAAAAAAGAAACTATGCAAGTTTATAAAATTAATGAAAATATGCTGCCACAAATGAAAAATTTTCTTCTTCCACAGAATTCATTTAATTGTAATGAATCCTATTTAAGATTAAAATAATAATACAGCTCTTCTGATCTCAAGTTCTTCTTGTGTAAGGGAGGGAGACGCAGACAGACAGGATGAATGTTTCCACTCTGATAGGAACCATTTCCTTATTTGGGTTTACACCATACTCTGACCTCTTTCAACAAGTCAAAGGTCTGAGTCAGATGTGTACCTTCAAGTATCGGCATTAACTCATTCTGTACTGCCCTGGCTAGTATGTGAAAGGGTTAAGGCAAGTAAAAGAGGCCAAGAATAGTCCGTGAAGAATTAGTAAAATTAGCCAAGATAGACAGCAGATTTCTAGATTAAGTTTACATACATGTGTCTTAGAAAAGAAAGGGAAAGGTCAGGCATATACTAAATCAAATCTGTGAGCTGTGAAGCACCTCAACCAAAACTCTGCTGGGAGTCATTTTGGGATACATTATATACCCACACATCTTGCAGTAAACCCACTAGGCTTCATTACTCATAAGATATTCCCATTGCCCAGGGAGTATCAGGCATACAGGCACACATCTACACTTTGAACTGAACTTAATCTCTCATCCATAAATTTATCTAAATTATTCTTGAATCTATAATTTGAAGCCTGTAATACTTAGCATGATATGTTTTTATCTTCCCTAATAAAAAGTGCTTCCCTTTTAGATCTTTCTCTTGTGATAGATGATTTGATGATAAAATCACGTTCACCTTACTTTTCATGACAGTATAAGGTTCTGACAGTATCCTTTCTTTTTATTCCTCAATGTGTTTTTATTTTTTTTCCCCCCAAATACTTTTATTTTACTTTTTCAGTGTACACCCAGTGCTCCATGTAATACGTGCCCTCCTCAATACCCACCACCAGGCTTGCGCAACCCCCCACCCCTTCCCCTCCAAAACCTTCAGTTTGTTGCTCAGAGTCCACAGTATCTCATGGTTCATCTCCCCCTCTGAATTCCCCCAATTCACCCTTCCTTTCCTTCTCAGTGTCCTCCATGTTTTTCCTTATGCTCCACACGTGAGGTGACAGCATCCTATTAACAGTTATCATTTATTTAGCACCTATAATGACCTTTGCTATGAAAATATATTTTCATAGAGTATCTCATCCTCACAATCTATAACTAGCTATCATCATCTCTATTTTACAGAGGCAGAAATTCAGTTTGCGTAAATTTACCCAGTATTCAACAGTACATACAAAGGCAGGATTCATAACAAATCTGTCTGGCTCTAAAACCTGTGCACAAGCCACCTAATGCTACCCTTCCTCCCTGAATTCACCCTTTCCAGACTGGCATCCACTCTCTCACTGAATCTCTTCAACTACTTAAGAACTAACAAATTCCTGAGTTTCTACCATGTGTAAGAGTCAGTGTGAGAGATACAAAGAAATAGATTATAGTCCTGGAACCCCAGAAGATCAATTTAAGTAAGCAGCTACATGGAAACTGATGGGATCACTATCAGCTGAAGTAGAAAAAAAGTCTTTATGGGGGTGAGATCTGAACTGGTCCCTGAAGAACGCAGCCTCTTAAATTAAATCACCTTCCTGGGCCATTTGCCCATTTGCCCACTTACGGATTTCTTCAGGGTTGGTAACACATGCGGGAGTAAAGTTTTTATGTAAGTTTAGAACAGAAAAGAATTTCCGTTTTGTTTCCAATACTTCCACTAATTAGTCCAGAAATATTTTTAAGCTCTTGAGATAACAGCTGTTGGCTAGGGTATCTTTAAAGAGCCAAGGCAATCATTTCTGAGTAATAATTGATTCTGAATTCAAAAGAGAAGGAGGAAACATATGATTACACCTTGCATTAATGAGTATCTGGACAAGAAGAGGCTTTCCTCGGGCCTCAGCCATCTATGAATTCCATGTCACCAGTAAAAAGGTAAAGGGAAAAAAAGAGAGTAAGCACAAGAGAACAGGGCACCTAATCTCATTTCACCAAAAAGGTGGGGAAAGTGCCTCCTGGAGTTCCAGCTAGAGGGAAATGATGACAAGCTGGGTGAACCTAACAGTGGGGCTCTCACCCCAACCTCATGTTCTGCCTACTCTGTTTTGTGAGCTCCTCCTGTAATTTATTCATGATAGCTTCTGACAGCACTATTAACTGCAAACTTGTCAAATTTAACTCTCTATGTTTATAAAAATATTTCAAAAGCTTACACAAATTTTGATTCCATAGAGAGTGCATTTATTGCATTGGTCCCTCCAAAGGTATCAGTTCATTCCTATACTTTATTTTCTAGTTATCAAGCCCAACTCTTACACCCATAACTAAAAAAAAAAAATCCATTTAACTCCTTGGTTACTCAAGTTTTGTAGGTCTTGCATAAAATCTTTTGAAAGTATTCTTTTTTTTTAAGTTCATAATAATTAGATTAGTTGGTTCTGAATTATCTACAAATTTTGCTTTCTCAAAATCAGGAATGATTTCTCCATGCTGACAACCTTCTCCCCACCCCACAAAAACTATTGATTCTATTCTTTAAAAGGAATCAAATAGGGTCAAGACACAAGAAAAAGGGGCGAATGGGAGGCTCAGTGGGTTAAGCATCCAACTTGATTCCAGCTCAGGTCATGATCTCAGGCCCCTAGCAGAGCTGGGCTCCCCATTCAGCAGGGAGTCTGCTTGTCCCTCTCTCTCTGCCCTTCCCCCTGCTCATGTGTGCACGCTCTCTTTTTCTCTCTCTCTTAAATAAATAGATAAATCCTAAAAAACTCAAATGAAAATGAGGTAAGTCAGATAAAAAAAAAGCTAGAAGATAAATAGACTCAAGAGGCCACCTATTAACTTTTGTGCTGCCATGGAGAAGACAAATGCAGTCATGTGTTTTATACAAATTAAACGCAGTAACTGTTTCTAAAATAATCCCTTTCTGGGGTTGCCAAGTTGTCCAGCAAAAAAGGTAAGGAGAGTCACCTATTATAAAAATGTTTCATTAAAAATTGCCTACTAGAATGTAAAACTCTAGGGAATGATCACAATTTTATCAGAAAATTGCCTGAAGACTTCTGAATAACAGCTCTAACACTTAACTACATGCCTGCTACTAGTCTCAGTACTACAATATGTTAAGTCACTTACTTCACAGAGTTATGAGAAATAAATCTATTGCTGTTTATCATCAGTTTACAAACAAGGAAAGAAAGGTAAGATTATATAGCCTAGAGTAAGGGGCAGAGCAGTAATTCTTATGCAAGATATTAACTATGAACACCGTAGGATGATGGGACTGCAGGTAAAACCCATGCCTTCCCTATGGAGAAGTATGTTTACTATGCTTCAGTTTTGGGGTTTGATTTTTTCTTTTAATTAAAAAAAAGGGATAGTTAGGTATATGAAGTTGGAAAAGTATTCCCAAATTTCATTTGCTTGTTGGAAAAAAATTAAGAGCTGCATATTCTGCTAAGTTGGCAGAAATAGCTGTGTTGGATGCTTCTGAATAGAATATTAATTACTTATTCAGAAGTACCATTTTTGTATGGTTTATAAACAAGCATATAAACCTTGGTGATCTAAAATTTATATTTGGTTGCAAAATTTTTTATTCCTATCTCAAAACATAATACATATTTCTTCAGAAATTATACTTCACCTTAAAATAATTCCTCTAAAAAGTCATAGAAAACAATGATTCATGCTGTATCTTTTCCTAGAAAGAAGAACTGAACTATACCTTTCTCTTCCTCCATACACAAAGAAACAATAGAAAGTAATACAGTACATGAGAACCTGATCTAAGACTTGTCACGCGGCTTCTATAAACTCTTTATTCCATAAGGTAACCAGAGACCTATTTCACAGTACATTTACAACACATGCAATATACCTGGACTCTGAACTCTGCAGCAGCGGATTAAATAAGAAGACTATCCCTTTCTCAGCCATCTTGGCATAGCTTCATTAAGTTTAGCCAGCATCAAACTCCCAGAATGCCATAAATAACTTCGCTTTGTGAACTTGAGATGTAAGGATGCCCTACTATCTAAAAATCTGTTCTACAAGATGACTTCAGACCACCATTGTTACTACAACGGATGTTATGTTAAGGTGAGAATGCATAAGTTTTTTAACTCTTCCAATACACTACGGACAAAATTAAGTGTATCATTTAGCTCCAGAGTTAAACATTCATCCCTACTCTGGCACTATTTTCTCTAAGATTAGTTTGACAACCATTTTATCTTTAAATCCGTATAGCACAGAAAAACAGAGTCAAATTAAATTCTAATTTCCCCATTAGTAGATCTGTAGAAAAATCTATGTTTGAACTATGGTTAAATATTAATGTTTAACTGACTAGGTATCTTATTTTACTTATTTAATTTTTTTAAAGATATTATTTATTTGACACAGAGAGACAGCGAGAGAGGGAACACAAGCAGGAGGAGTGGGAGAGGGAGAAGCAGAGCAGGCAGCGCAATGTGGGGCTCGATCCCAGGACCCTGGGATCATGACCTGAGCCAAAGGCAGATGCTTAGCGACTGAGCCACCCAGACGCCCCTAGGTATCTTATTTTAGATGTTACATTAATACACTGGAATGTCAGACGATAATGCTAGTATTTTAATTCTTTTCAACCAAACACTTCACATTTGAAAGCAAAATTATTTTATTCAATTCCTAAATCAAGCCCCAGATTTCATATCTCTATCAAAGAGGAGACCTACTACCACTATTCCTAAAAGCCTGTTATTTCTGAACACTTGTTTTTAAGTAACACGACAGAAATAATTTTTATAAAAAGCTTGATACCATGATGTCAGATCATAAATTTGAGAACTAGACCCTGACAATCTGACACAGTACCTCTCAGTCTGCTACATCTAGCCATTTCATTTTCCAATTCAGTTTTAACAATTAATTCTTGAACCAACTATGAAACATTTGGGAACACGTTCTAATTCTGGGCCATTAACCCACATATTTTTTAGATGTCATCTGGTGAGAATCATTGCCTTTATTTCTGGAGGAGATTTACCAGTCCATTCACAGCCATTTCCTTTTCTTTCAAATTAATTTTTCTTACACATGAATAAATTAGAAAAGATATCTCTAGTATTAATCCTAATAGTTCATTTTATCAGAATCTCATATCCTATATGACTATTTTCCAAAGTCAAGATTCGAATAAAATCTATTTTCCCTATGTAGGAAAAGATCACTCTAGTTGTTAGAAAAAAAACTTCTCTCACTCCTCTTCACTAACTAGAGGATCAAACAGAAGCTCTGCAATGTAAACTGCCCTTCTTTCAAGTAAAGACTCAAAATACTACATAAATACAGAAATGCCCCAAACAACTTGGCCCAATAGCCCACAAGGGTAGCTAGCTATAAAGACCCAAGAAGAGGGAGCACCTCTGGGTAGAACTGCCATAATGGTTCTGAAAGTACCTGAGAAGTTAAAACACTAATCATCAATATATATTACTTAATAGTTTCAGTGACTGTCTTCTTACCTCATACCTGGTAGAAGGATAATTAAATAATGTATTTGCTTAAACACCTGTGTAAGATGTTTAATAGTTCCCTATGGTTCTTAAGAAGAGGTAAAATGCCTTTTTCTTTTCCACATCTCCAGACTCTAGCCGACTATTGAGCAAATAAATGGCTGACATTTAGTAAATATTTACTAAACAGAACCGAAGCACTTGCTTCTAACAATAATTGTAGCTTTGTAATGAACGGATACATATTAGAACAAAATGGTGGAATTAATTACTGGAGTGTTGGCTATACCTACCAGAGATGGGTGTTACCAGCCCTGAAAGAGTACCTCCAGTGCTACCATAGTATAGTATAACAGGGACAGGTTTTTCAAAAGATGCCTCGACTGCTTCCTCTTTAGTAACAAAACGTCTAAATTTCCCAACCTCTTTTGCAGCTAGGTGTGGTCATAAGACTAAGTTCTTGCCAATGAGATGTAAATGGAAGTCTTGTATAGGACTTTCAAAAAAGTTATTTGAAGGAAAGTGAATTGGCTGGAAGTAACACCTCCTATGCCATTTTTTTGTGCCTTCCAGACAATTTAGGACATGATGAATGGAGATTCAGCAGCTATCCCACATGCTGAGGTAACCTTGATAACAGAAAGTAAGCACCAGGATACTGAGTCATAATAACACTAGCACTGGACCACTTACCTCCACAATTTTTATGCAAGAGAAATAACTTTTATATAAGCCACTGTTTTTGAGTTTTCTTTTATGGTCACTGAACCTAATACCACTATTTGATAGACAGCATTTAGAATTTCAAAATTTATGTCTGAAATGGCACATAGGTCCATGATTTCCAAGCTGAAGAGGATGAATCACTCTTCATTGTCCTTAAAACCTAAGACCACAAATGCATCAAATACATTATTATTAAACCTACTCTGGAATAAAGGGCTTTGAAATCCAGAATCTTACTCTGATATAAATACTTTACAAAAAGGAATAAAGTCATTGGAAATGGTGAGGGTTTCCAATTACAAAAGCAACAATAAGGTCAATGGCATTGATAGCCTTATAATTGAATAGCAAAACAAAATCAAAAAGACCCTAATTAAACATACAGAAAGGCTGCGGCTGAAGCCACTGAATTTGGAATCCCAGATTTTAGTTCTAGGTAATTTCAGGAACACCATTTCACATATTAGGAACTCCGTTCACCATTAAAATGAGGGATGTGATTAAATCATTTCTAAGGAATTTCCAGCTCTAATTCTCTAACACCTTAGCAAATTAAGATTAAATTAAAAGAAAAACCGAAAAAGTATTAAGTCCTAGAAAATTCCTCAAATAAAAAAGCAACTACATCTTCTCTCGATACTAAAGCAATGGTATCTTCCATTTATCAGTAAAAATATGTTTTGTCTCTACTGACTAGAATTCATTAGGATATTTTTGTGCCTGCTCTTCTGGCTACCTAAAATGTGCTTATCCCAAACTCAACTGTCTAATCCTTATTTACCTCTTTTCGCTCTTAGTATATATGTCTCATCTTCAGTGAAGCTGGTCCTGACCCCTAAAGCAGGTCCCACCTGCTATCTTATTGAACATACGATTTTTCGTAACTTCACAGCACTTACCACAACTTTCCATTCATATAATTACTTGTATTCTCTTGTCCAATGTCTGTCTCTCCCTCTATAATGAAACCTCCAGATGGGAAGCAGTATATCTAGGTTTTCCCCCTCCCCTGTTTTATGCCCAGTCCTGGTACAATACCTAACACACAGATGAAATTCATGTATGTATTTGTTATATGAAGGAACAAACAAAACAAATGAATAAATGAGGAGGCATCAAGAACTGAAGAGATATGAGAAATGTTTACCCACTTACCTCATTAAACACAGGATACATGACTGCATAAAGGGGCATAGAAACCATGGAAGTGGTCTCAGCTTCATTCTTCATCTCTTCCATTGTCATCCTCATTCAAAAGCCAACTACAGTAGAAAAAGCAGTGCTAAAATGCAGAGGAATCTTCATTCACTGCAGTATTTCTTCTCTTTTTTGTGATAAAAGAATAGGGCACAAAATATATACTGACCTGGTTAAAAGGGAAGAAAGAACAGATTTACTCTATTAAAGGAAAACTACAAATACCAACAACTTTCTTTGCCAGTGTCTCTATCTTATGAACAGCTGATTTGTTAATATATCTTACTTGTGAAGGTACCCCTAATCAGTAAGACATCTCTTTTCCTCCTCAGACTCAAGAATTTGCCCTTTCTTACAACTAATTTTCCCTCACTAGGTACTAATTCACAAAGCTGTGATTCATGAACCCACTCATTTTAACTGAGAGTGTTCCCTGAAGCACCCTGGAATAATGATGCATCTAATTCCATCATATACACAATCAAATAAGTTAATACAAGAAATTATCAACGAAGTGTAGAATTATTGCACTTATACGTAACATAAAACTATAACTATGAAATACATAGAGCATAAATGTTTATGGAGAACTTCATTAAGAATTAAGAAAAAAGAGGCGCCTGGGTGGCTCAGTGGGTTAAAGCCTCCGCCTTCGGCTCAGTTCATGATCTCAGGGTCCTGGGATTGAGCCCCGCATCGGGCTCTCTGCTCAGCAGGGAGCCTGCTTCCCCCCCTCTCTCTGCCTGCCTCTCTGCCTACTTGTGATCTATCTCTCTCTCTCTCAAATAAATAAATAAAATCTTAAAAAAAAAAAAAGAATTAATGTGTTTAGAGTAAAATCTTTTTGCTAATAGTTTGTTGATTTTGCTACCTAAAAATAACAACAAAAACATAGCCAATCACCAAAGATTGAAGACAAATCTTAAAACTGGGAAAAGTCTATCACATGCGGTCTATTTGGGGGAAAAAATGTTATTTAATTTTGCCAGTGGTATTTCTGAATCTTTGACCAAATGTGGCACAAAAACTAAGTAGAAAGGTCCATAGATACTGGTAATTTGGCATTAAAATACTGAGAATTCAACAATATGAGAGAAATTTGGCCTTGAATAGTTGAGGAAGTATGTTGGTTTTTAAGAGAAAGCAACTGTATTTATTTTCTTTGCTAGGCTAAAAAATGAGCCTAATTATAAAGTAAGAGAGTAATATTAGTGACATATCTATATTTCAAACAATGTATATTGGTATATATATTTAAAAAATAACAATTTTCAATAACTTCTACCATTTATAAAACATTTTCAGATTATAAAACATTTTTCACATGCTTTTAGTCTTCAAAATTACATTAACTGTTTTCTAATCTTATGGAAAGGCAGGTTCTGAGATGATAAATGATTTGACCAACAACACATATGCAGAGGCCCAAGACTTGATCCTAATACTCTCAATCCAGACCTGGTAATTCCACATAAAAAAAAATAACAACTAAGTTTGAAGTAGAGACAAAAAACCTCAGCTCATCTACCCAAGAAAATACCCAGAAGTTATTCATTCACTGAATAAATGTATGTTTAGCCCCTACTCTGTAAAATATGCAGTGGAGGGGTGATTAAGATGTGGTCCTAATCATTAAAACTTATCTGGGCCAGGCTGTGAAGACCTAAGCAGTTTGAAAGATACAATCAAAGGTCTGAGTACACAGAGCTTCAAAAAGCTCTAATAACCTGTCCCATTTGGGAACTGCTTACCATCCTTCCATAATTCCTACCAGGGAAGGCAAACAGGACACCTATGGAAACCGTTTAGTCCCATTTCTGGTAGTTCTAAATATGGAAAGCTTTTCGTCTGGGGGCTGCAAGCTGCTCACTCACCTCACAGAACCAAATCAATAAATAAAAATAAGGCCAATTCCTAAGTTTTATTCTATAGGATAATGGGAAACCATTACCTGATCAGATCATTTATTTAAGCAGACTGCTTTGGTCATGCTGTTAAGGATAGAATGGAGGAACATAAACTGAGGGCAGGGGAAACTTAAGAGACCTAATATAGTTATATAAAAGACCAACCGGACCTGAGCAAGTAGCAAGAGGAAGAAGGTAAATATCAATCGTGACCCTGCTGTTTCTATTTAACTACTTAATTGGCCATTTGGTAATCTACTTTTCCACTTTAGAAATAAATTGTGAATACTTTTTCATATTAAACTTGGAACAAAAAAGAGGAGCTGAAATGCAGGGACAGGAGTCAAAATGAAAATCATGGATACTGGATGCACAGTATAGACAGTAATTGAAGGCATCAGTATCAATGGAAAAAAAAATAAGCGAGAAATAGAACAGGGCCAACACTAGAACTTGACAAATCATCTCATGGGGTAACAGAAAAAAAAAAATCATTTGTTTATTTAACAAATATTTATTCATTACCTATACAGAATTAGGCCTCGGACTAGCTACGGAGCAGTGAACAAGACAAGACAGTCTCTGACCTCAGGGAGCTTATACTATGAAAGGAAAGCCAGAAAATGAACAACTGTCAGTACATACAAGGGAGAAGCGCAGATGCTATACTGCTATGGGAGAACTGGGTGACAGAACCAGCATCACAGAAACCAGGTGTTTCAAAGAGAAGGTCGTCCTAAGTTTTAAATGCTCCTGAGCATGGACAATAACTTAAAAAATTATGGGATTTCTTGATGAGGTCATGAATAATGCTGAAAGAGTAATGTCACTTGTATACTGGGGGAGAGAACTACCTACCTGTAGGAACTGAGACAGTGAGCTGGTGAGAGAGGTGATTTCAATAAAAACGAGGTGAATTCCTAAAGTAGGCTCAATTGGGTTATTTTTGTCTTTTACTCTTTTGAACATGTATGTATCCCTGCATATATAAAGGCAGACAGAAGTGAAGGGATCAGTAAAAGTAGCTAGAGTCACTCAGAATTCCTGCTGGCACTTACTTATCTACCCCACGAGACCTGTTCAAATACTTAATTTTTACCTTTTGTAAATAGTGGCATTGAAATTTCTTTTAACTGTGTTCAATCAATAGTATTGTCCCATGTCAGGAGTTTCACTTAAGATAGTTATGATTCAAATTTAGAAAAACCAAACATATACATATATTTCTTGCCTCTAAAATTAACTTACAGTACTAGCAGCTACTATTTGTCATCAAAAAGAAATTATTAGGGGCGCCTGGGTGGCTCAGTGGGTTAAAGCCTCTGCCTTCAGCTCAGGTCATGATCTCAGGGTCCTGGGATCAAGCCCCGCATCAGGCTCTCTGCTTAGCAGGGAGCCTGCTTCCTCCTCTCTCTCTGCCTGCCTCTCTGCCTAACTTGTGATCTCTCTCTCTCTGTCAAATAAATAAATAAAATCTCTAAAAAAAAAAAAAATTAAAAAAAAAGAAAAAGAAATTATTATAGGGCGCCTGGATGGCTCGTCGGTTAAGCATCTGCCTTGGGTTCAGGTCATGATCTCGGGAGTCCTGGGATCAGCCCTGCATCAGGCCTCCTGCTCAGCAGGGAGTCTGCTTGTCTTTCTCTTTCTCTCTCTCTCTCTGCCCTTCCCCATTGCTTGTTCTCTCTCTCAAATAAAGTCTTAAAAAAAAAAGTATTACAGCAATATTATGAGCTAAACAGGTGTCTGTCTTACATCACACTTATCTACCTTTTAATACTGTTCCTATGGAAAATGTTTCAAAGAACCAAGTTACAACTGAACTTCTCAGAATACACATTCACGAACTGGGGCCACTCACAGTTTCATTAGTGCTTACATGAGATTAAAAATCAACAATTTCAATAGGCTTTTAAAATATGCCAATTTTAGTTCAAGTTGAACTATGCTGTCGTTCCTTCTACACGCTTCTTTATTTGAAATGGTTCAATGGACAACCTACAATTACTCCAAGCAACAAAGTTGACCCTGAAGAGCAAGGGTCAACTGAATTGAACAAGAGCCTGAGGCCCTGCCCCTTTGATAAGGTTTCTTCCCTTCACCATGGGTGTCATCAGGCCCAGGGCAGTTGGGCAGCACATTACCAGTTTCAGCTCTCCAAGGGATACTGGTGTCTGAGGTGAGTGCTCATCATGCACGCAGAGCCAACTGAAGATTAGTAACTCCCAATCCCAAATCTGGAAAGGCCTTAAAAAGTCCCCTCATCTACCATGTAGTACAACAGAAACCACGGTCCAAAAAATGACTTGCTATGGTTATAATTGCTAAGTAATAATAGATAATAAAAATTTAATGTGGGTATAGTGGCCAACAAGGTAAGAACTACTTAGTTTCCCACTTCCAATGTGCTGCATTGGAGGAAAATTTTTCATTTCAAAGTAAGCTTTGTTTCTCGAGGAGTTAGCATCACAACATTTTTAAAAAATCAAAACCACAGATGTCAATAACTTAAGACAAAATGTATACTTTTAAGCAAATTTTTCTTCAAAAACACCCTCTGTGATATGGTAATACCATACAAATAGAATATAATAAGCAATCGATTCAGTTATACTTTCCCCCTTATTTCCCTGAATGTTCAAAATAGCACTACTAATTTCTGACACAAGATGCTTAACTATTAATCACCTTCCTGCACTTAAGACCATTACTATTTGTTTAAAGTGAAGGGAAAACAAAAATAGGTTCTTGGCCATTCCACTGCCAAAGTCTTAGTCTTAGGAGTTTCTGCCCTGCCCTGCCCTGCCCAAAGAACCAACAGGAGTCTGTTCATTTAAAGAACTATACTCAGATATATCTCAAGGGTCAGAATCAGCATTTCCTGTGAGAGCCTCATTTTAATCCATCTGGGCAGGAGATAATTCTAGAGCTAAAGTTATTTACTCACAAATATAAGGAGTGGACAAGCGAAGTCCTTGGTACTGAAATATGCGGTTCTTGGGGAGAAAAAGAAGGATCCTAAATAAATTCTACGCTTAAAACATTTGTAGAAAGATATAATTGTCTTGTTTTTCTTCAGAGTCAAATCCAAAACGTAGCCCTCTCATCTGGTCTTAAATTCTTAGAATTCCTTTAATTTCCTTCCTTGAAGAAGGAAAGATAAATTGATTGATTTATTTTGATTAGACCCCCAACCTATTCATGAACATTTAGCTAAAAGAAGTTTATTCATTCTGGCAGTAAGCAGAATTCATGTTTATGCCAACATCTATATTTCTTTTTCCCAACAGAGACATTAGTTAGTGTACAAAGGACACAGTAGACAGTAAATGTTTGTTGAATGAACAAATTAATAAGAGATGCGCAACTTATAAGTTGAAACAGTCTTGCTAATACTTTCCAAATATCAAGCCTAGCAAAACAAAACAGAGAAAGCTAATTAATTCTATTAACAAAGTCTAATTTACCAGTCACATTTACCAGATTTTACTACTTCTTGCTATCCCAAGCTCTTCCTAGCATGGTAAGCTAAGAATATTAGCATCAGATGATTGCAACTAAAATCAGAATTCCAACAGAAATATACATGAAAACCAAATAAAACTAAAGAAAAATAAAATAATCATAAATTATACATTCTAATGTCTTTTTATTAGGGCTGCTACGATATCTTTTAGATCATGAGACAAAACTGGCATATAATTTAACAGTTCACAAAATTCTCAAAGTGCAAGAATTTCCAACATAGGTTAGCCCTGCTTTATACATAAGCAAGATCCAAAAAGTTATCCAGCTTTCAGCATAAAGCAAAACTTTCTCTATGGGAAAGGGTGCAGGAGTGGTGTAGTTTCCAAATGTTGGATGACCTAAGCCATCACAATCACTTCAGTCCTTATTAAAAACATTCCAAGATGACTCAATCAAAATCTCCAATATAGGGTCCAGGAAGCTATATTTTTAGCAGACAACCCCGACGATTCTCATGAATAGGACAAGCTGGAAACCACTGGTATGGAAAGAACCGTGCCTAGAGAGTCAGAAAATCTAGCTGCCAAGGCCAGGCTCAGGGATTTGGGTAAAACAAAGTACCTGAGACAGGGGTTCTTTTTGGTTCTGACTTTGTGGAAGTTTCACTTAATCACTGGCCTCGTTTTCTCAACAGAAACAAAGAGGGAATAAAATTGTATTATTTTAAAGGCTCTGGTATTCTAAATTTCAGTGATAATAAAATGTTATTACTGTGATCTACTACAGGTTCAAAAGTAATCTCATGGGAAACTAAAAAAAATTTTTTATCAGATCACAAAAACTACGAATTCTAGTAGAGAGAGCCTGCCCAATAGTTGGCTGATTCAAGGTTTCAAATAGCTGACAACTCTTTGCGTTCTCTCAAGCACCTCGGATCATGAATCATACCCATCAGGCTCGTAGAGAAACTAAATTTATTCTAAGGCTGTGTAGCTCAGTCTGGCCATTTAGCACAGCTGAAAAGGTGAGCCTTTGATAATCTCAAAATGTACCTTTTAGGGCCATCTCACCTCAAAATGTAGCCACTTTTAAACAAGAGACAAAATATTTAGAGGAGAAAATATTTAGAGGAGAAAGCTAGAAAAAAGGTTTAAGCTAGGAAAAAGGAATAGGTTTAAGTAGATCCTACTTAGACCAGAATAAGCTTAAAACCTTCGAGATATACCTACATCTCTCTTCTTTCTCTGCAAATTATATTTTCTATATTCAAGGTCTTCCATTTGTAGTTTTCTTTTTTACTAAGGTTATGTGGAACTCAACCTCCCTGAGCATGCTCTACAATCAGTTCAGTTTTTACTGAATTTTCCATTTAGGGACATCTAGAAACAATCCCTTTTAATGGTTAAGTATAACATATGACACTCTGCCACCATATTTGTTTACACATGTCAAAATTTTTTCTAGACATCTTCAAGATATCAGTGGAGAATATGTGCACGGCTATGGAAGAAAAGCCTAAGTATTAAGGTCTGAGAACAAGGGCTCAGTGCATACTGTCATAAACCATCTTATCTCTGAGCAAGGCACTTCACTTCTCCATGCTTTAGTTTCTTTTTTAAAATGGACAAAAACCAAGCTGGATACTTGTAAAAGATGAGATGACTTCTAAATCAAACCATAAAACCTCTATATTAAATACCTGTAATTTACTAAGCACTGTGTTTTTGCTCTTTTAAATAACTATTCAAAGAAAGTACACATTCCACCATGAATTATCACTTCACTGGAAGGTCTAACCTCTCGATCAAATTTTTAAAGGCACCTTCTTTGTTACAACACAATTTCCAAATATCTGATACCACTAACGGTTGAAGGACTCCAGCTATGGTTTGTTAAAAAACAGGATAAAAAAGATAAAGTATTCAATATCTCTGTAAACATGATTGACCAAACAAGCATTTGCTAAGCTGTTAATTAAGAAGTAACAGAGGTTCTAAGTAAAACATCATCTGAAAGCTAAGATGTCTTTGAAAACAGGTAAGACTGGCAAATTAGAACACAATGACCCATAAAGGAAAAATGCAAAATGTAAAAGTGCTCTAAATTTAACTCCATTCCTTTATCATTCTTTGTTAATTTTTATATGTCTGTCACAGATAGGTGTTTCTTTACTAATAAGCAGACTTGGTTCTAAACATACAATTACAAATCAGTCACTTAAAACTTACGATTTATTTTTTCTGTGGAGAAGTAAGATTCTAAGAAACACTTCAAAATCCACAAAGTTACCTACAGGAAAATAGGAATAGGGCTGCTTCTATTATACTTAGCTAACATTAATAGCACTGTCATTAGAGAGGTAAGTAATAAGCATAGTGATTCTAGAACCAGAGTTGCCTAGATTCAATCCTGGATCTACCAATTACAATATGGTGTGACCTGAGGCAAGTTATCTAACTTCTCTGTGCTACAGTCTTCTCATCTATGAAATGAGAATAACAGTCTCTCTCTTAAGGCTGATGTGATGATTCAATAAGTTATTACAGATAAAGTGTTCAGAACAGTGCATGGCACATGGTAATTATTCAATATTAGCTATTGTAACTACATTTTAATCTAAGATGAAATTTCAGATCTCTTTCTAGAAATCAGGTCTCCTGCAAAATCATATAGCCAGGCAAATCAAGGATGCTTGAAAGCCAGATAAA
>CM052898.1:105737980-105865018 GCA_028534135.1 Potos flavus
AAAAAAGTATTAAACACTTATGAAGCAGTTAATACAGTGGCTGACACACAATAAGCATTTAATTCATATTGTTACATTTTATTTATTTATTTTTTAAAAGATTGTATTTATTTATTTGACAGAGGGACAGTGCCTGCATGCAAGCAGAGGGAGCAGGAGAGGGAGAAGCAGGCTCCCTGATGAGCAGGGAGCCCAGTACCCTGAGATCATGACCTGAGCTGAAAGCAGGTGCCTAACTGACTGAGCCACCCAGCCACCCCAGTTACTGACATTTTAGACAGAATTCTATGAACCTGACATAGCAAAAGGACTGGAATTAGCGTGAGGCCTAACAGACCACTCAGAGCACAAAGCTTAGCTCTGACTTGCATGACACAGAGTAAGTGCCTCCTTAAATCTTGTACCCTAGACTTCTCATTTACCTCACACTAAACTAGTCCACACCTGCACAGCACACACAATGACAACCTCTTATTAGTATCCCAACATCAGAAAGGTCACTTTACACAGTACATTTAAAAAAATTTTTTCTCCTCCATTTGCCAAAATGAAGGCATAAAATACTTGGACCACCAGAAAAAAAGTTATGTATCATCCAAAGCAAGCTACATAGTCTTAGAATACTTAAAAGAATTTGATCAATAAGTGAATTTTAAGATCATATATCAAGCCTATGTTAAAATTACTTTTTATTCTCTTCATGTAAACAGATCAACTTTAACAGAGAAAACTGGCCCAGAAGCAGACTGTGTAGCAGACTGAAAATAAAGACGCAATCAAAGACCTCAAGATAATTCATAAAAGGGCATAACCTATATAGGATAATAAATAGCTGACAACAAAATCAAAGGGCTGGTTACCTCCCAATTACCTGATAGGAAATGGGAACAATAAAAGTAGCAACAACTGGCTTCTAAGATATTTCTGCACAAGTAATTCAGGAGAAAATAGTACATCTTTTTAGTTGTGACAATCTTCAATTTTTTCCTATTCCAATGCCTAAATTTTTGTAAAATCCTAGTCTGAACAAAATTTAAATGAAAACATTTGTTGTAGGGCAGGAAACAAATTCAACCCCTTGAATATGTTCATCTTTTGTTATAAGTTCTTAATCTAGTGGCTCATCAATCAAATAATGCTCAATTGAGTAGCCATTAGGTGTCTGAGGTACATCTTTCTATTTTCCTTTTTATTGATATTTGTGATCTCCTGTTTTAATTTCTCTAATACAATACTAAAGCTTTCCTTTAAAATCCCTTAGAAATACAACTAAACTTAAAACCTTCATACTGTTTCTATGTTCTCTATGCTTGAAGGTACAATTTAAGGAAACTGTACCACATGGGTTAGGCCCACCTGCAGGCTCTGTATCATTTATAATCTTAGATTCCATTTTCCTTAATGACTATTAATTGCCTAAGGTCCTCTATCAAATGCAATGTGTATTTCCTTTACCTTACTTACAAAATTTCTTTGCACCAATACACTGCCACAAGGCACTCAAATATTGATAAAATTGTGAGCTCCAGATAACAAATTCACTGGGTCATCTGTTTAAAACTAGGTGCTAATACGGACGAGGTTGTATCTTGATAGCATTTAACTTCATTTTCAGCTCCTGATCTCAAATACAAATGCTATTAGCCACATACGCACACAAAAAATGAGGATATCTGCTTGTACATATGGTTCCTATTGTAGCCTTCCTTCAAAACTGTAATTAATTTTTTAAGGAGGCACACCAAAATTAAGATAGGACCCGAGAAATCTAGAGTTTTGACAACACTGCCAGAATCCCAATTTTACTATGGATAAAGCAAATATATTTCTGAATAAGAGACCACAGCAAAATTCAAAGTTTTCTGGAATTAAATTAACTGAACCTTGCAACATTGTGAACTGGTATAGGGAGGAGTTGCAGCCTAGAAGCCAGGTCTGACTCCTCTACCATTCCCAACTGGCTTTGTGGTAGTAATCTTATATAAGTCTAAGACGGGAGCAGGGGTATAACATCTTAGCGTTTTGTCATTCCTTAACTCCAATCCCCATTGGAGTTCCAGTTCATCCTGAAGAAAGGATGGCTGAATGAAGCAGGAAGGCATTTTTCAGTACCAGAGACCCTATGGTAAGTTAGAGAAATTATTTTTTTCCTTTTTTATCAGCTCTGACCCAAAATTAACAGATGAACAGATGCATGCAAACGTACTTAATACACAAGGAAGGGGGTAAAAGAGGTTGAAAGATAAAAAGAAAACTAGAAAAAATATATATATTAGAAAGGCTAACTGCCCATGTAACAAGCTTCCCATTCCCTTCCCCTTCTACCCACTAAATGATAAACGCATTAAAGAGAAGCTTTATTACTTTCTCTATTTCCTAGTAGCTAGTGCAGTACTCTGCATAGTCAGTCCAAGTCAGCAAGTGTTAGGTGGAGATGTGGTGATGAAAAGTCAGGAAGAGTCCATGCCCTTAAGGGTGGTGCGGTCTTGCAGGGAAGAGGAACAATAAAGAAATACAACATGTCAAGCTGCAACTTTGCATAACTCCGCAAGCACACCTGCCTCATGTTACACATATACTTACCATACAGAAGTTCAACACGCATGTTTAACATTTTTTGAAGAAACCAAAAAAGAGAACTATTGAAATCTGTAGGTGATCATAATCCCATTTCACACACAGAAGCCCCAGAATAAAAAGATAGGACAGTCATGGATCTGCTATTCCCCCTGCCAGACTTAGAGACACAGTATCCTCTCACTATGAGCAGCTCACCACACTATGATTCCTGTGTTATACATATTTCTTTTCCAACATGGCTCTGAGTAACAAGTCAAATGCTTCACCTACTACTCAAAGGAAAAGTAATTCTATCCCAGTGCTAAAGGAAAACTGGCTGGAAATTATGTTAGTCTCCAACATGCTAAATCCCTACAAGATTTTTTCAAGTAAATTTGAATCTAAGAAATTTTTGCCTGCCATACTGACCTTAACATTTAATATAAAAGTTCTCTGTACCTACAACTCTAAATCTAACTGCCCTCCAATAGAGCTCATTTTTATGGCAATGATTTTAAATATGGTCCCTTGAGTGAGGCAGCCTGGATTCAAATCCTAATTCCAAGCAATTATTGGTTGTATAACCTTGGGCAAGTTGCTTAACCTCTCTGTACTTTGATTTCTCCCATTTAAATTGGGGATAATAGTGCCTCTACCTCATAGGACTGTTGCTAGGATTATATGACATCATGTGGCATGCTTCGTGTGAAGCCCGGCACTGAGTTACTACTCAATAAATGCTATCAGATTATATCCCAGCTCATTCTAAATATTTAGGGTAATTTCACACAATAATATATACTCAATAAATATTTGACGAATGAATAAACCAAAGAATTATTAAGCAATCTATACTTACTTCTGGTAAACATATTTCCAAGGGACTGGCCTGAGTAAACAGTAACGACTACCATTTAATACGCTGCACTGCTGTTAAACCAATAATTCATAAACTTGCTGATAAAATTCTCTTTTTTCTTTCTTTAAATAGTAACAATTAATGGATTCCAAGCAACTATAGAAAAGTAAGATTTTTTTTAAAGATTTTATTCATTTATTTGAGAGAGAGAGAGCAAGCGAGACAGCACAGGCAGGGAGAAAAGGGAGAAGCAGGTTCCCCGCTGAGCAGGGAGCCCGATGTGGGGCTCGATCCCAAGACCCTGGGACCATAACCTGAGTCAAAGGCAAACGCTTAACCACTGAGCCACCCAGGAGCCCCAAAAAGTAAGATTAAGACTAAATAGATTCAATTCACTTTTTGGGTAGTTTAAAAAAAAAAAAAGATTATTCAAACCAAATATATAAGGGTGATTTTGAAAAATAAGATTATAATGCTATACTACATCAAAGATGCAATTAATTTTGTAGATAAAATTTAAAAACTGAATTTTATTTTCCTACAAAAATGGACCACCAAACTACATTGTTTACCTTTCTGCAAATAAATTATTTCTAAATGCTGCAATAAAGTTTTCATTGGTTACACTGTGTGTGCACCCCCCAAAAATATCTAAGACTGCGACTTTCTATAACATTTCAAATGCAGTAATATATACAAAAAAAATCATATTAGTTAACTTCTAAATCCAAAAATATGTAAAAAGCAGTACTTCAGCTTTACTCTCCACATATTGGTTAAACTAGGTAAATATGAACTTTTTGGATAAAAAATACCATAAAAAATGTTTAAAAAACATACGGACTTTTTTTTTTTAAAAGTAAGTTTAGGACTTATCAAAGACTTACATTTATTAATAAAAACTGGTGGCATTATGAAATTTTAAAGCCAAATACTAGCAATAATTTTTTGACAATCTCTCCTGGGAAAGGGAATTGGTAAATTCATGAAAGCATATAAGGTTACAGCAACTCAGAGCTGTTCAATTTATTCTATGCAATTACTATAGTACTACAAAGGATTATTGAATTTGTTCACAACCAAAATCTAACACAAATTTATCCCTGAAATTTGGTTTGCATGTTTTTAAAATAATGATCATTTTACTCTCATAAGTATCTAAGTTTAAAGCAAATAAGACCCAGTGAAATACGAAACTTTCCAAGAAGCTCAAAATATAAGCTCCTTGAAACAAGCATGACTCCATTTTACAAAGTCACCTTGTCTAAAGCAGATGATATTAAAAGTAAAATTCAAAAGAAGATACCATGGTTAAAAAACAGAATGAAACAACAAAGCAAAAAGAAAAAAAAAGCATGGACTCTGTTCAGGGCAAAATGAGATCACATTAGGGAAGCACAGAATACATTAAAAGTTTGTTTCCTCCACATCTGTATTTTGTTATAATGAATGCTGCTTATAAAAAGCAGGACAGAGATAAGGTCTCCAAAATGCTCTGTTATACACAAAGTTTGCTGTAACAGAAAATGACTCCTTTGTCATTTCCCTACAGAAAACGACCTATCATGATTTTAGAGACCTCCAAAAAGAACAAACATCTTTCTACAATTTATATTATAAAACTTCTATCGTAAGTCCTTTCATCTAAGGGTGGAAACCAAATCTGTTGTACTTATTTCTGTATTTCTGTCTAGCAGAGTGTTGGAGGCACTGTGCACGAATGCACTCATTCATTCAATCATTTACTCATTCATTCAGCAAGTATTTACTGAAAACTTACTTTGTGCCAGATACTGCATAAGTAGTGAGTGTGCCAGTCACATGCCAAATGAGAGGGTCCTACCTAGGTAGCTTATAGTCTAGTGAGGGAGTCAGACATTTATCAAATAAGTAAAGAAATAATTAAGTTCCTATTGTGATGATGCTACAAAGACATACAAAGCTGGTGAAGATACACTGGGAACTTACTACAGTAAGTTCTAGTTTTAGGAAGGAAGGGTCAAAGAAGGTCAGGAAAGGTTCCCCTGAGGAATGACATTTAAACTGAGATCTGCAAATTATTATTTTTTTTTAAAGATTTTATTTATTTATTTGACAGAGAGAGAGATCACAAGTAGGCAGAGAGGCAGGCAGAGAGAGGGAGAAGCAGGCTCCCTGCTGAGCAGAGAGCCAGATGCGGGGCTTGATCCCAGGACCCTGAGATCATGACCTGAGCCGAACGAAGGCAGAGGCTTTAACCCATTGAGCCACCCAGGCGCCCGACATCTGCAAATTAACTAGGTGTTTTGTCAGATTTAGGAAGGGGAGGGAGAGCAGTCCGCAGGGAGATGGAATATGTACAAAGGCTCCTAACTCAGGAAGGAACTTATGTATTCAGTAACTGAAAGGCGCAGTAAATAAGAAATGTTGGGAATAAGTATGGAGAGCTGGAAAGGAGGCAAAGGATGAACTGTCAGCATTAAAAAAAGAGTATGAGGGTAAGAGAATTTGAATATTTATTTCAAGTCCTTTTCTCATATAAATAAATAATTTTAGGAACTCAGTCTTTATTCTATAATAGTAATATCTATAGTCAGAAGACCTGGCTTATGCCTTAATCCCACCAGTCACAAGTTTTATGACCTTACACTTAACCAATATGAACTTCTTTGTTCTCTGTTTAAACAGGTACTCAATTATTTTACCTATTGGGAATGCAATGATAATATAGAGTCCTGTTCTCATGACCTTCTACCCCCAAAGATAGATGTATATGGGAGACATCCTAAGTGCTGTAAGAGATGATGTCCAAAAGCGGACACAAGGCTCCTGCAAAACCAAAAATGAGAACAAATGTGGATACTTGTGAACTGCAAACTGTTATAAAAATACAAGTATACACATAACGCTGGGAACCCTAAATTCTTCAATGTGCAGAGATCCAAAGTGACCATAGTACACCAGCACGTGACTGAAAGATGATAAATACAATAAAAACCTTACTCCTTCATTGCAAAATAGCTGAAAAATCAAAACTATAATGAGCCTAAGAGATGAAGAGTAATGACAGAACTGAACCCAGGACAAAAAACTAACACACACCGAACAAGTACATTAAATTAATTTTACTTGTTTCCAAATTTTCCTGACTTTTAATTCAAAAGCTCATTCCACAATCTCATAACTGCATTCCAAAAGTTAGAGAACTCACTTGACACTTCCCCCAACAAAAAGGAAATGCCTACATTGCCACCTAAAAAAATATATTAACATTCTTGCTTTACTATCACTAACTCACGGTCAGTTTACTCTATGTAAACTACCATTTCCTCCTATAATATAGCACAGAGCCAGTTGTCCCCACATAATTTTGTTTTAGGTGGTCTTCCTTCCTCGTGTATTGCATTACTCATGGTGCTATGTTAACGCCTATACTTTCTACTTCATTCTATAATATCGTATCTCTATTCTATGTTAAAGGTTATATTAATTTCCAGACCATCTTAACTTCAACCATACAGGAACAATATACAATATATGATCCTAGAAAGTATTTTTGTATTCACAAGTTAAACACTGTTGGGGCGCCTGGGTGTCTCAGTCGTTAAGCGTCTGCCTTCGGCTCAGGTCATGATCCCAGAGTCCTGGGATCGAGCCCCGCATCAGACTCTCTGCTCCATAGGAAGCCTGCTTTCTTCCTCTCCCACTCCCGCTACTTGTATACCCTCTCTTGCTGTGTCTCTCTCTGTCACATAAATAAATAAAATCTTAAAAAAAAAAAAGTTAAACACTGTTAATATTTGCAGAATACATTAAAAAAGTAGCATATTTCAATGGTCAACTTATACAATAGTAAACCAGGACTGCTAGCTATCAGTAGATACTGAATTATTGTATATAAACATCGCAAAAGAAATTCTGATGTCAAAAAACACACACCTAAAATTTTATGAAAGATCCAGTAATATTCATGAGCTATAAGTGGCCACACTAACAATTCTAAAGGATAAGACCGGTACAAGGATACTGCTTTCTGCTCAATATAAAATATAAATGTCCAATTTTCCCATTCTTTAGTATAAACAGGATGAATTAAAAGTTATTTATAATGCTAAGAAAAATATAACAGGTAAGCACTTGATGATTTTACACACACACACTGGAGTCAAGAAAATGAAGGGAAAAGTAAATAGAAATCAACAAAAGCGTGATGTTACTTCCAAGAAATGCAACGTAACTTCTTTTCTAGTAATGAGCACACTAAACTCTCTTGCTGCTATTATTACTTGAAAAACACGTAAAATAAGTTTTGTGAAAGAATTCCCATACTACTGTCGTCAGTTTTACAAAATCGGAGTAAAAACCATCAGTCCTAAGGTAGGGAGGAAAAGGAATACCTTCTAAAATGTAAAGATGGGATATATTTTTTGACATTCTCTTATCTCATTATCTACCGTTTGAAATGTTGGTACAGTCCGTCACTTAGTATACCCGTATTAAGTAGTCTGAAAACTCATTCTTATTTTTCCAAAAAGTTAGAGTGTGTCCTTGTTTTACTGAGGAATTTCTCCAACTCAAAAAACTCTTTATCTCACAAAGGGCTTCTCAGAAATACATAAAATGCATTACTTTGCAATCTCCCCCACTCACTTCAAAAAACCACCAACCTCCCTACTCTTTCTTTCTGGTGCGGCAGCCCTGATTCAAAAACTGGATTACAACTGGATTAGATTCAGATCAGTCTCTACGTGTGTGACCTTGGGTACTTCACTTATCCCCCTCAGTTTCTCATCAGCATCTGAAAACTGTGTCTTTGAAAACAGAACGGGTGTAAAGATACCTTTGAAATTACACCTAAGAGGATGAAGGTTTTCTGCTTAGAGGCAAAATTACCTCCTTAGAAGGGCCACATCATGAAACTGGAACTGAATCCGTAGCTCTCTGTCAACATTTGACTCTTCCTTTACAGTTCTCCTCTTCTTTCAAAGGGCATAACCTGAGTCACCCCAAGAGCAGACTCCCAAGCGCCCCTTTCCTCCTCCACTTCTTCCCTATCCTACTTCTAAAGCAGGGGGAAAACAGCAGCCACATCTCCCCGCCCCAAGCCACACCTTCTGAGGACCCCACCCCAGACACATCCGCCCTCTCCCTTCTCCAGGGGCACCAGAGGCCAACCTCGCCCTTCCCCTCCCGCCCCCACCTAGAGGAGACTTCCTGGAGGCGTTCAGGCCCGAGCAGGGCAGGCAGCATTTACAAACCCGCTTTACGCCACTCGCGTAGGGTAACCTCGCTTACGCCCATAGGGCCCCGTTCCCAGCCCCGTCCGCTCCGCCCGCCAGAGCCAAACCCGAGTGCCTCGGCCACGGCCCCTGTGTGACCCCAGACCTCTTCTGCTCCGCTCGGGGCTACAGAGACTGGGATACAAGAGCTACACCTTACCGGCAACTGAGGCACTGACTTCACTTCCCACCTTTGGAGCCCTCTTCAACTCCCGGATCAATTCACTCCGGCGACGCCGGAAGGACCCGAGAGGAACCAGGCGTTGTCCGGAATCCTGCCCAGCCGGAGTCGCGCAGGGGCCTATGGGGACTCGTAGTCCCACTCGCCAGTTTCGTCGGCAATTCCTGCACATGCAAGACTACATTTCCCGGCAGGCCGTGCGGTAGAGCCTAAGGCAATGGGTGGGGACACTTCTAACCAATAGTAAGAGAGTTCCCTGCCTTTGCGGGAGGAGGTGAGACCGAGAGAGAGGGTGTTCGAAAGGCGGAGGAAGGGAGGGGTCAGCTCTCACCTGCACCAATCAGGGTGCCGGGTCGGCCCTGCGGGCGACTCACCCATTGTGGGGGCGGGCTGGCAGAGCAGAGGAAGTAAGGGGGTTGGGGTGAGAGCTAGAGGCGGGTAACGTGGGGCGGCTAAGCTGTGGACACTGCAACAGAGGGAGGAAGCATGGGGGAATCGCCGGCGTAGAGGGAGGGAGCGGTGTGGGGATGCGTCCCGGCCGGAGGAGCAGCTTCTCTGAAAGCGGCACACCAGGCGGCCAGACCTGAGGGTCGTCGGGAAGGGATAGTGTGAGCCTGGGTTTCTGGGGGAGGCGCCCGGGCGGGACAGGAGGCAGCTGCAGGTGTGAGACCACTGACTGAGGAGAGAGGAGTTTCCAGGGGAAGGGAAGCGGCAGAACAGCTGCAGAAGTGCAGGGAGCGGGAAGGTACTAGGGCAGCAGCTTTCCACCGCCACCAGCCGGGGCAGCAGCAGGAACAGCAGGGGGAGGAGCAACAGCTGCCGAATTCGCCAACTAGAGGAGGGGGAGGCGGAGCTTGGGTCCCTGTAGCAGCCGGAGGCGCAGTCTGGACTCTGTAGTTTCCCGGGAGAGACGAGAGCAGGAGCACGGGCGGAGCGGAGCGGAGCGCAGTCCTCCGAGCATCAGCTCCAGCATCCCGCCAGGGTTTGTGTGGGAGGTAAGGTGTGTGGGAGGTAAGCGTGGGTGCCTCTTCTGGGCGTCCTCACACTGCCCCGGAGAAAGCGTCTTCCAGTAGGAATTCTGTCAAGGCACAGCTAGAGCCTCTGACTCGGGTTAGGGAACTGGTCCGAACCCTTTTAGATGAAAGATGTACATTTTGGACTTTGTAGGGGGAGAAAAAGCAAAAGGTGGCTTGGTTCTGAGTATAAAGGGCGTGGTTAGTTTTTTTGGTGTGAGTTATACCATTAAAACTGTTCTGGGAGATATTAAGATTGAGGGAAACCCTGCTAATTGAGGAGATAAGGTGGATGATATCTGGATAGGTGCGTAGCTGGTAAAAACCCCCAAATTTTGTCATTGATACAGAATTACTTCAGAACTCTTTTACTAGGAAAATAACTTTACATTCTTCTTCTTCAACACTGTACGTTGTTTTATCAGATTGTCCTGCTACCGACCTGTTTTCCAGCGCGGTTTACTGCAGGTTCCTAAAATTGAAAGAGATTTGTACTATGGAAGCAAATACAGGCAGGAATAATCAAGATGACTAGACCTAGCAGAAGTATAACTTTGCCAGCAATAATGTAAAAACGTTTTAATGGATATGGGTACTTAGCATTCCTTCCAGAGGCTCTAGAATATTGGAACAAAGACCAGGACTCAGCCTACAGTGGGAACATATGGTGTACTTCATTGCTGCTCCTTATTCTCTCATTTGGGTCTGGTAATAGTTCTACATTTTAAAAAACTAAAGTACAAGAAAAACTGTGAGGATCTTTTCTGTTTAGGGAGTGTGTGCCAAATGATTACCCTTGGTATGTGTTGTGATGGGTTTAGGCTTAAAACACATGTAATAGTATCATAAAATCATAGTTATTCTTGGTATTAAGCCATGTGCAATTTCTTTGAATGTTATTAAATACCTGTGGATGAAAATATGCTTTAAGGTAAAGATGAAAGTCACACCTCCTTTTGTGTAACTATCACAAAATTGCTGCCTTTCTTTTTAGAAAAGTATGTAAATAGCTATTTTCCTAGTCATTTTCTTTTTGTTACAGAGATCTTTCAGATTACATGGCTTTTAATCATAGTAGCATATTGCAGCACATTTTGCTTTGAAATGCTTTCATTGTGACAATTGTGTATTCCAGGGTCTGGGCAAAATAATCTGGATTTTTTTTTTAACTAGGATCAATACAATGGAGTAATTACCTTCTATTTTCTTGTTCTCATGCTTTTCTCATTTACTTAGGATTTTTGGATTTTATTTTTGTAACACACGCGAAATTCCTTTTTGAGAGGAAATGGCCAGAAGGAATTCTCTTCATAGATTAAAGTTCTATCCTACTGAGTGCTACTAGTGATAAGCTTAAAAGACTTATCAGTGTACTTACTCCTCCCCTCCAGCACCCCCGCCACATTCTTAGACACCAGGGAAATATACAGATGGACAGATCTTAGAAAAACAGCTGCTTTTAGATTGTCCCCAAGCAAATCAGGTATTAGAAGCAGCAGAGAGCTTGGAATAAAGAAAAAGCAACAGTAGCCACTAAACTTAGCCATGATAAGGATCCTAGTTTATCTTTTCTGTATCACGAGAGAGTCTAATAATCCACGTAGCTGATGAGACCCTATGTAAATGATTTTAGGAGAAAAAAATGGGTATAGAGTATAGTGAGGCTCGGAAAAGATTATGTTTATCCTTGTTATTTGTGATTAAATAGATTGTTCTGAGTCAGTCCTAGAATCTTTCTTAGTCTCTGCCACTGATTGATTTTGTGAAATGGAACGCTTGCTGTCACTAATTTATTTACCCCATGTAATAATAATAATTAATAATAATATTGGCAATGAAGTTCTTTCAGAGCCTTTATTAAAAGATCTTTTGAAAGAGTTTGGTTGGGAATCAGTTAATAAGCAAGTAAATGGGGTAGAAAAAAATATCAAAACAGTTGAAATTCAGATGTACTTTGAATCCCAACTATTTCTAGGTCTTCTGCTGTGAGGTATCATAAAGGATAGAATCTCATTAGGAGTGGATGAGTTTGTGGTATTAAAGTATTGGATGTTTTGCGTGCTTCCAAGATTTGGATCCTCTTTAATTTGTCAATGAAAGAGTTTGGGTTCCTGTATCATTTGGGAGTAAAAGCATGCTTTTATAAGGGAGAAAATCACTAGTAATATATAGTACTTAGGTATTTGTTACTTTGAACTTGTGTCAAAAGATTTTAAATTGGTGTTCATTTTAAATCTCATAATCTGAAGACTTATTGACTATATGTTATGGGTGTTGAGATGATTCTTTATGTAACCTAAGCACTACTTAGGTTAAAAGCATATTATTTATTCTGCCCTTGATTTTTACTGTTTGTGTATGGCTATTAGTGAGCATATGATATGATGAGAAAGAAAAACCAACGGAGTGCCGAATGTCTCTCTGGAATGGACAATGCTCTGGGGATCACTGTTCTTTAGCCAAAAGACTTGGTTAATTTCAAATTACAATACATTTTGAACTTTTTTTAATTCAAATTTCTAACTCTAAGCTTATCGAGTGAAAATAATTGAGTAGTGTGGATTTCTCATAATAACAGGAGGATTCACTGATGCATGCAGCACAAAAGAGTGAGACTTAAAGATTCAAGATCAAATGTTTTTGGTGTCTTGGGAGGGTGATTTATAGAAGGAGATAGATATAAAAAATTGAAAAACACTATTTGATAAACAGTTTGAGAAACTGTCCTTAGCAAAAGAGAAATGAGATTTGATCTGTTTTGTTAAATGCCTGGAAGTGGTTCCATGGCCTTTTTTCCCCAATCATTTCTAGAAGCCTAATACCCATAGTTGCAGACAGTACTTTCCTATATTGTCACTTTAAACTGGAATCAGACTGACAATTAGATTTTGAGTAATCATGGGTTATTAAAGCAAAGCAAAAAAGATCTATGTATCTGTGAATGTCACATTCACTTCTAAATGGATGAATTATTTTACATAATATTAAAAAGTAAAAATGTGGGGCGCCTGGGCGGCTCAGTGGGTTGAGGCCTCTGCCTTCGGCTCAGGTCATGATCTCAGGGTCATGGGATCGAGCCCCGCATTGGGCTCTCTGTTCAGCAGGGAGCCTGCTTCTCTCTCTCTCTCTGCCTGCCTCTCTGCCTGCTTGTGATCTCTCCCTCTGTGTCAAATAAATAAATAAAATCTTTAAAATAAATAAATAAATAAATAAAAAGTAAAAATGTAAAAGGCATTTCCCCCCTTCATAACAGAGATCCTTGAACCAGACCCTAAAGATGAGCAAGAACATCCCCCACTCCTTTCTACAGCAAACTTCTAAGGTTAAATAGTGCTTTGGGGGATCAGGGTTAATTATTATACAAAGATAAGGATTTGTTTTTGTTTTGTTTTCAATCTTCTAATGTTTTCAAAGTTTAGTCCTTAAAGTTTGGTAAGTGTGTTTTAAGTAACCAGATTATTGGCTCCTGGAGACGACATACCTCTTTCCTATCTCCCGCTTGTTTTGAGCATCCTGTATCACGCTCAGCATAAAGAAGTGGCCCTAGGACCGCTTACTGAATTAGAACCACTAAGACTTTTTTAATGTACACATTGAGACATTTTGCATTTTGACAGACAAGAGTTAAGTTGACCTCAGAATAATTACTATACATTAGGCTTTCTGAGAATGCCTTTGTGGTGGTTGCCCTTTGCAAAAGTGTCCATTGGGCCCAATTTCATTTAGATGGTGTGGGCTGCGAAGACTGATCTACAGTTTTCTGTGCCAACATTTCTAAATTCAACCCAGAGATAGGGAATATGGATGAGGGGAAAGGGCTCTCCCACTGATGGCACACAAGGTCTGCATTTTCTAGCCAGGGAAGCCTATGGCTCGACACCATTTTACCTAAGTAGGATACCTTTGTTGAAGCTTATTCATGAAACACATATTTCATTCCATAAAAGCTAAATTTGTTCTTCTATTTTTCTAATCATTTCTTAAAAGAGAAAAAACAAGAAAGGAAGTTGGACTGTTTAAGCGCATGTGGAATTGGGCATTTATTGTCTTTTGCGTTCAACCTTCCAGAAACAAATTAATCTGATTAGTGTTAGGATGAAGAATTCAAATGTGATTTTCCTTTCATTATTATATGACCTGGAGAATTTGAGATAATTATAGATAGTTTTTTAGTAGTAAATTTAATAATAGCAGATATTTAACTGCCGTTTCTTTGCTTTTTAACATCTCTCCAGCATGCAAATAGATACAGAATGGCTTAGAATTGATGACTGATTAACCTTCCTTCTTCATGTTCCTTTGGCATTATTATTCATGCTTAGCATTGTGTCTTGTATAGAGTTAGCTGAGTTCATAACTGTCTACCTCACCAGATGCTTAGTGACTTCAGAACTGAGTTTCATTTACCTTTCTATTTAAGAGCCTTATATAAAGTCTATACTTGGTAAAGTTTTTTTAAATTTTTGACAATCTATAATGAAACATCATTTTACATTTTTCACAAACAAGTACAACTAGAAGAGTGAATTTTTCTTAGACATCTGTTTTGACACTCAATGCAGCCCTCTGCCCACAATAGTTGCTTACATTGAGCTAAATATAAATATTGGTGTCTACTGTTGACTTTGTGAATGAATAGAACAAACATTGCTATTAATTGAAACTTTGCATATGAATGTACCTTAGATATAAATTTATTAATTGTATGCCTTTTGGAATTTGGTCTCTCTTTACCTCTAAAATTTTGCTGACTTAAAGATGTACTTTTAAGTAACATTCCTCACACATTCATATGCACACTTTCTATGACTGTTTTTTTCCTTGACACAGAAATAGAGATTTAGAGAAAAACAGATAAATGTAATATGAGGCTTTATCTTAACTAAAATTTAACTGGTCTTAGATGTTCAGTATTTAATGAAATGGTTACATTGGAAGGCCTGAGTCAGGCTTCTTAATCCCAAATTATACAGATATTTGTCATCTTTGAGCGAGCATGGGGAAGGGATGAATTCTGAGATTTGGCGTTAATTGTGCTCAGTGCCAGCCTTCTGTACATCATAACTGCTAAATGGTACCTCCAGCTCCAGCCCCTGCTTCAAGACCTCCTTCTGGTTCTGCCTAGAAAAGGAGCCTTCTGAGCTCCTCACAGCTCCTAATTTAGTGTGGGAAGGAAGGCAGATGGAATTTATTTTGATTTAATAACCTCATTTTCCTAAGTGTACTGTTTTCTCAGATATATCTCATACCAGAGTTCTCAATAACAGTAACTCAAGTGTCACAAAGTGATATCTGTTACACAATCTAGCAATTTAATGAGTACCTAACAACTCGAAGCCCATTTCCCTAGCATCTTGGCTTCTTTTGAATGGGCCCAAAACAGCTCACTGGAATATTTTTGATATGTTACCCACATTGGAGTGCTTCCATCATTTTCTTGATGGCCAAAATTTTGCTTTGAAAAAGTAACTAGTTTTATTTGAGGTCTTTAACTCTATGTCACTTGAAGAGTTAATAAATTTTACTTTTTCCACCTTTTATTAGTGTGCTATAAATACTGTATTATGATGTATAATTTTGGCATTCATTTAATTATCGTGTACTTCATAAAGCAATCTAAAAATCATTGAAGCAATGAATGTTTTTTAGATGCAGTCAGCCTTCCAGTTAAGAAACCTGTACAAAGTATTCTAAATTGCTTACAGATACTAAGTTACTTATTCTATATTCAAAGCAGGTTAAATTATATTTGATATCATAAATCATTTGACATATAATACTGGATAAAATTTTGATAATACCAGTATCCTTACAGCCACATAACAATGGTATAATTTTCTGTTTTGCTAAATCAGGGAACTTTAAAAGATTATATTAAAAGTAAAATGCTAATAACCTAAAATGATAAAGGCCTAATAATAACTTTATTTATTTATTATAACAGCAGATTTAGCTAATAATTATTAATATAAAGTTAAACATTTTGAAGGAGAAGAAATCTTACTATCAAGATTATCTGAAAAGGCAAATTTTTACTCATATGGCCCAAAAGTAATTGACAATATTAAAAAACAGTTTTATAGTATGTGTCAATTAGAAATGCTTTCAGCTTTAAGTTTTATGTACAATAACATAAAACAATAGGGATTTATCATTCCAGAACAAAAAATCTAGAAGTAGTTGTTTACTTTTTGTTTGGAGGCTCAGTGTTGTAAGGATTATGTCCTCATGCTTTTTCTTATACTTGCTGCAAGATGGATATTCCTGCTGATCCAGATACCATATTCTAGTTCAGGGCAGGAAGAATAGGAATGGCTGTATGTCTTGAGTGTTTCTCTTTTAATCAGGAAATAATAGCTTTCCTAACATCCTCCTCCTACAAATGTCTACTGTGGATCTACTGCTGGCTGGCCCCTAGCATGTGGACGGCCTTAGCTTATTTAAGAGAAGCTGAGATATCAAAAACTTTTGACCTTTATGGTGGATAAAGCAGGGGAATGGTTTGAGAATGATTTGGGGGTAACCACTTGATAGTTTCAGCTGTTGTCTGATAATTAAAACCATGTTAACTTTAAATTGTGTTTCTTCTCATTCTGACTCTGCCTCATGTTTATTTGTTGTTTTCCCCCAGGTTAGAAAATGCTAACCTTCTTACACCCAAATTTTCACTTCTATGACTACCAAACTTCCAAGTCTCTGAGCAAAGGCATTTGTCAGAGACTGACGGTATCTCTGGTTAAAGGTCATCTGGCCCATACCACATTTAATACTTGTCTGAAACTTTTTATTATAGACATAATAACACCTGAAACAATGATTCTGTCTACTTTAAACTACTTTAAACCTCAGGGTATCAAAGAATCTTCATGTAGCCTGCATTTGAGAACAAATGAAAGAACAATTGAATATTAGATTCTTTTTAAAGATGTCTTTAGGGGGCCCCTGGGTGGCTCAGTGGGTTAAAGCCTCTGCCTTCAGCTCAGGTCATGATCTCAGGGTCCTGGGATTGAGCCCTGCATCAGGCTCTCTGCTCAGCAGGGAGCCTGCTTCCTCCTCTCTCTCTGCCTGCCTCTCTGCCTACTTGTGATCTCTCTCCTCTCTGTCAAATAAATAAAATCTTTAAAAAATAAAAAAATAAAGATGTGTTTAGCTTCCTGAAAAAGCAAAATAAGCCATTGTTTCATAGAAAGGAGCTCACGCTAAAAAATTTTAATCCTGGAAAATGTTATTACTCATTCCTAAAATGTGAAAAATATTATCAACATCCACACAGTAATTATTACCTAAATTTTGACTAATTCTTACAAGGACATATCTTTGACTTACAGTTTTGATAAACTGTGATTCCTTGAGATTAGGAAAGTCTGAGGAAAAAGTGGAAACTAAGAAAATGGAAACAAATACATAGTTTTTCTACATAAAAACCCTCATAATCAAAGATGTTGACCATAGAATCTTGGTTATATTACAGTTGTCTACTTTTCCATATCAACATCTTATTTTTCAATTTTTACATTTCTATCATGTGATTTCAGGTGAGTGGCTTTATCAAAATTCTACAGATACAGTGATACATACATTTCTATACTACTTTTACAATCCGTAGTAGGGGGTTGGGTGCCTTACAGAGTTACAACAAAATGTATAAAGTCACTTACTCCTTGGCATAATCTTTTGTCAATACAGTTAACAAAAGAAGTTATTGCGAGACACATTTATATAAAAACAAGGATACGCGACTTAGGGCTCATATTACAACAGCTACTATGGTAGAAATCCAGAAACAAAGCAATTGATCTAAGGTGGCAATTGGAATGGCTTTGAGGAAGAAGTAGGGCAGTGTGGTGTGTTGGTTAAGAGCACAGGGTAGTAAACTATGGCCTGCAGGCACACTTTTTTGGTAAATCAAAGTTTATTGAAACACAGCTGTGTCCATCATTTACATATCGTGAAGATTGCTTTCTTGATACAACAGCAGAGTTGAGTCATTGTGACAAAGACTAT
The DNA here is from genome assembly GCA_028534135.1 of Potos flavus. Taxonomy (NCBI): domain Eukaryota; kingdom Metazoa; phylum Chordata; class Mammalia; order Carnivora; family Procyonidae; genus Potos; species Potos flavus. Next base: position 105,755,855 of record CM052898.1, read on the forward strand.
ATGGTCCAGAGCCTAAACTGTTTCCTATCTGGCCCTTTTAAAAAAGTTTGTCAACCACTAGTTAAGAATGTAGGCTCTGCAGTCAAACAAAACTGGGTTCAAATTTGGTTTTGTAATCTGTAACTTGACTCAAAGGCTATTTATTTTGATATAATGAAATTTCATATAAAGTACACTGCAGAATACCTGGCCTGTTCATAAATGTTATTTTATTAAATGTTAGATTTTATTTTGTTATGATTTATTATTTTAAGTGAACTATAACTTTGAATAAAAACTAAAAACTCTTAAGTACTCACTACTGCTAAAATAAATGTTCAGGAAATTGGGAAGGGTGTCATCTAGTTGTAAAACATTTTCAAGTGTTGCACAAAATATTGTATAGGTACAATGAGATCAATGGAGAAGTGAAACAACCTCAATGTATGGAAAAGTAAAGCCCGAACTTTAAAATGCAATTAATAGTGAATAGCCTATTGAGTATTATAGGAAGCTATGGCAGTCAATTAAGAAAGAAGTTAGGTTACTTTATTAGAATTTAGAAGAAAGTGATATTTAAAAGTGAATATTCTAAAGAAGAGACATCACTACCAGTCTTATAGAAATAAAAGATTATTAGGGAACACTATGAACAATTATATGATATAAATTATATAACCTAGATGGAATGGGCAAATTGCTACTAAAACACAAACTACCAAAACAGAAAAAAATAGAAAATATGAATATATACTCAGAAATTCTCAACAAAATACTAGTAAATCAAATCTGGCAACAGATAAAAATTATATACCATGATCAAGTGGGATTTATTCCAGGAATGCAAGGTTGGTTTAACATGAAAATGCGTCAGTGTAATACAATATACCATAACGGTAGAATAAAAGGTACACGATCATCTCAATAGACACAAAAACATTTGAAAAAATTCACCTCATTTTCATGATGAAACATTCCACAAACTAGGAATAGTAAAGAATCTCCTCACCTGATAAAGGACATATACAAAAACCCAACAGCTAACATCATTCTTAATGGAAAGACTGAATATTTTACTTTAAGATCAGGAATAAGAAGGACATTTGCTCTCACCTTCTGTTCAACATTGTGCTAGAGGTTCTAGCCAGCGTAGTTAGGGAAGAAAAAGAAATAAAAAAAATCCATATTGGATTATTCACAGATGAAATTACCTTGTATATAGACGACTCTAAAAAAATCCATTCACAAACACAAACACACATAAAACTATTAGAACTAATAAGTTCAGCAAGTTTGCAGGATATAAAGATAAAGACATCAATTATATTTTTTATATAATGACAATGAACATCCAAAAACAAAATTAAGAACATCCGAAAACAAAATATTTTAATCCACTTAAAATAGCATCAAAAAATTAAATACTTAGGAAGTATAAGACTTGTACACCAAAAACATAAAATTATGTACAAAACATCACTAAAAGAGATTAAAGAAGACCTAAATAAATTGAAAGATATCTTGTGTTTATGGATTGAAACACTCAATATTGTTACTATTACCTAAATTAATCTGCAGATCCAATGAATCAAGATAGATCTTTTTTGAAAAAATTGACAAGGTGATCTTAAAACTTATGTGAAAATGCCGTGTACCCAAACATATTTATTAGTAGAGTAGCATTGAGAGTCCAGAAACAAACCCTTAAATTTATGGTCAATTGATTTTTGACAAGAGAAAGGATAGTCTTCAACAAATAATACTGAGACAACTGGACATCTACCTGCAAAAGAATGAAATTGGACCCTATCTCACACCTTGTACAAAAATCGTAACTCAAAATGGATCACAGGCCTAAACATAAGAGCTAAAATTGTAAAATGCTTGGAAGAAAACATTGTTGTCGCCTTGCATTAGTTACCAAAAGCACAGTGACAAAAGAAAATATAAATTAGACTTCATCATATTTAAAACTTTTGTGATTAAAAAGACAGAAGAAAATGAGAAGACAAACCACAGAAAGGGATTAAATATTTGTAAATCAAGTATTTGGGAAGAGATTTATAGCCAAAGGGCATAAAGAACTTTTTTATAATTCAAAAATAAAAGACAACCAATTAAAATTAAGCAAAGGATTTGAATAGACAGTTCTTTCTCCAAACAAGATATACAGATGCCCAATAAGCAAATGAAAAGACGCATAATGTTGGCCACTAGGGAAAGGCAGATCAAATTCACAACGAGATACTACTTCACATCCATTAGATGGCTAAAATAAAGAAGACAGACAATAACAAGTATTAGAATGTAGAGAAAATTGAACATTTATAAATTCCTGGAGGGATTACAAAGTGGTACAGCCACATTGAAAAACAATTTGGCTAGTACTCAAAATGTTAACCATATAGTTAGCATTCCACTCTAGGTATATGGCTAATAGAATTGAAAAAATATGTCCACACAAAAACTTGTACACGAATGCTACATAGAAGTATAATTAATAGTCAAAAAGCAGTGTAAACAGGGGCGCCTGGGTGGTGTAGGGTGCCTCAGTTAAGCATCCGACTTTGATTTCGGCTCAGGTCCTGATCTCAGGGTTGTGAGATCAAGTCCCGTGTCTGGGCATGGATCCTGCTTAAAATTTTCTCTCCTCTGCCCCTACCCACTTCTAAAAAATAAAAGACAGAAACAGACCACTGTCCTTCAATGAATGTGTATATCCATACAATGGAATGTTATTCGACCATAAAAAGGAATGAGGAACTGATAGGTGCTACAACATGAATGTCTCTTGAAAACAGTAGGGTAAACAAAAAAAGCAAGACACAACAAGCTATGTTTTATTTTTTTTTAATTTATTATTTTTTTTAAGATTTTATTCATTTATTTCACTTGATCTTAGCCAAAAGGCTGAGGAGCGATGAAGATTTTATTCTTTATTTGACAGAGAGAGAGAGATCACAAGTAGGCAGAGAGAGAGGGGGAAGCAGGCTCCCTGCCGAGCAGAGAGCCCAATGCGGGGCTCTATCCCAGGACCCTGAGATCATGACCTGAGCCAAAGGCAGAGGCTTTAACCCACTGAGCCACCCAGGCACCCCACAGCAGGCTATGTTTTATATAAAATATTCAGAATAGGCAAATCCATAAAGATAAAATAGATCAGTGCCAAGGGACATAAGAAATGTAGAGTCACTTCTAATGGTTATAGGGTTTCTTTCTAGGATGATGAAATGTTCTAAAATTAAATAGTGGTGATGGTACAGCTTAATGAATACATAAAAACCCTCTAAACTGTATACCTTAAAAATGTAATGTAAATGCATGTAAAAATGTGAGTATAGTTGACTGTTGATCAATACAAGTTTGAACTGCACAGGTGCACTTATATGTCAATTTTTTTGATAAATATAGTACTAAAAATGTATTTTACTTATGATTTTCTTAATATTTTCTCTAGCTTACTTTATTGAAAAAATAGGGTATATAAATATATACAAAGTATGTGTTAATCGACTGTTTAAGTTGTCAGTAAGGATTTTGGTCAACAGTAGACTATTAGTAATTAAGTTTTGGAGGAGTCAAAAGTTATGCACAGATAATCTACCATACAGAGGTCAGAGCCCCTAACTCCCATATTGTTCAGGCCAGCTGTATATTATAAAATTGAAAAAAATATATAGGGAAGACTTATGGAAGATTGAATTATAAGGAACCCAGATTAGCAAACAAAATAGAAGGAAATAATATCATTTTATATAACTTAGTCTCAGACTGCCAGGCAAAATTAATGAACAGAGACCAAGATCTAGCCACACTTTTTTAAAGTTGTTTTTTCATCTGTAAGTTTTTGTTTTAAAATGAATGGGAGGGGGGAACCTTAAAGAACTGCAAATAAAAATAAAGGGAGTAGAAATCAGCTTGTCATCAGACTTCCCTTCTGCAGCATTTAGTAATGGAAGGTAACAGACCAATGTGTACAGAATTGCAATGGAATAAGTTTATGATTCAAAACTGCTTATCCAGCTGGGCTATGATTCTGTGTGCATAAGAACAATAGAACAATCTTCTCATCATACAAAGGCAGACACACATACCACCACCACCATCACCACCAACAACAAAAAATGCATGCTTGCATACTTACTTGCCAAATAATGATCAAGAATTCAAGATTGGGACTATGAAATGAAACACGACGTTTATATAGTTGCTGCTACTGTTTTAAAACAAGGTGTTAAAATTAATTCTTATAAAGTAAGATTCAGGGATGCCTGAATGGCTCAGTCGGTTGAGCCGCTGCCTTGGGCTCAGGTCATGATCCCAGTGTCCTGGGATTGAGTCCTGCATCGGGCTCCTTGCTCAGTGGGGAGCCTGCTTCTCTCTCTCCCTCTGCCTGCCACTCTGCCTGCTTGTGCTCTCTATCTCTGACAAATAAATAAATGGAATCTTAAAAAAAAAAAAAAACTTCATTTAAAAAAAAATAAAGATTCCTATGGTAGGAAAAAGTTAATAAAATTCTGGATCAAATAACTCAGATCACTTCAAAAACAGAGGAGGCTATATAAGAAAGCATATTAAATGCCTTATTGTGTAAATCATGGATTCAGTAGATATTTTTTCTTCACATTCATAGAAAATATGTATTTCGGAACATAAGAAAGAAATGCGATCAATGCAAAAAGAAAAAGCTAGGGGCGCCTGGGTGGCTCAGTCCTTAAGTGGCTGCCTTCGGCTCAGGTCATGATCGCAGGGTCCTGGGATCAAGCCCCTGCTTCTCCCTCTCCCACTTCCCCCGGCTTGTGTTCTGTCTCTCGCTGTATCTCTCTCTGTCAAATAAATAAATAAAATCTTCAAAAAAAAAAGAAAAAAGAAAAAGCTAAGCATGACAAAATGCTAAACACATATATTACAATTACCATTAGATTTAGTCTTTTATTAAAAGGTAGAAATTACCAGGCTGAATGAAAAACAAAATCAAACTATTAGGTTTTAAAAGAAACAAAGCTAGGCAAAATGACACCAGTTTAAAGTCAAAAGGTGGCAAAGCACTAATAGACAAAAATTAATTTAAAAATATAGGGTGGCCATATTTTTCAAAACAAAACAGAATTCAAGGCAAGGGTTTTAATTTGGTGAAAAAAGGTATTTTATATTGGTAAAGATGTAATCTATACTGAACATTTAATAGCCATGAGCCTCTTTGTACTGAGTGTGTAGAATTAAAATATGTGAAACAATCTGGAAAAGAATATATGGCCTTGGTATCAGATTTGGATTCAAGGAAGCACGTAAATAAACATACAACATAAAGAATAAAGAGGGGTCAGAAATGGACCTGGGAAGAAGCAGAGGCAGAGGCAAGGTGCTGACCCAGAGATGGCAGTAATGACCATGGAGATTCAGGGAAAATTTGGGATACATAGTAGTTTTTGTCCCTTTGTTAGCTACTGTGCAGAGATTACAAAACAAGTCAGAAGTCAGCCCACAGGTAAGTTGTGTGTGTGTGTGTGTGTGTGTGTAGTGTGTGTGTTTACTGTATTTGAATACCAGTTTTCCACAATCACCACCATTCTCTTTTGTCTTATAGGGGGCTACTTAGGGTCATTTACCTTACGCCCCTGGCTTCTGTAGGCATTTCAATTTGTGACCCCTAGGATGAAATAAGGGGAATGGCTAAGGAAGAATAACTAAGAAAGTCATGAGTCTGATAAGTAAGAGAAAAATTGTTCAAAAAGTAACAATTGCATACACTTAAAAATGGTTAAGAACGAAGAACTTTAATATGTTTTTTATCACATTAAAATATAAGTTTAGAAAAGAGTAACAATTATTAATCTACTGAAACATTTAAATCTGTCTTAAGGGGATTGTATTTATTCATCTGTACTCAGTTTGGTTCATATTATAAAAAGTAATGGCTTATTGAGACATTGATACATGACTATGTAAAAATTTCCCTTTGCCTTGAGAGCAAAGAAGTCAACTTTAATTAAAATTCTGTCTCATTTCCTCTCTTCAGTCTTTAAAATTTTTCAAACAGGGTGACATAAAAGGAAGGTGATATGAACATAAAAACCAGAGCAACAACAAAAATTTTGTTTTTGGTTTGACACCTGCATCTTAAGTGCCACAAAACATTAATTATGTATTTTACCCTTATAGGAACATAATGTTCAGCTAACTAACTAGCATGAATAATCAATCCATCCCTGAGCATCAGTAACCATATATAACAAACCAGAGTAATTGCTATCTTTATACAAGAGAAGCATTTGATTGTAAGGCTGACAACACTACAAGTTTCTCTTTATGTATTTGTTTAACAGTATACCAGCTGATATTTTAAGAAATGTTTTCTTCTTTCTCCCAGAATATTTGTAAATGAAAACCTTTTAGATTTCATTTATCAAATAGATCCAGAATTCCTACCAAAACACCAAACCTGAGAACCCAGGAGGTAAGCTTTACAACCCAGCCAATTTGTTGCCGTGAAAGTCACTTTATATATTTGTCAGGCCCTTAAGTCCTATTCAGAGCCTGTTTACTTCCAATAAACGGTTTAATTGACTGTTTATTATTGAATTGGTATGTGTAGACAGATTAACAATGATTCAATGGTATAAAACCTGTCAAGGATAAAAATGAGAGGGAAAAAACTGCGTAACTAAAAAAGCATAGTTGTCAGAAGGGCACATGTCTTGACAACTCAGTGAAGAGATTTTTCTTAAACCAGACGGAAAATTGGAGATGTGTGAAATCACAAGTGCTTACCCTGCCGAATGTGCTTACCAGGGGAAAGATTACTAGGGTTCTCAGCAGTCAGAATATGGCAATAGGTTGTCAATGGCATTTTCAGGCTGTCAGCCTGACTGTCAGGGTAGAACTAATTGGTAAGAGGTATGTAGCATTTGTGTGTATGATTTGTTTTAATGTCTTTTGCAGTATCTAAGGTAATAGAGTAGCCTCTAATGTAAGCAAAAGATTACTTTTCATATGTGAAAGGGCAACATTTTAGGACTGTATACTATCCCATGATTTAAATGGGTTTTGTTCCAAATTGTGTTTGTATCAGGTTGAACTTCATGAAATTGCCATGATTTGACTGTTTTTGACAGTTTTTGAAAAAAAATGCAATTCACATGGTTCAATCTAATACATCAGCTATTCCAGCCGACATAGTATTGTTCTAAACTGGGAATCTGTTTTTCTTTCTTTTTTTTTTTTAAGATTTTATTTATTTATTTGACACAGAGAAAGAGAGATCACAAACAGGCAGAGAGGCATGCAGAGAGAGAGGGGGAAGTAGGCTCCCTGCTGAGCAGAGAGCCCGATGCGGGGCTCAATCCCAGGACCCTGAGATCATGACCTGAGCCGAAGGCAGAGGCTTTAACCCACTGAGCCACCCAGATGCCCCTGGGAATCTGTTTTTCAAAGGAAACTGAAATATAATTTTGTTTCTAGGTGAGTAATAAACATGCCTTGTGTCCCTTTTGCCAGGCCCTATTCTCACATGGATGATAATTTTCTCTCTTTATCCTCCCAAGTCTTACACATAATGGAATTTCTTAGAACTTGGCCATAGGCCATCTCTGCCACAGCCCGCAGGAAATCTCATCCATCCTGATAGTCTTAAATGTGCTGACAACTCCCAAATATATCTCTGTCCCAGACCTGTGCTCTGAACTCTAACCTTGTTTATCTAACAGATTCCTTAACTCCCAAAGTGGATGTTATATAGGTATCTCAGATTTATCTAACCAGAGCACAATTCCTAAAGACTTTCTCTCAGCCCTCTCTGTTTTCGGTCCAACCTTCTCCACCTAGAGAAGGGCACCCTCACCCATCCAAGTGCTCTAGGAGAACTCTGGAAGTCATCTTTCCTTTCTGTTACCTATGTCCTGTCCAGTCTCTCTCTTAATAAGAATGTCCAGAATCTGCTCCTTTTCTACCTACATCAATACAGCTGCTATCTCCTTTCACCTAGATTATTATAATAACCACTCAATTTTTTGTCCTTAGGCTTCTACTCTGGACTCCCTATAATCCATTTTGTAAATACCAGCTTCTTAAATTGTTCTACCTTTCAGGAAAATGCAGCCTCCTTGATACCTACAAGGCCCTGTATAATCCGGTCCCTACCTACTTAAGCTGGCTTCCTCTTTCCCTTTTGTTTACTGATTTCTTTCAATTCCTCACAGTCATAAAGCTCTTTACTGCCCTTGGGCCTTCGTATTATTCCCTCTGTCTGGAATACTGCTTCCCTTTTTAACTCTTTTTTTTTTTTTTTTTAAGATTTTATTTATTTATTTGACAGAGAGAGAGAGATGACAAGTAGGCAGAGAGGCAGGCAGAGAGAGAGGGGGAAGCAGGCTCCCTGCTGAGCAGAGAGCCCGATGCGGGGCTCGATCCCAGGACCCTGAGACCATGACCTGAGCCAAAGGCAGAGGCTTTAACCCACTGAGCCACCCAGGGCCCCCCCCCCTTTTTAACTCTTATTTATCCTTCAGCTCTCAGCCTACATGATCCTTGCTCAGAGAGGCCTTGCCTGATCCCCTCTCCAATAGGAAGTAGGCCTCCATGAATCTTTCATAGCACAGTATGTTTTATTCATTGTACTTAACACAGTTTGCACTGAGATATTTGCATGTATATTTATTTGGTTGGTGTAAACTCCATGAGGCGGGGCTTGCCTGCTGTGCTCACCACTGGGAGGGCCCAGAACATGGTAGATGGTACCTGCTTAAAGTGAAAAACGGTCCATCTTGGATGTTTGTACTTGAAGAAGACCGGGTTGTTCAGAAGAGATCGTGACATGACTGTCCTCTAGAAGTATGGTATCTAGTACATGGAACACGGGCTGCTCCCAAATCTCATCTTTGCTTCATGTGAGTTAACACAACTATTCTGAGGCCCTAAATTGTAAGCTTTGAAGGCAGATACTTTGTCTCTTTTGTTTACTACTGTATGCCCAACACCTAGAAGAGTGCTTCGTAAATAGTAGATGCTTAATAAATATTGGTTGAATGAATGAACTTCTGTTTCCTCTTTTGCAAAGTTCTTGTCTCATGACACTGAGGGGTTTAATATAAAAAAACAAACAAACATAGTAAGTGCCTAGTCCATAGCACATACTCAGTAAATGCCAGAAACTCTAATGTCTTCTTCAAAATGTAAGTCTGATTTTTTTTTTTTACACCACTGATTCTCTAAAGCTCTGGGCTCCCATAAAGATTGAGAATGAGGGGCAGTGAGGTGGGTGCATTAACCTTTGAGGCTTTTTTCAAACTACCTAAACTTCACTCGCCTCACCTCCACTGCCTACTACAGGGTGGCTATTCTTGAACAAATTCTGTGCCTCAGGTGTCCTAAGCAAAGGGTGAAAAACACCGGCCTAAAACCAATGTCACTGGAATACCTGATAAATGAGGGCTTTGTATCAGAAGACTGTTAATGATTTTAGTCAAAATTATGTGTGTGCGTGTATATATATATATATTCGTGAAACTGCGTGTGTGTGTGTGTGTGTGTATTATAAGGAACTGCAATGATTCTGTAACAGTGCTGCTGTCTTTCTCTTGGTGAGAAATACCAGAATGTGTGCTTGATAGAGTATTCTTCTAGGTCTATTACTTTGGATTTAATTCCAAAGACAGTTGCTAGTCCATGATTTTTTTCTTAGAAAGGGGAGAAGGGGGCCAAGAGAGTAGATTTTTTCCTCTCTGAAATCATGTATAAACCTTACTTCAAGCTCCTTTTTCAAGGGAACTATTATACTTCCAATGACCGAAGAGAAGAGACTCAGTTATGCCACATTTACCTTTGTTTTATCTCAGTTTAAGCATTTGTGAGCTCTGCAATCATTTTTATATCAGTTAATTAGCCATGAAATCCAGGCAAAAGAGAAGGATGAGGTTAGAATCACCACAGGATGTCTTCAAATCCCAGAAATTGGGGCTGTGGGAATCCATCAACCAACAGAGCCACATATCCCAGCCAGACCCCTGGCTACAGAGACAATCAGAATAGATGAAAGTGCCTCTTAAAGCCCTCTACTGGTCTATAATTGTAAATGTTTACAAGCATTTGGATTATTTATGCAATTGAAATATTTAAGCAATTGGAAGTGCCCGACTTCTGTGGAGCATATATTTTCATAAATTGCAGTTTCTAGCATAAAGCTGTTCTTGCTATAGTATATGGAGGCTGTTCAAATTTGAATATTTTAAATGTCAACATAGAATAACATTAAGGTTTATGACCTGGCTTTAAGAAAATCCACAATGCGAAATCTGAATTTATACATCTTTGGGACACTCTGGGAGTGTCACTAATCAGATGAATCCATTAGAAGTAAAACTACTTCTGGTAGCACTATATTCAAGAGAAGTTAATTGAACACACCCTTACCATTCCCCTTCCCTGTAGTTGTAGCGAGTTGTAGCAAGTTTTATTGTTTGTCATTTTCCTGCTGCCATTCTACAGTGCTCCCAGATTTGAACAACAAAATCCGTTCTTTTCCTTCCACTTCAGGATTTCTCAATCTTTCATTGCTGGTCTGCATGCCCGCCCACCCATGGGTTTCAAGGTTAAACTGACCTTGTCCTGTCCCCAGCCTCCACCTCTAGGTCCCAGTAGTTGTGTGCCTTCTGGATTCTCCCTAACACTTTGTTTCCTTGTAACTGACCACCTAACCTCATTGGCCTTCCTGAGTTACTTCTTTTCTTCCTTTCCTGCTGTTCACAAACAACTTTGATAACTTTCCTGCAGCCTCAGGCAGCACAATGAGCCATTCTGTTGTCTGAACTGATATTTCAAAATATATTCATTCAGTAAATCTACTCCTTCCTCCTTTTCTACTTTAATCTTTCAAGTCTAGCAGGTTACTAGGTCATACCTCTCACTATAAGCATTACACACATAACTCCCAATCTACATTTCCTAAGTGTATCTGTAAAGAGAAAAATGTTATGTTTTAATCTATGATGTATTTCAGGACAGTAGTTTGGAAGCACTTCCTAATTAAGAAACTGAAAGAAAGCACGTGGTATTGTGGTAATCCGTCTAACCTGACCTCATTTTTAGAGTAAGTTAAGATTTTTTTATCTGCAACACACCCTCACCTCTGAGTTGGAGTAGGCAAGTAACCAATTATGCTGATAGATTCAATATTTTAAAATCAATTTACATGTGAAAATCAGTTCTTGTTTTAAAGAAATTAAATGACAGGATTAGACTCCCTCAGAGGAGCTCATTGTGGTATTGTTACGCTTTATAAAAAGATCCGTTATTCTAAGTTGAGATGTTGGGAGAGAGGGAATTATCAGGAGCCTGTGGTTAGGAGTGGAACCTTGCATAATACAGACCAATATCACTGTTCATACTTAAAATTGTAGCAAATATAAAATGTGAATTTGATGTGACATAAATAGTCTTTTTAAAAATATCTTGGTTTTCATCTGTTTTTTACTTTTTTTCTCTGTAACCTCTGAGATTATAGTACTAGCTATTACTAGCTATTAAAATGAGTAGGTGCTACTGTTTTTCTAATTTTTTAAAAAAAATTAAACTTCCAGGTAAGTATATCAGTCATAGGATAAGGCATCTTTCTGATTTTAGAAGAGATAGATAAGCAAATGCCTCTTATAATTAAAATGGCAGTCATAGCCATGAAAGCGATTTCTAGTTTACCACTATAATTATTTAGACTAGCTATTTGATTTCCATTAATCAAAAGAAGAAAACTAAGTAACTGCAATATGCAACCAACTGTCTGCCTCTGACTTTAAAAATAATGTATTCTGAGTCTCTGCCGACTTTTTTCTTGTTACAAGTCTGAGCCTCTGTGTGAAAAATAGAGTCCACGGCTGTATGTAAATGAGGTTTTCCACCCATAGGGGATCAGCTCTGTGAGATTCAGTAAGTATTTAAACAGCTACAAAGGATTTATTAAAGAGAAAAGTGCATCTATTACCGATTAGGATATTTTGAGAGAAAGGTACATTAAACAGCAATTTTTAAATAATTAAGTTAGTGAATCACAGTATCAAATGACTTTACTGCTGAAAAGAATCTTAAAGATCAAAGACTAACCCTCCTATTTTACTTATAAAGCCAAGAGCTTTTTCTAGGACCACCGGGAACATCACAGCTTTTTGAAAGGACCTCAGTTCCACTGAACTTCAAGGTCACTAAAGACAGTATGTAATTGTTGCTTATATCCATGGTGTTTGCACAGTGCTAGGGACATATTAAACATTCAAAGTATAAGTCTATGTGATGAATTAATAAGTAACTTTATGAACAAACACGGTCACCTATCTGTTGCATAGGGATTTATGTTACACAAATCATACTCAAGGCTGGCTTTATCTGTTTTCAAAAAGTTTGCATTAAAGTGGCCTAAACTGGTAATAATCTCTCTCTCTGTCTCTCTCTCACACACACCCACACATACGTACATACACACCATAAGATACAGTTATCGATCTTTTAATACTTCTTGACAGCCTCTGTATATTCAGATGAAAGGGATATAAATGTCCCTACACACCCTTCTTGCCAATTGGCAGATGGGTAAATCACAAGCTAGAGTACAAATGTGTAGGATATTTAGTACCCTGGACCTCTGTATCCTTTTGGAGCTGGTAGCATCTGGATCCCTGTGTCCTTGATACCCCAGACATTTTTTTTTCAGCTATATATTTTAATTTTTTCTCAAATGCCACATCTCCAAACAGGCATTTCTTGGGGTAGATTGATTTTTAGCAAGGCATTGATCTGTGTGAGTTGAGCCATAAAGGCCACAGCAAATCTAGGACAACATGAGAAGTAAAATAAATAATGATAGCGATGGACTATATAACCCATGGAATAAAATAAATACCTATGAATCCATACTGATACAAATAAATAACATGAATATATAAGTAAAATGAGAGAAAAGCTCTTTCTTACAGTAGAATTCCAATTAATGAATGTACAAAAATAATGGAAGTAGAAAAATCACCATTTGGCAAACAACCTGCTAATTGTTGCAGATAAGAATAATAATGGATGTGAAAATTAGTGGCCAAAAACATGTTGGGAAATAGGATATTTGCAGTCTTAATATATCTACCCACGAGATAGTTTTTAAAAAATTAGAGGAGACTGGGGTGCCTGGGTGGCTCTGTTGGTTATGTGTCTGACTCTTGATTTTGGCCTAGTACATGATCTCAGGGTCATGAGATTGAGCCCTGCATCTGGCTCTGCAGTGGGAGTGGATCTTGCTTGGGATTTTCTCTCCCCCTCTCTCCCTGCTCCCTCCCTGCCACCCACTCCTGTGCATGCATGCATTCTCTCTCTCTCAAAAGTAGATAGATAGATAGATAGATAGATAGATAGATAGATAGATAGATAATAAAGGAGGAGACTAAGGAGACATGACTGCTAAATGCAGTATGAGACCCTGGATAGAATCCAGGACCAGAAAAAAGAAGTGGAATACTTGGAAAAATTTGAATAAGGTTTATACATCAGTTAATAGTAACATATCAAAGCTAATCTCCTGGTTTTGATGATTGTGCATCAGTTATAAGTAAGATGTTAACATTTGGGGAAACTAGGTAAACTGGGTAACGGCTATATGGGAATTCTACTTTTTTTCAATGTCTTTGTAAGTCTAAAATTATTTCAAATTAAAATTTAAAAATATTTTTTAAAATAAATAAAAAGGCCATAACACTTTCTGGTATTTGAATGGCCCTTTATACAAGAAGCCTAAGAGACAGGGAAGTTTTTTGATCCACACCTGACAGGAAATACGTGCCAGCCATTTCAGTGATTTGCCTAAAGCTGCCCATTATGAAACCAGGTTTCCCTTAGATCCCGTTTTTCTCACTATAGCCCCTTTGTTCTCATAACCACTTCACAAAGAAGATGGAGAAGGCATTATTATTATTCCCACTTAGACTTGGAAACAGCAAAAGGAAAAGATTTGCTGCTTAGTGAGTGGTAGAGTTAGAACTTAAGTTCAAGTCTTCCCACTCTTAATCCAGTTTCTTTTCATTCATATCCCATAAATATAGCTATTTCTCTATTACGCTTTCATTCGACAGACATTTGTTTAGAATCTTCTAGTCAAAACCCTGCACTGAGCACTATGCTTACAAAAGCGGAAATGAAAAAAAAAGTGGAAATGACTTTTGGGGGGCCAGCTTCAGTGAGGTGGTTTATGAAGAAGCAATAGAAGTTAACCACGGAAGGGCACCTGGGTGGCTCAGTGGGTTAAAGCCTCTGCCTTCGGCTCAGGTCATGGTGTCAGGGTCCTGGGATCAAGCCCCACATCAGGCTCTGCTCAGCAGGGAGCCTGCTTCCCCCTCTCTCTCTGCCTGCCTCTCTGCCTACTTGTGATCTCTCTCTCTGTCAAATAAATAAATAAAATCTTTAAATTAAAAAAAAAAAAAAAAGTTAACCAGGGGGAAAGGGCTAGAAATTTCATTCTAAGCAGGAACTGTAGTAACTCAGCCTCCAAAGATGGCAGCAAGTACAACAGAATTGCCCTTGAACCCCAGCATCCTCGAAGTCCCATTTATTACTTCTCTGTAAACATTTAGTGCCCATGCACCAGTGAAAGGCCACTTTCAGACTATTGAAAAGTAAACTTTAGTTTCTTCATGTTAACTTTGCTCTGGGGGTTGTTTTAGAATCTACTTACATCCTGCTTCACTGGCAAGCTTAAATTAATCTTGCTGCCTGAATATCTCTGTAGTCCAGCTGGCTAGCCTCATCAATTCCTCTGTGTGGTGCCATCAATCAGATCTTACTAAAGTTATAATGGTTCTGGGAGGAGAAGAGCCAACCACCAGCTAGACAACTAAAGTCAAGAGAAGATGCACCTACCTGGCTTTGCAACTTGTCATAAGCTGTGCTGACACCAGGGCAGTGGAAGGCAACTGACCAGAGGATAAGTCAGGCCTCCAGTCCTCCCACACTATTCCTGGGTTGAAAATTCATACGCTGCAGCAGGAGATTCTTCAGTTCCGGTAGCCTTGCTCTGAATTGTGGTGTGTGTGTGTGTGTGTGTGTGTGTGGTCTTGACTGCTTTAAAATCCTTAATCTGCTTAAACCGTATGGATTATTGAAGTGGAACATCTCTCCCGTATTTATCTAATCTGACCAAAGATTATACAGTTCAAAGGATCTGAATTTGCCTTTCCTTCATTGGTTTCACACATGTGTTCTCATTAGCCTGTGCAGGGGATGAGTTCAACGTCATGATGATTTAAGGTGTTAGCATTTAAGTTTTATTCACCACAGTTCTGCAAATAACAGTGGCCAAGGTCAGGGAGAATAAGACCAGATGATTAATCTCTGAATGGTGGGTAGTCTTGAATCTTTAGCTTTGGACTGCCATTGTTTTGATAGCATATGGGATATATGCATCTGTATTTCAGCAAGATTTAGTACCAGTACAGCTTCCGAGACACAATTAGTGCAGATGAA
Organism: Potos flavus; assembly: GCA_028534135.1. Classification (NCBI taxonomy): domain Eukaryota; kingdom Metazoa; phylum Chordata; class Mammalia; order Carnivora; family Procyonidae; genus Potos; species Potos flavus. The sequence goes on from CM052898.1 coordinate 105,771,317, forward strand.
CCCTTCTGCTTGTACAAGAGCCCTCTTCAGCCTAACCCCGAGCGAGGGAAAACAATGCTGCTTATGTGGTTTCCTCAGGTATGATTTTCTTTTTTTGTTGTTGTTCTGAGCCTGCCTTCAGGTATTTGAGTAATAGACTTTTAGGATCACAATTTTGTTCTAAGTTTATTTATTGCAAGATTAGCCACTGATTTGCAACACTTTTAAGTCTTGAAGGGTCCGAATAACAAACAAAAAGCTCAGGGCTGGCAATTTCAGCGTGTTAAACTATTCATTGGCCCCAGATTAAAAACTCTGTGGGCCTCTACTTAATGACTGAGGAATTTGCCCAGATTCTCTGTTTAATAAAATTAAAGTCCCAATTGTATCAGCTTCCAAGTGTATCATTAACTGTATTAGTATAAAAACGTTAAGCCATTTCAGCCTTACAAATTTGATTGATGTGCTAGGGCGGAGGAGGGGTGAGTAATACCTGCATTACCTGACTTACGTTTGTCTTTAAATAGTGTGTTATCTTTCAGCCAAAATTACTTGATCTACATTAACCCTCTAACACTTACATATTCTACTGATGTCCTAATTTCATAAGACATTAGAGTGATTTCTGTTGCATAAATGATAGCTTTCATTGCTTATAAAATGTGCTTAGACACACTCAATAATGTCTTCTTCAAACTTATATTGCATTGATTACATCTGGCAGTCCCATATGGTGAAAGTTAGTTACAACCCTTCCAATTAAATTATGGTTGGAAACGCACTTGTGGGGTACAGCTCAACGATCTACTAAATTCCTCAATGACATTCGGAACATGAAATAATTTTGAGAGGATAAATTTACAGTACAAGTGGGAGCAGAGAAGAAGGTTTTCAATCTGTATTAATTTATTTTTCAAAATTCATTACTTGCACAGTTTACTTTCCAAGCTAATTCTAACCAAAGATGAGTAACGCTGCTTTGGCAAGAGTATGTGCATAAGATATTTCCATATGTTTAAGCAGAAATACCAAGTTCAGTGCTTATATACAAGTAAACGCAGTGAAAAAATGTTCTGAAGGCAGGTTCTCTAGCACCTGCTCCCCAGCGTGTTCTCAGCTAATGACCTTGCATCCTATTTCATGGAGAAAAGGGAACCCACTAAAAATGTTACACAGTCTCCTGCTACCACAGCTCCCCACCTAAAAGCATCTGTACCCACATACTTTGCCTTTTGCCCTGAGTCTATAGATGAATTATCTGTGCTTTTATGCAAGGTCACCCCCTACCTGGACACAGGTGCTCGTCCTCTCTCCTTGAAGAACCACTTCCGCAGTGCCCTCTCCTGAATCATCAATCCCCATCTCTTGGAGCATTGCTACTAGGAGATGAGCATCCTGTTTTCTCTTGTATCTCAAACAAGCAAACAAAATGGACCCTCTCCTGACTAGTGTCCATCCAGCTACTGCTACATTTCTCTGTTCTTCAAAGGGGCTATCTTTGCTCAGTTCCTAGACCCTTTCTTCCCATTCCTCCGTAGCCAGCCACTCTCCTCCTTGCCCTCTCCATTCCACCTGGGTTGGCTTCTTGCTGATCTTGGGGCCCAACAGACACACTCCTTCCTCAGGCATGTGCTCTTGCTAATCCCTGGGCTCTGGCTCTAGTTATAAGGGGCTTGAAGGGGCTTCCTTGAAGCCTTTGTCCAGAAATCACCTATTCAGTGAAGCTTTCCTCATCTTTTTTATTTAAAACTACAAAATAAAATAAGATGAAAATAGGGAGGCAAACCATAAGAGATGCTGAACTCTAGGAAACAAACCGAGGGTTGCAGGAGGGGAGATGGGTCGGGGGGATGGGTCGGGGGGATGGGATAATTCGGTGACGGGCATTAAATGTAATGAGCACTGGGTATTATATGCAAATGATGAATCACCAAATTCTACCTCTGAAACTAATAAAAAAATAAAACTGCAATATGCCTCATCACCCACTCACTCCTTATCCCCTTTTGCTGAGTTGTCCCCACCCCCACCCCAGGATATTTATCACATTCTAAAATACTTTATAACTTATTATATTTTCTAAATAAACTCCATTACAGGGATTTTTGAGGATTTGAGTGTCAACAGGCTAAGTTGATATAGGTCTCCTTTACAAACAAATCCAATGACCCACGACAAAGTGAGGCTATTGAGGGAAAGCTGCCTGGGCTTTAATACCAGCCCTGAGTCTCTACTCACTATAAACAGGGTGGTCTTAGGCTACCTACCTTCTCCAAGTCTCAATTTGTTCCTCTGTGTGTGGAGATACTACCTAAGTCATTCATTCAGCAAATATTGAGGCCAGACAGGGCCAACCAATGCGCTATGCCGGGGTAGTCCCTGGGGAGACCGATGGGATTTCGCCCTCACGGAGCTTGCCGTCTAGAGAGGAGGTCGATATTCAAGATATCCAACCATCATCCTAGAAACGAATGTAAACAAGCAGCCCACCACATTGTAAAGGAATAAGTGAGCTGGTTTGTGAAGTCCTCGTTTTAAATAGCACCCAACTATTTTCTCCTTTCCTTTTCCTCTCACCACCACACTCTTTTCACCTCACTTCTACTGACAGGCATATCCTCGCTGATATCTTACCAACTTGATTTTCACACTTTAGTACGTCAAACAATCCCCTGAAATATCTCTTGAAAATACTGGGGCCCATGTCTAGAATTTCTGATTCAAGAGGTTGCTTAGATATGGCCCCCTAGCCTGCATTTTCCTCCTCTCCTGGGAAATTCTGCTGGAGAAGTCCCCCAACCACACACTGGGAAGTGCTGATTTAGAGAAATAGTTTTATTAGCTCCCTTTTTAATATTAGGTTATAAAAACATTTTAGAGTCATGTCATTCTGAATAAATTATGCTTCCCCAGAAGCCATTTAGTCTGAGACTTTTGCCTCACATTAATGATATTAATGATCCTTAGAGGCTACACACACACTATCTAATCCTAGGAGATTCTCAGTCTTAAAGTAACCCGCCCCTCCGGAGACACCTTTTGTTTGCCTAGTAGAGTAGCTTCGTTGCAAAAAAAAAAAATACCTGAGGAGTTTTAAAATGCCATCCATGTTCATTGCTAAAAAGTGAGGGACATCAAAGAGAAGCACAACCCTAAAAGAAAATTGAAAAGAGAGCCTTCCTGCCACAGACATTGCAGAGAGCCATCAAAAGATGATGCCGACTCCTGCCATTATTAAGCCATGCAGATTCAAATAGGAGCGTAATTTCATTTCATTAACATAATTACGTTAAGGCAAGTAATTTTGAAATACGACATGTTCTGTGATAAGGCCATAAACCCGCAAAACTATTCTTTAGTAAGTAATCACAAGGTAAGTTAGGTTTTATTCAATTCAGAATTGAAGCCTAGAAAGTCTGACCTGTGGGTTGAAAAACAAAAGCACACCAATGACAATTTATTTGTCTTTTAAACTACAGTCATATCATGGTTAGTTCTGTCCCAGGAGAAATTTGTTTTTCTGTGCAATTGCGTTTTCCAGACAAATGAAATGTATCTTGGTAAATATCCCAATATTTTGTTTCTGATGGCTTATGGTAGTTTATCAGACATATATCAGACATCCCATATGGAGGGAGGTACTGAACAGAGTAAGAATTATTTTTGAGATGGCTGAAGGTCATCCTCATGAATATCTTACACTGGGTGCTGCAGCAATACCATGATTCTCATAGAAAATGTGCCTATAGTAAATCGTCCTAGGCTTTAAGTCTTTATCAGATCTGCAGAGTCTTTCATTGACTGTAGAACATCTTTTGTGGCTTCTTCCTAAAGTTGGTATGCCTGTTTCTAGCAGCCTTTTTCTCTATTTTTTTTCCTTTTAATTGCTAAAGATGGGGAACCAAACCAAAATAAACATTTCTGTTAGGATTGTATTTAGAATAAAAGTAAGCATTCTGGAGTAGGGATCAAGGAATGCCCTCTGAGTCAAGTATACAAGCTTCAATACAAAATGTGTATTTTTATGGATTTTTATTTTTGACTATTTTAAAAACTTAAAGATTTTGTTTGTTCTAGTTTTTCAATTGCATTCTGGATAGAGAGATCATCTGATTTGTGACCTTTGCGTGAGACAGAACTGTAACACCAATCCTAGAGATTACTGGAGTGTTCTAGAATTTCTAAGAGGTTACTGCTTTTTTGTCCCAACCATTTTTTTCTACAAGTCAGATGACCTTAGAGTCATTCTTAAATATTTAGAGTTAAGGCCTTAATATTACTTTTATCAATCCGATATGTAATGAATGGTACCTCAGTGTAGTTTTACTTTTAAATAATAATCAAAAAGTTTGACCATATTTTTCTATGTTTAAGAGCATTTTAAAGATCTTTTTGGTGAAAGATCTATTCATGTCCTTTGCCTAATTTTCTGTAGGACTTTTGTTGGTTTTATTGATTTATAGAGGTCTTATATAAAGTAGGAAAATTTCATTTTATCTATAATTTAAGATTTTTTAGTTTGCTACTTGCCTTTGACTTTACTCATGTGGTTTTTGCTGTAAAGATTTTTTATTTTTGCCTATAGTCATATTAATCTTTTCTTTAATGGCTCCCAGTCTTTGTCACACTTAGACCTTTTCTAATGCAACACTGTGCGTGTGTAATACTTCTTTAAAACAGTACATATACATATATATACACATAATATACACAGATGTAACATATATACACATATGTATATATACATGTTTTATGTACGGAAAATATATGTGTATTTGTGTATACTTATATATGAATGTATTTGTAAGGTCCCAGGATTTCTCCTTGGAAGTTCAAAGCTTTAATTTTCACTTTTACAGTTTGACCCATCTGGTATTTATTTTGATTTAAAGTACAAAGTACTTATCTTCTTTATTTTTAAACATATAGTCTGTTCTTCCAACACCAATTAGTACTTACTGAATGATCTTACTTTACTGATTGAACATGCCAAGTTTTATCGCATACTAAATTATATTTCTCACCCCCTTTTCTTATTATTATAGTTTTTAAATGCATTTTAGTATCTCATCACTGTTATTTTTTTCCCAGAATTTTTTTTTGCTATTCTTGCATAATTTTTTCTACGTGAACTTTAGAATGGCTTGTCTAATGTTTAAAGGTTGCTATTTTTATAGAAATTGCACTAAATATATAGAGTAATAATATCTTTATGATCTGAATATTCCTATCTAACAGTAAGGGGTCCATTTCTATTTATCCTAGTCATTTCCCCCATTGTCTCATAATACACTATATGATTTTTAGAGTTAGTTTGTTTCAAACAGCATCCAAATAAAGGCCAGGCATTGCAATCTATTGATATGTCTCTCAAGTCTCTTTGAAGCCACTGGCTTCCTGCCTCCCCAGCTCTCCCTGCCCTTTATTCCTGCATTTTATTTGTTGAAACTGAATCAGTTGTACTGGAGAGTTTCCCACGGCCTGGATCTTGCTGACTGTACCCCTATGGTGCTGTTTAACATGTTCATCTGTCCTGATTTTAGGAAGAGTGTTACGTAGAAAATGAAACAGTCCAGTCTTTTTTTCTGTCTATTTTTTAGCAGCATTTCAATTTTTCTTTTGTATAGGTCTTTCTTCTTTCTTTCTAAGTATATTCCTGGGTTTTTAATCATACAACTTCAATGGAGGGCAGTTAGGCAATGTTTATCAAAATTACAAGTACTTGTGACTTCAAGGAACTTATCCTGCAGAGATAATTGCACACCTGTGAAATGATATATTTCTGAAATTAGTCATTACCTCATTATTTGTAATAGCAAAAGATTGCAATAATCTAAATTCCCATTGGTAGGAGACTAATTGAGTAAATTATGGCATATCCATACAGTAAAATGCTGTGAAGCTGCTAAAAAATATAAGTAAATAAAATAAAATGAGGAAGATCTTTATGTATGATAGGAAATAGTTTTCAAGATATGTTGCTAAATGAAATAATGAGGTTGCCAACTACTGTAATAGGATGTTTATTATATTATTATTTCTGTAAGAAAGAAAAGGGGAAATATATATATATATTTATATATACTGGGTATATATAAGATATCTCTGGATGATAACATTGGTGGTTTCCACCAAGAGATATTGGCTGACTAGGGGATAGGAGATAGTGGGTCTTCACTATAAGCCTTTTCATATCTTTTGAATTTTGTTGTCTGTGAATGTTTTACCAATTTAGCTTTTTTTTTTTATTAAAAAAGTTGAAGGATTGTAATGTACTATATGGCAAGTTAAGATCCTAATTAATATATTTTATACTTAAAGCCTGTTGTAGCATTATTTGGCAAACATAGGGTCAATACATTAAAGGGAGTGAGATTTCATCTAAACATTATGAGCTACCTTGCCAGCATGGAAGCCAGTCAAACACTGAGATGTCACACATACACGTAAACACAAGGAATTTAAGCAGTCAGTCTTGTGGAGGGAATACCTGCATTCAACATGAGAAGTGGACCAAGTGACCTCTAAATCCCATCCAACTGCAACAGCAATGCATAATAAAAATAGCAGGGGGTGGGGTGAGGGGGCTACCTGGGTGGCTCAGTTGTGTAAGCAGTCAACTCTTGGTTTTGGCTCAGGTCATGATCTCAGGGTCCCAAGATTGAGCCCCACATCAGGGGAGTGGGGCTCAGCAGCTCAGCAGAGTCTGCTTGTCCTTCTCCCTCACCCTGTGCCCCTCCCCCTGCTCTCTATCCTCAAATAAATAAATAAAATAAAATAAAATAAATAAAATAAATAAAATCTTTTTAAAAAGTAGAATGGGATTTGAAGCCTTCAGGTAGAAGCTCAGATCCCTTTTTCATTCCTTAGTAAGCCATGTGAACATGGTAAAATACCTTAAACTGACCATGTTTCAGTTTCTTAACCTGCAAAATGAGGTTACCTTCCAGGTTACCTTGTTATGAGGATTAGCAATAATTTTGTATAATTATGTATAGATGGCTAGTAATTATGTATAGATGACTAGTCCATTATATGATTTTACCTCTAGAAGTCCCTGAATTAATTGGTCTCTGGGGAGAAAACTGAGGTAAGAGGATCTATTTTATAGGAAGAATTTCTCTTTTCATTTTGAAACTTAGATACTCCTAGCATATTCTTGAATTTTATTAACAATTCCCTGGTCTTCAAGCTCCCAGACTCTCACTTGTAGACTCTTAAGCAATACTAGAAATCAGCAAATATGACAGCATATCCCATCCTATTTGAGTAGCCTCTCTTGAGCTTAACTCAGGTCGAGCTTTGACTCTGATTGTTTTTCTTATTGTAACTGTAACTGTATATTTAAAAGATAGATCTAGAGATCTGTTTCCGTGTAAAATCTATGAGGCTCATACCAACCTAATGCCCATCCTTCAGTCATTCTCTGCAGGGCCAAATATCTGTATGTATTTTTTAAAAAGTCAACTTGAGAGAACTATTTCATCTTATTCTAATTTACTTATAGAGAAGTCATTTGCAAGAAAGACCCTGACACATATCTTGGAGTCCTAAAAATATTCTCTGAAATTTCTCTGACACACCTAGCTTTAATTTGCAATAATGCTTAAGACATGTAAGAAGCGGCCCCCAAGTGAACAAAGTGAAAAGCCAACATCTTTGCCTTCATTTCACCGTGAGGCCCCTTAAATCTTTCAGTGGTTAACTAAGGAGAGCGACACACCCTCGCCGGGTGCCAGGGTAGTGAGCGCTGGTGCTCAGCATAAGATCCATAAAATATCCCTCCCATTTTACCCACCCAATGATGGGAAAAGCCTTGAGTTGCTGTGTAAGGAGCCTGATAAGGGACAATTTCCCGTCAGGGAGGATGGTTAAACTTAGAAGAGATTCAGAAGAAAATAATTATATCCATGTCTCTCCACATCTCTGAAAATGAGAGGGGTTGATTACTAGTTAGATTGATTGAAACTGCTTTGTGGAGAAATCTCCCCAAATTTCTTCTTCTTCTTCTTCTCCTCCCCCTTCCCCAAACCCCCTTCCCTCCCCCAACCCTCCTTCCTCCCCCTCCTCCTCCCCCTTCCTCTTCTTCTTTTCCTTCTTCTTTTTCTTCCCCTTCTTCCTCCTCCCTCCTCCTCTTCGTCGTCTTCTTCTTCTTCTTCTTCTTCTTTTCTCTCTCTCTCTTTTTTCTTCTTCTCTCTCTCTTTTTTCCTATCTGACATTAACATTGGCTTATTTCCTTAATTCATCTTTCTACAGACTTCCTAAAGCTGTTACTATATTGTAAATGTTCTGAAAATTACAGGGAAATGTAACCAGAATACTTTCATGAAGCCTTTTTATATCTACTTAATGTTTTACTTGTTTGCCCACACTCTGCAATAAAAATTACAAGTTGCCTGTTCAGACACTGACAGTGATGAACAGGAAGAGGAAACCAAACTTTTTTTAAGAAATCCCCCTATTACAATGTGTGTGGCAGGTTTATAAATAGAGTTAACAGGTGGATATTTTCAGGTAACTTTAATACAACATTAGTCAATATCGAGATAATTTTATATTTTTCATTTATAGGTGTATTAAAAACCAAAGCAGTAAAATTATTTTGTGATGCATTCTTTCTTACTTTCATTTTCCCCATAGTAGTCCTGCAAAAGACTGTCTAGAAAATAATGTAGGTAACTTAATTTCCCCAGGGTACAGTAAGTAACCCACAAGTATTTTTTGTTTTTTCTTTTAAAGAAAGAGCCACCTAATTTAGGTTGGTGTTTTGTGTCAGAGAGTTCTTTCTGTCAGTTTCTAGCATTTCTAGCACAAAGTGAAAAGAATTCTAAGAGAAAATCATAATAAATTTTTTCCAGATTTCTAAACTAGTATATATTTTAAAAATATGAGATACAATGACTTTTCAAAACACTGAAATAACTGTATGAAATAAAAGATAGCAAAACAGCATACAAAAGTTCTAATCTTTAGCCTGACACACAGTAAATTCTCACGAAATAGTAGGTTGAAGCATATGAACATGCCAATATTTGACCACTTTGACTTATAAAAATGGCAATTTCACAAAATTCAGCCTAATGTTAATATCCTTCTATAGTCATCTTGGTGTCAGAAATCTGTGAGTGTAGGGGCACCTGGGTGGCTCAGGTCATGATCTCAAGGTCCTGGGATGGACCCCACTCTGGGCTCTGTGATAAGCAGGGAGTCTGCTTCTTCTTCTGCCCCTCCCCCTGCTCGTGCTCTCTCACTCTCTCTCTCTTAATCTCAAATAAATAAATAAAAAATTTAAAAAAAAAAAGAAAGGAAGGAAGAAAAAGAAACCCATGAGCTTATACCATTTTACTAAAAGAGCACTTGGGTCTTGGGAATATTCTAGTTATTAGCCAAGATAAGAAAATAGCTTTGTGTGGTCTCAACAGACACCGAGGCAAAGTGAAACTATGCATTTCACCTCGGGAGAGTTTAGGGATGTCCTCAAACCCTCACACATAATCTTATAAAATAAAGCAAGAGGTTAAAGCTAGAAGAGAAAAATAACAACAGCTATGAAGGCTCTTAAAGCTAAGACAGTAAAATAATGGGGAGAGACGGAGAACTCAAACAAGACAGAAACACTATAAAATAATGCAAATATAATTTAATATTAATATAAATTCTTTGTATCTGGGCTATTTCATGTGTACAGCCAACAGCCCTAACTACTACTATCCTCTGTTAGGGTATCATCACATTACAATACTGTACTGACAGTTCTGGCTCTTCATTATCAAGATAGGTTAAAACTGGCTTTGAACACTCAGAAAGTCTTTCTGTGAGAATTATTTTCTCTGGCTATTTTACCCCCTTTCCCAGCCCTCCAGTATATCCTCAAGCATTAGCGAATGATTGGAGGGTAAGTTAGGCTAATACTCCCTCCGTGGACAAAGTAATTGAGAAGCAATCTTATATCTGAGTATTTTCAGATTTTCAGGGACACAGCCAGCTTTTAAAAACTTTATTACACAAGCAATATTTTAATATTGAGAAATTAGAAATTCTAATATTGTTAAAGCTCTCAATAAAAAGCTGGAGATCTCTGTAAAGAATATATATCCAATATATGAAGGAAAATACCATAAAAACATATCTCGTGCATCACCCTGTTATCCTCTGTATCCCTAGCACCTAGTACAGGACCTGGTATGTAGTTGTCAAGAATAAGTAATTATTGAATGAATGAATGAATGAATGAGTGAGTGAGTGAGTAAGTAAATTAAATTCTAGGTATTGCATTCATATTTAAAATTTATATGTTTTTTAGCATCTATAGTAGCTCATTAAACATCCTTTGTGTAAAGGAAGTTGTTCAGTACAGATGACTCACCTATAAAATGAGGGTCTGGTCAAGGTGTTTCCAGCAGAAACATTCTGCAGTCTTTTAAACAGCTAAGCCAATAGGCTGGGTAAGAGAAATCAGCAGGGATTTCTTGAAGCATTAATGGGTAAGCTAAGACCATTAATGCCTGGCTCAGTTCCAAAATGGCCTTGGGCCACACATGACCTTGATTGATGATGACTTTTTAACCCATCTCTTTGAAGCTACTCCCTGAATCTTGCCTTAGGGCTTCTGTGTCCCTTGTTTAGCTCTCCTGACAGTATTCCAAAGGAAGTCATTCATTGGCAAGGACAAAGTCTCCCTGCTTGTGCCAAACAGAATTATTCATTACCACTTTATGGAAAGCCCAAGTCACATTTCCAGGAGGGCTGGGATCTGCCAGCTTACTGATGCTTGTTGGCATTGCCTTTATTTTCCCCGTAGTCACCTGCTTTAATCAGAAGCCTTTGGAATTCCAAATGGAGCCTCTTTATCAATTGAGATCTCTTGAAGAAAAGGAATATGTTTATAAATAAAACATCTTATGTAAGGAGACATGTTTTATGGAGTTCGTGCTACTAATTTTTCTGTTTTTATTTTAAACATTTGTATTAGGTCAACAACCTATGTTTTTTTTTTCTGTTTTTGTTTTAAACATTCTGTTTTTGTTTTAAACACTTGTATTTGGTCAAGAACCAATGTGATGAAGAATAGATCTATTTGGCCTACTTCTCCGCTCTGCATTGTCAAATATGGTAACCACGAGCCATATATGGCTATTGAAATTAATTGAAATGAAATAAAATTAAAATACTTGTTTCTCAGTTGTATTGGCCACACTATAAATACCCAATAGCCACAAGTGGCAAATGACTACCTTATTGGACAAGTACACATATGTAATATTTATGTCATTGCAGAGAGTTCTGTTGGACTGCATTTTTCTAACTTTTTGAAGGATACAGAATAATTGAGTATTTTGGTTTTTGATTTTAGAAATTTGTTATGGCCTAACATGGGAAAATGTTTGACTAAAGACTTACTTATTCATCATCTATTTATTAAGTCAAACAATTTCCCAAGAGATTATCTTTGTTGTGAAATGTTCTTGAAAGTTCATAGCCCTTATCTCCTACTAGTTGGAGGATGTTTGGCGCCAAAAATCTCCACAGCTCCTTGGAAGCCTTGGGTATCAGCAAAGAAAGGAACTCTTGTGAGTCACAGTCCATCTTCATTCCAATTAGCCCCCTCTTATTGCTGAGGAATTCAGACTTAATATATTTATATTTACCAAAGCACTTTAAAAATTCTGAGGAGTTTTAGCACATCTTCCTTTGGTTGTTTCTCAATATTTCCAGGACTGGTTATTCCCTAAATGAGCAGACCACCATAGACTCTTCCAGGCCTAAACTTCCCCTTGGATGCATGCAAAATTTCCAAGAATTTTAGACCTGTAGCACCGCCAGCTCGGTGCTAGCTGCTATGTGATCAGTAGTTCCAAGCCACAGAGTTCTAGTAAATCATTTTGGGGTTCTAGCGACACATACTAATTCAACCAACAATTAAGGAATATTCAGTGATTAAGAAAAGACTAATATTCTAGTTCCTTCCTACTCTGATTATCAGATTATCCCATGAAAATAAACATTTTTTAAAAGAAAAGTTTCTAACTGCAAGGATTTTTAAAATTAGTTAAAGGACAATTATTTTTAAAAGTTATAATCTTGACTCTCAAACAAATATAAAATGAACAGATATCAAAGATTTTATTTGACTCATTAACTAATGAGAGAATCAGTAAGCTGTTACAACCAATTCACTAAAGAATCCAAAAAGCAGATTAATATATAAACTCATGAGGAATAGTGAAACACATTTGCTTAATAGAAGCAGAACTGGTCAATATCCACAGGGCAATAATCAATTGCATTCAATCATACATGTACACTGTGCATTTTTGTAGACAAGAATCATTTGCATCACTATCAATTATCTTCAACTTAGAGAACTATGAAGTTGTTCAAAGACAGCAAAGGACCCAAAACTCATAGTCAGATACCCTGGAAGGTTATGTTCTAGATAATTCATAGTTTTCCCTGAAGACATCCAGTAATCATCTTGGTCCATTTTCAAGTCTTTTGTAATTTTTTCTGGTAAATTACATATCTGTAGCTTACTCTCTCCATAGTTCTGTCCATTTGATTTACCCGGCCATTTACTCCTTGTTTAAGAGATACCCATAAGCTTTCCTTTTTGCTTAATTCAATAGAACAGGAAAAAGAACATAAAGATGTGTTTTTTTTGCAAAATGTGAGAGAGTATGGAAAGAATCACAGTGGGCTAGATAGCTGGGGGGAGAAGCAAATGAAAGAGAAAACAGTGGAAGAATCATAATTTCATAGATGTTGTGATTACAGAATTAAACCTCCTGCACTCCTTTATCTCCTTGGTTCTTGTCCCTTGGTTTTAAAATACATCTCAATTTAAGTAGCATCTTCTTTTTAGGGAGAAAGAACATTTTAAGGAGAAAAATGTACAGTTCTTTTTAAAATATAGCACAATGGAGTGTCTTTATTTATACACTAGCATATTATGCCATTAATAACTAAGATTTTAAGTCTGAGCCTTCTTTTCATCCTTCTGAATCACTTCTGGTCATTGTTTATCAGGCACATGACATGATACTTTTCATAACGCATTTTCTGATCAAAACTTTTAGCACCTTTGTGATTGAAAATATAATCTTAAGGCTTTTCAAAGACTACTGGTGTATTCTCTCCATTTCTATTTGATTATTTGACTACTCCACCTCCACACCCCTCCACACATTTACACAAGCTATTTTGAAAGTTATCAGGAAGCTATTGACAGCCCAGCACCTGAGCAATAGTCCTTCACAAAGCATGCATGGATCATTCACCTTTCCTGGCTTTGAAAGCACTATGATTTATATTGAGAGATTGGCAAATTCTTCTGTCTCTAATTGTGCTGCTTGGCATTCAACAAACAGTTCTTTTGTATATATCCCAAGGACAAGAGATATATCTCCTTGCACAAATGCATTTACATATATGGGTCTTATATTCGTGGATCCTTTGTAAGATACTCCATTGTTGTGTTACAAAAAAATCAGTTGGTTCATTTCTCGAGTGATAAATGCTTGCATCACTTAAAGTAAACTTACATCCTCCCCTCTGTTCGCTGGGTCTGTGGCCCTTTTTCTTTTCAGTGTTGCCATACAATACAGTGCTATTGAGAACAATTCTGGGTCCAAGTTTAAGCAAAAATTCGACTGTGGGAGGCAGCATCAGTGAAAATAAGCCGACTGGGGAAACAAAGATAAACAAATAGCCAAAAGTTTACACCCTTCCAGGCCACGACGCTTCCACAGGAAATGATCACAGTGGCACAGCTTACACCTCTGAGGATCGACTGGTTTCTTTGGACATTGATCATAAGATTTATTCTAATTTCTGGAGAGTTAAAATTGGGGATGGAGAGGTGCATTACATATGTTGCAGTTGAGGAAATTTGCTAAATTACAGGTTGCTAAAATACAGATTGTTTCACAAGGTCATGACTCCTTTTTTTATATATAAGATTTTATTTATTTGAGAGAGTGAGAGAGCACAAGTGGGAGGAGGGGCAGAGGCAGGCTCCATGCTGAGCAAAAAGCCTGATGTGGGGCTCGATCCCAGGACCCTGAGATCATGACCTGAGCCGAAAGCAGACACTTAACCGACTGAGCCACCCAGATGTCCTGGTCATGACTCCTTTTTTGTGTGTGACAAATTCTTTGACAAATTTTCCAGCTTAATGCTGCCGATCTAGGTCAATCATTTCTCTTAGTAAATCAGAGAACAAACGTCTGGAGACCAACGTGTTCCAAATTTCACCAAGTGAACTAGTACTAACCAAACTTAGAGCTGTGGTTTCCAAACACTCAGTGCCAACCCATGGGGTCAGGGGGAAGAAGAAAGAAAAAGTAGTGACACCATGAATTTAAATATATCCACTTTGAAGAGCTGGCTTCTTTTCATGATGAAATGTTCATTCTTTTATGTGATTGTAAGAGACATTATTTTCGTTAAGCTGTTTTGCCCCCATCCCAATGTATTTACTTAATAAAATAAAAACTTAGCAACCTTATCTTAGTTCCCTCAATTAAAAAAATAACTACATTCAAAAATCTGAGAATTTATATGCCAAAGTGTTTCAAGATAGTGTTCTTTGCTTTAGGCATTTTTTCCTTAGTTATTCTGTATGGCTGTTTGTTGTTGTTGTTGTTGGAGAAAGGATCTTCCTCAGCATTTTCTTTTTTTCACCTTCTAAAGAATACTTTCCTTGTTTACTTAGCTCACAATTATGAAACCTTTTTTTTTTTTTACATTTCAAACAATTGGGTTATCCAAAAAAAAGCAAAAAATTGCATTTGTGAATACCAGTCTTTCTATAAATAAGATTAACTACGAAGAGGGCCGCCTGGGTGGCTCAGTAGGTTAAGCATCTGCCTTCGGCTCGGATCATGATCTCAGGGTCCTGGGATCGAGCCCCGCATCAGGCTCTCTGCTCAGCGGGGAGCCTGCTTCCCCCCCTCTCTCTGCCTGCCGCTCTGCCTACTTGTGATCTCTCTCTCTGTCAAATAAATAAATAAATCTTTAAAAAAAAAAAAAAGATTAACTATGAAGAAAGTTTTTCTTAAAGTCTTTCTTTTTCTTTTAAGATTTTATTTATTTATTTGACAGAGAGAGAGAGGGAGAGCACACAAGCAGAGGAAGAGGGGGAGCAGCAGACAGAGGGAGAGGGAGAAGCAGGCTTCTCGCTGAGCAGGGAGCCTGATGTGGGGCTCAATCCCAGGACCCTGGGATCATGACCTGAGCCGAAGACAGACGCTTAACCGACTGAGCCACCCAGGAGCCCCTAAAGTCTTTCTTATTGTGCTAGCTTTCCACTCTGTGATCACTCACACCTCAATTATAAGATTTAATTTCCTGACCTCTTTGAATGTAGTATTTGCCAAAGTAGGATACACACATACACGTGCCCACAACCCATCCTACCATGGGCAGCCTAAAGAAGAGATGCAAGAGTTAATGGCAATTTATTCGTAGCTCTACTATTTCTGCCTTTTCTAGCACAACAGCACAGTCTCCCACTATTCTGGTCCTGCAGCCCCTGGTGTTTATGTAAAGGCATTGTATTCAGTAGCTTGAAAATAATGCATCTACAAAGTCGTGCTCCATGTGAGAGTATTCATTCTAGAATGTGTTGATTATTATGATTAATGGTGGGGCCCTGGCATTTTGTAGACTAATGTTAATACAGGAACATTGGGGTAGCACCTTTCGTGATTTTTCAAGGTGGTGCACTTGTTTGTTAATGCATCCCATGTCCAGCCGCTGCATGATTCCAGCATTGGTGACAGTGCCACTTTGTCACACAGGAAAGATGGTCTCAGACTCAATAAGGAAACACTTTATCAAAGGGAATAAAAAATGGAAATGAGCCACTACCTGTGGGCTAAGATTAAATTAGCTTCAAGAATTGAGGAGCAGCAGCTTCTCTTGCTATTCCTTCTAAGGCAGCATTTGTGAGCCTTTCCATCTCGAGCTATCTTCATTCGACAAATAGTTGGTACCTACGATGTGTAATGCATTAAGTGCTTATGCTGATTATTTTAAGGTAGACAAAGAGGAATGCACTTTTGTGTCTTCAAAAAGCTGAGGAAACGAGCTGACTTGTGCACAGAATTATGCATAATAGGAGGAAGCAGTGGTATGTGCTGTTGGAGAGGTAGAGATAAAATGTTCCAACATTTCGGAGGAGGGGAAATTGCTGTTGTAACTGAAGAATCAGGAGGGTATTCATGAAGGAAATGAAAGTGGAGCAGAACCTTGAGGAGTGGTTAGGATTTGAACATATGGAACCAGGTTGAAGTAGTTCCAGAAAGAGAACGACACAAGCCAGCAACAGGAGACAGAAATTCTGGGATGTGTATTGCAAAAAGGAGTCTGGCTTGAATTGCAGGATCCCTGAAGGGGAGTAGTGGGTAGAAACATGTTGGATCACAGTAAAGTGAGACTAAAGATTTGGGGCTTTACTCTACAGGCATGAGGAAGATTGTGAGGTTTTATAAATATAAGAATACCTTTCCATAACAGTACGTCAAAACAATTCATCCGGAGGCTTGAAGAGGGCAGTAACCCGGGCTTCAGAGAATGGATGGAAGTCATTGGTGGAGTCCTTGAGAATGCATTAAGAGGAAGAACTGCCACTATGCCTATGGGAATGGTCATCGTATAATGGATAGGGAAAGTGTCCAGAACACAGTATGGAATAAGTGTTGACAGCTCATTGAACATAAGGGAAAGGGAGAAAGACTTTGATGTTTTAAGAAAGAAAGGAAAAAAAAAAAGAATGGGATTGATTGATAAGACAAGGAGTCCAGTTTGAGTCACCTTGAATTGGAAGTACGGACGAGAGTCAAAGACTAAGACAATCCCAAAACAATTTGCAATGCACATCAGGAATGAAGACAAAGAGAAAGCCAGAGCTAGAATTTGACTTACTATGGAATACTATGAACAGGAATAATATTTGAAGTATCTTTGTTTTGAGAGAAGTTCATCAGTAGGCCCAAGAAGAACATTACACAGAAGAGAAGAGGGCCAGGAAGATATCCCTGGAGAACACTCCCCCACTTAGAAGATAGAAGAAGGGAAGCTTCCCTTCTCCCCAGAAAAAAATCCCCAGAAGGAGTAGTCAGAGGCAGGGGAGGTGAAGGGGCCAGGGGCTAGGGGTGGAGTAGGTAAGATCAGAAAGAAAGGCTGGGCTAGTCTGGCAGAAGCCATTTTTTTTTTCCTGGCACACTGGAAATTTTGCTTTTAAAAGAAGGAAAGATCACTTAACTATAGATAAAATGTGTGTTTCCAGAACAGAGTTCTTTAAATCTTGACTAAAGAGTTTCCTGATATAACTCGCTCCCACTATTCAGAGCCATACTGCTTCTAATTTCCTAGCAGAGCGTGTAAATCGTAGCCTGCTGCTCGCTGCCCTGGGAAGAACCCTCTCTCACAGACATACGGGTGTGCTTTCCAGGAGTCTGCCAGAAGCCTGAAGATACATTAGTGGTTTCGACATCTATTTCCCCCAATAAGGAAACACGGCAGAGCTGCAGGTCCACCAAACACTGCTTCTTCCTGCCTCTGGACCATGTGCTACAGACCAGGGGGCTCCTAACCTGAGGCCAGTAAATATCCTGGCCAGGAAAAGTAATGTTCTGTTAGCCACGTGCATGCATTTTCTGAAGAGATTGTTTACCCTTCTCCTGATTCTTACAAGAACCTCTTTTCTTAAAAAGAGAAGAACCACTATAATAGATTACATGTTCTTGTACAATGCTGTGAGTTTCTTGAGGACGAGATCCCGTGCTTATACATTTTGGTATCTTCACGGTACCTCTTTCCATCTTGGCTGAATGAATGGCATTTAATAGTGCTATATTAGATGAGCCAACAGGAAGGATAAAATACTCATTTTTGGCTCTAGAGTCTCTTCCTTGACTTAGCAAACATACAAACCTAGGAAACATATTCTCTCATGATAATGTTTTTTATTAGTACACTTGTAGCTTAAAATGAGTGCTTCAAACACACACTATTTCATTTACATCTTCAATAATTGTATGGAGTAGAAATTGGCATCTTCATTTCATGAATGAGGAAGCTAAGACTGAGAGAAGGCTTGTGATTTGCCAAAGGTCATATGTCGTGTGTTAGCTTATTTATCTCACGGCACATTCATTTGTAAATAAACATGCTGATGAATCTAACAGACTTGGCCTTGTTTTTCTAGAATGCTTGTTGACTGGCAATAGGTTGGTTTTTGTATTATATGAATGCAATCTTTTTGTTAACCTAAAATTTGATACTCATGTTAAAAGCGGTGGTTTCCAAATAGCCATGTTACTGAATGACAGATGGATACCAGTCCCACAGAGTGACTTCAGCTTCATGGTCTTCTACTAGATAACATTCAACTGAAAGTAATGGGGCCCAGCTTTGGGGCTTTGTAGGTTTGTCAGACAGCACTAGAGTGTCATGAGTAAGAGCATGAGCCCTTGAGTCTGACTTGGATTTCTGAGTTCTAGTAACCAGTGTTACATCCTAAGT
Organism: Potos flavus; assembly: GCA_028534135.1. Lineage (NCBI taxonomy): Eukaryota > Metazoa > Chordata > Mammalia > Carnivora > Procyonidae > Potos > Potos flavus. Next base: position 105,789,824 of record CM052898.1, read on the forward strand.
ATTAAATACTGGGTACATCTTAGGGTCTCTTTCCACTTAGAAGGGTACTTGCTAAATTTCCATCTGAATCTAGAGATTGAGAAAGTTGCCCTGTTCTGCTTCTACCTTTTACTGGAGTCCTCTGGAGTACAGAAGGCGGAGCGCGGGCGGCAGGGGGCGTTGCGGGATTCCACCGCAGCCTCCCATGGATGGCCCCAGCCTGCAGGCCGGCCGGGCAGCTGTTTTCTGCGCCCCGCGCCTGAGTCCCAGTGCTGCATGCACCACAGACGCTGTTCTGCAGCAATGCACTTGATCCCCCACAGGCAACCATCCTCCCTCCCACAGCTGGGGTGTGAGAGTCCCTGTTTACGTAATTTACATACAGGCTGAGCCTTACCTTCCTAAACAAAGGAAAAGGATCTAAACCTTAATACAAAAGCAGAGGGATGACAGCAGCACTTGGAGTTTCTCAGACAAAAAACAAACAAACAAAAAAAAACTGCTCCTCCAAACTGAACCCTAAAATGCAAAGGATTTACAAACTAATAGACAGTTCTCCGGAAGTTGAGATTAAAAACACTGCAGGAGTGAGGAGGACATTCTGACTCAAACCCCTGTCAGAAACACCTTGCTCTTAAGTAAAATGTGTATGCCTTCCTTCTGGTAACTGAGGAAAGGGGACTGCTAACGCTCCATGCTCATTGAAATACAGTTTTCCAAATGTGTTTGCTCAGTATCACTTCACATGTTGTTTTCAGGATAATTTTTTTTTCTTGAAGGTCAAGAGCAAGTAAGCCACTTAATTGTTTGACTAGGCAGTTCAGCTTTTAGATGCCTGCAGTGACAAAGAGGGAAAATACAAGGAAAAAGGAAATTCTATCCCAGCTGTGTGCTGGTCAGTGTGTGCTGTTTGTGGGGAGACAGGGCTTCTGGAACACTGGTGTGCCAGGAGGAAGAAATATTATCCAGAGATATCTGGGCACTGACACTTTCTCTTCCAAAGAGAAAATGGTTCAAGAACCAGATAAGCCTGATACTCATTGAAATAGAAGCATCAGTGTGGTGGTATAAGCTGAAATGGTAATAGCTGCTGAGTTTAAAAGGACAGTGTGGTAGAAGGCTCCTCCCTGCCCAGAGATGGCCACTGGGAGCAGCAGCCTCACAGGGAACCGCCGCGGAAGGGAAAAGTGCACAAGAATGTGCTGAACCTGCTTCTTTTCTGGGTTACCACTTCCTGTGGGTTCTGCAGCTGGGGCTGAAGAAACTGGGGCCAGTGGCAGGTGTATGTCTGATCTTTTCCTGCCAGCTGGCAACCCAGTTGCATGGTGCATTAATATTATAAATTATAGTAAATGGGTAGAGGGACATTTTCAAACACTTGACTTCACTAGTTCCTCTTAAACCCTGTAAATATCTTTTGGTTTCCATTATAGTTCTCCTGGACGTATGCAGTTTGGTGTAAATTAGAGTGAATTGTTTCAAAATCATGACCAAAATATATATGGTGAAGATATGAAAAATTGATACAATAGCCTCACCAAACATGGTCTATAATTATCCATTATATATGTAGCTATATATGCTTTTAACCCCATGAAGGTGGGGACCAGGGCTACCTTGTTCCTGGAAATATCCTCAGAATTAGCAATGTCGTTTGTTCATTTGACTATTACTTGCCTTTTTAAAAATAGTATCTCCCAACATATTCTTTAAAAGGGATTTTGTTAGGAGATATTAACACTGTAAATGTTTAGAAAATTGGTTTGCTTTACAACTTTGCCAAGAAATAATTCTTATTTTTATTTTTTTGCCTTTCACTCCATTCTCAGAGATAATTAATATGGAAATTATTGTTTTCCAGGCTTGAGTTCTCCCAACATGGCTCTCCTTGGACTTTTCTCTTTGCTGGTTCTACAAAGTCTGGCTTTAGGGGCCACTTTCCCTGATGAAACCATTGCTGAGTTGTCAGTGAATATGTATAACCATCTTCGAGCCACTGGGGAAGATGAAAATATTCTTTTCTCTCCATTGAGTGTTACCTTTGCTATGGGAATGATGGAACTTGGGGCCCAAGGGTCTACCCTGAAAGAAATCCGTCATTCAATGGGATATGATAACCTGAAAAATGGTAAGTGTGCTTAGGTCTAATTTTTCAAGGTAGTTTGACTTTAAATTTCAACTCGTTTTGTTGTCTTAGGCCACAGGTAGCAATATTCACACAATGTGAGAAAGTGATCTCATTGAAACGGTATTGTTAGGAGAACCATCAGGAAACCCAAGAAAAGTATTAATTCCTTGCTGCATCCTTAGCTGAGTTAATCTAAGGAAATTGTAGATTTTATTATTATTATTATTTAAATAGACCTCACTGTGACAAATAAAAGCAAACATGGTTCTTACTGAGTTTCTAGTCTGGAGGGAGAGGCATGTGTCAATTAATTATCACATAAATGAAAAATTATAACCGTGATAACTGCTATTAAGAAAAACAACACAATTCTCTAAGAATATCGGAATTTTTGCTTAAAACCAATTGTATCTTCATTTTTTAAGTAGCATCCAGGAATTTTTTTGAAATGTTTTATTATTATGAAAATGTTATGTATTGGGGAAAGTTTTTAGCCAAAAGGTGTTTTGTAATCATCTTGACATGATGTATGACTTCTATTTTAATGTTTTTAATATACATGAGAATCGACTCATTAGAAAGTTAAGAACTCAATGATTTCTAAGGGACTTTTCTAGTTATAAGGCAAAAAAAAAGCCCAGTGAAAGTAAAATTTCAAGGAATATTTTGATTTTTAAATTAGGTAATTAAGCTTGATTCTTATTCCCGTTAATTATAAAATGAAGACCAATTTAATGAGAATAACCTAAGCACTTTGAAAGGAGACAACCAAAAAATCTCTATAGATTCTACCAAGACATCAGTTAAAATGAAAAATAATACCAGTTCATAATACTCAAAGTTAATTTGAAAATCTAGAAATGGCACAAATATTGGAACCTCCTAGTCGTGTTGATATGGGGAATAAACTACTGCTCTTCCCTTGGACTCCTGTCTCATCAATATCCCTTGCTGTGTTTTGGTGTTTCTCCATTCCCCGGGATCACTCACTGTGTTTGTTCCAATAATAAACTTATTGTTTGTCATTTTGCAGGTGACGAATTTTCCTTCTTGAAGGATTTTTCTAACATGGTCACTGCTAAAGAGAGCCAGTATGTGATGAAAATTGCCAATTCCCTCTTTGTGCAAAATGGATTTCATGTCAATGAGGAATTTTTGCAAATGCTGAAAAAATACTTTAAAGCAGAAGTAAATCATGTGGACTTCAGTCAAAATATAGCTGTGGCCAACCATATCAATAAGTGGGTGGAGAATAACACAAATAGTATGTCATTTGGTTCCTTTCTTTCTCTAGTAGCTTAGTTTTAACTCTCTTCTACTTCTGTAATTATTTGTCTCTTCACTCTAGTTGAATTTTTTAATGTTAGCATTTAGTTGAGTATCTAATAATTATTTTGTATAGATTAGAGTCTTTTTAGAGGCATCGCTTATGAATAAACATTTTTGAAAGAACTTAAATCTTTTGGCATGTGAAGAATTTTGGCACTATGATAAATCAGTCTGAAATCTGTCTCTCCAATCATGGTTTTCCTCTGCATGGTAATCTTAACTACTGTATCGAATTTTGCTTGAGCTGATTTATTTACGAAGTCAGATACTAGTTAGAATGGCAGTTGGCGGGCCTCTTAAAAATAAATTTAAAATAGAATATAAGAGAGAGTTAAAAATCAAAGTTGGGCTTTATTTTTTTTTTAAAGATTTTATTTATTCATTGGAGAGAGAGAGAGAGACAGAGAGAGCACAAGCAGGGGGAGAGGCAGACACAGACTCCCCACTGAGCTGGTAGCCTGACATGGGGCTCCATCCCAGGACCTGGAGATCATGACCTTAGCTGAAGGCAGATGCTTAACCATCTTAACCATCTGAGCCACACCTAGGTGCCCCCAGAGTTGGGCTTTTAAAGGACAAAACTTGATTGGTAAGCAAAAATATTGTATAGGATTTCTTTTAAAAAGAGCAGCCATTTTAAGCCCAAATAAGTGGAGAATTAGAAAGAGATACATTTATTTTAAAATTTATTTCTAATCTTGGGGTACCTGACTGGCTTGGTTGGTGGAACATGTGACACTTGATCTCGGAGTTGTGAGTTTGAACCCCATATTGGGTGTAAAAAAATAAAATATTCAAAAAATAATAAATAAAATTTGTTTTCAATCTATTCTTTAAAAATGTATTTAAGCTTTCCATATGTTTCATATTTTACCATTTTATTTTCTAACTTTACCATCAAAATATTGAAACTAGAATTTAAAATATGAGGCTGTATTGAAAGTAGATTGTAGATGTTCATTAAGTTAATTCATATTGTCAAAACTCCCCAAATAACGTCAATCTAATATATTTTATTCTGGAACAATAACAAAAAAACCTGACCACATGCCCTATGTCCTATAATCCCCCAAATTCTGAGGTACCTTTATAATCACCTAAAGAAGTGCTATCATTAATAAAATGAGAGAATACAAGTTTTGGTTCTATCTTTTTTAACTATGACATTAAAATGTAGGATAAAAGAAACTTATGTTTGTATTTTAACATCCAAAGAATAAGTCAAGAATAATAATCCACTTTGAGTAGACTGAATGATTAAAAGCTATTTCCAAAATCTTTTTAACATTTTTAGTGGGATGCCTGGGTGGCTCAGTTGGTTAAGCAGCTGCCTTTCACCTTGGGTCATGATCCCGAGGTCTTGGGATAGAGTCCTGCATCAGGGCTCCCTGCTCAGCGGGGAGCCTGCTTCACCCTCTTCCTGCCATTCCCCCTGCTTGTGTTCTCTCTCTCTCTCTCTCTCTGTCAAATAAATAAATAAAATCTTTTTAAAAAAATTTTAAAAATAAACATTTTTTGCTATCAACAAAGACCGAAGATCTTTGAAAATAGATTTGTAAAGGAATATTTCAAATGACAGATAATAAGGCATCATGAGTTCATTTGGTTTCACTCATCTGTTTTCCCCTAGTCAAATGCAGTTGTTATACTTGGTGGAAAGATATCCAATATATACGGGGGAAATTTTTGAATTGAATGACATGTACGTTGTTCATGTACGTTGTTCAAGAATAAATTCAGCAATGATTACTGAGTGCTTACTCTGTGTTAAGAGTTGTACACACATCATTATAACTAGAAAGTGGTAAAGCTTGGGATTCTGTTGTACATGGTTCTATAGTTTCTCTAAGTGTCAAGGTCCTACCATTGTTATGGCAGGTGGGTGTGTTTTAGATCTCCTTAATCTGTAATTGTGTGTGTGTATGGGTGTGTGTGTGTATAACATTTTTCCTTTGAAAGCAAGATACTTTTAATTTTTATTGTAAATTTGGTAATGGTATACAGTTTTTCTGGATTACTCTGTCAGATGGTAGTTTGATAATCTTTTGGTCCCCTTTCACTTTCGAATTTAATATGAATGTCCATCTATTCACTTTTCCTGAATAGGTCTGTTGAAGGATTTGGTATCCCCAAGGGATTTTGATGCTAGCACTCATTTGGCCCTCATCAATGCTGTCTATTTCAAGGGGAGCTGGAAGTCACAATTTAGACCTGAAAATACAAGAACCTTTTCCTTCACCAAAGATGATGAAAGTGAAGTCCAAATTCCAATGATGTATCAACAAGGGGAATTTTATTATGGTAAGACATTCTGGCTTTTATTTCTCTCTTCCTGCAGTGTATTAACAAGTTTAAACATGAAATATTTATTATTCAAATAGCTTGTCAATCTTGTTTGAGGTGCAATTCAATTTCCTTGGCTCCATTTTCAAAGGCTTCTAATTAGATCCTGAGTGAATATTGTATGCATTGACAGTTTTCCAATAGACTTCTTTAAATTATGAAGTTGATTACACCTGCAGAGCGGCTTTATTCACACATGCAAATACATGGCCTTGTAAAGAACATTCTGGGTTACTCCAAAAAGCCATTGGTTTTGGGCTGGTTGTCAGTGACCTATATGTTCCACTTTGCTCTTGCTTTGGATTCCTTACCACTTTTTGAAATACAAGCATTTCTTTAAAACTTTGCTTTCAGACTGTGTATGTTTGGTCAGACGTAATTATTCATTCATAGTTTCATTTATTGAAAGTCTATGATTTGTGATACAACTTAATATCCTGGGCATTATTTTCAAAGATATTTCACTGGACTTTTCAGAAGTTTAGGGTGTTAATCTTTCTTACACACTGCAGTGAACTGTATTCTTACACACTACTTGAGAACCAAAATGTTTAAAGGTCTAAAGGACCTAGATCAGTTATAGGAAAATACTCATAACAGAAGCATTACATTTTCTTTTTGAAAATGGGGGAAATTTTAAGGTAGCAACAGGACCATTTGGTTTAAAGACTTATTTATTTTTTATGGAAGCCTCATGAATTTAGCTAAGTTATTGGAACACAAAGCCGATTACCTAACTAACCTTATTACCTAATTTAGAGGTCTTTAGCTCCACAAATGTCCTAGATAACTACTGTAGGATGTAATAGATTTCATTTTGACTATGCTATCTTGGCCTCAAAACTTTTAGCTGTGTAATAATAAAGTCCCAGGTATTACGTAGTCCATTTTTCCCTTCTTAGAAATCGGGTAGGTATTGGGAAATGTGAATTACTTGGATCTAGGGCTTTATTTTTCTAACCAGGATTGATCATTATTTCTAAAGATATTCTTTAACTAAATATTCATTTGAAGTATCTCATTTAAAAATAAAAAGTAAGTCTAGGGGTGCCTGGGTGGCTCAGTCGTTAAGCGTCTGCCTTCGGCTCAGGTCATGATCCCAGGGTCCTGGGATCGAGCCCCGCATCGGGCTCCCTGCTTGGCGGGAAGCCTGCTTCTCCCTCTCCCACTCCCCCTGCTTGTGTTCCCTCTCTCGCTGTGTTTCTCTCTGTCAAATAAATAAAATCTTTAAAAAAATAAATAAATAAATAAAAATAAAAAGTAAGTCTAAAGAACATATTATGACAATTATGATATAATTCTGGGGATTCTAAAATAAAATATTCTTTAGGACTGAAGATTCACTTGATTTCAGGACTTTTAAAAAAACAAAAACAAAAGCCTTTTTTTCTCAGATACTTGAATATATATATATATACTATTTTGGAAGAAAGTTATAAGAAATTAAACCTTTTATTTGAGCTTGGATATGGGCCTTTTATCACCTTTCTTTTTGTTTTAGGAGAATTTAGTGATGGCTCCAATGAAGCTGGGGGTATCTACCAAGTCCTAGAAATACCCTATGAGGGAGAGGAGATAAGCATGATGCTGGTATTGTCCAGACAGGAAGTTCCACTGGCCACTCTGGAGCCATTGGTCAAAGCACAACTGATTGAAGAATGGGCAAACTCTGTGAAGAAACAAAAAGTGGAAGTGTACCTGCCCAGGTAAGAGGCTCTTGTGGGACTCCCTCTGATAGCATGGAGAGAGAGATTTCAATGTAGTTTCCGACTCAGGTTGGAATGCCTTTGAATTTTAAGTCTTAGCTACTTTCTTCCCCCTTCTCCCCTTCTTCTTTCGTCACCTTCCCTTCCTCTGCTTCTCTTCCTTCTCCTTTTTTTTAAAGTAGTCTTTTGTACCCATGAGGTCCTGCCCAGAGACACAAGCTCACTTATTGATTCACTCAGTACTATTTACCAAGACCTAGTTTCAGATCCTAGTCAATATTCTTAGTTTCATTTTAGAATATTTCTTAATAGATCATCTCTGAATATTATTTGCATTGGCAGTCTTCTGTATTTCATTAATATTTAAAGTTGATCATAGCTGGAGAGAAAACAATCTCCCACATTGCTGGAAGAAGTGCAAGCAAGTTACTGTGCTCGGTGCCAAGATGCAACCATAAATAAGCAGGAGAAAGCTTAAAATTCTCCCCGTGGATTAAATAATAAAATCTATGCAGGGCCTCGATGTTCTTCTCAACCTGACCTCTGGCCACTCACCACAACAAACACTTTGTAGCATGTTCTATCCATGTGCTTATTGCTATGCTACATACAGATAGCATGCTTTTTGCCTGCCTCTGGGTCTCTATGCATGTTTTTGCATTGGCCTAAAATGCTCTTCTCGTGTCTCTTTGCCTGATACTGAGATTGTGTACTTCTCCGTATATTTTTAAAGAAGTTCTTTTTGATAAAATGAGAAATTCAGTATAGTGTTAATGCTTCCCTTATTAAATTCCATGAATTAAGTGCAGCATGTCCCAATGCTTCAATTCTGTGAGAATGCAAAGTTATTTAGGACTATTTTAACAGAATTCTAAATGAATGCTTGGTAAGTATCACATATTCTAATTCAACCATATTCACTAGAAAATGTGGCCTCCAGGTCCTGTCCACTGAGAAATGGAACGTGGCAGCAGAAGAAAATTAAATTTTCATTTTCTAAGAGATACTCTTCAATTATGAAATAGTTTAGCTTGCTTGCTCATATTAATGTCTGATACTAAACTGGGCACAGTTAATTACCATGTATCCATTTCTCCAGAAGTTCTATGAACTCTCCCTCTGCCTGGCTAATGCATAGAGAGAAAGGCTAAATAGCTAGATAACATGAATCTGGTTTCCCTTTTTAAGAAATTTACTGTTTTCAAATACTTATGTGTAGGTAATAATCAATAGGAAACAATCTGCCCCTTCCATTTTACAGTATTAGGATCCACTAAATGTTCAATGAGGGTAATGATGTTTGTGACCTCATTTTAGCAAGGGTAAAAGTTTTTTAATAGCCCTTTCCTGGGTTTACTCAAGTGTCTGTCTTAAAATGTTTGTATAGTTTTTTTCACATGGAGATATTACTCTGAAACAGCAACTTTGCATTTCTATAATTTTACCAATTCTTGTCCTGCACCACAGGTGCTTTTACTTTCTATTATATTAGATTTCATGCATAGGTTTTAAATGTCTTTCTTAAAAGGTATAGGGTATTTTGAGGGGGGAAAGGGGACAACTACTTTTGTATTTTTATTATTTTTCCCCCTGAACAATAAGTCCTACAGGAATCAGATGCTGAATTGAAATTGTATTTTTATCCAAAATACAAAACTCTTTTCAGGAGAGGGTAAAATTGCTATACTTATGTGATATCACAAATCCAGTGAAATACCAAAGGTTAATGCATAGTCATACATTTCTAAGATTTAAAGGAGATTACCAGGTATTCTTCCAATTTATTCATGGTAGCAAAAATAGTTTGGCTAATATGATAAAAAAATATATGTAAGATATCTGAAAAGCACTTTAGAATAATGCCTAGCATATATAATTATTATGTATTATCGCTATTATTATTTATTTTTTGTGTACCTTTTAAGTCCTAGTATTCACCTTGTGTTAAACTATGGGTAGCTTTACATATACTTTTCTTCCAGTAAAATTTTTAAAAAACCTTATTCTCATGAACATTACCCTCTTCGTTGTATAAGGTGCAAGAAGATTGTTCTAAAATGAAAATCAAATATCTTAATACTTGGCATGCAGAGGTACCTGGCTGTTGTATCTTTCCACTCTGACTTTTGTGGTCTCACATTTGTCATTTGTGATCAGAGTACTAGAAATCAATGGATATAAAGTGGCTTTCTATTTTGTAAGCAGAGGCGACCATCCTGTTACTTGGAAAATGATTGTATTAGAAATAAAGCACTTTAGTTTCATGTTTATAAAAGAAAACTCATACATAAGCCATCCTATTTTGTTCTTTAACATGAGTGCTTTTTTACTAGGTTTTTCTACAGAAGGTGTCTTGATTTGTTTCTTAATTGCTTACAAGTTGTATAAATCTCCTTATATGTAATATATATTTATTCTTTTCTAACACTTGCTCTCCACACTGGAGTCTCTGATGCTTCTGCCCTCTACATACCTCTTCCACTTACTCAGATAGAAAGTTGCAAATGCATTGTTAAATGCATTGTTAAAATAGGCATGCCTTTGGGTTTAAAAAAGCAGTGTGGCTTTTTATTTTTAAATTCAGTGGGTGAAATGTAAAATCTACCTATGGTTTGTTTGATTGTTTTTAAATAGCCATCGTCAGAATTGTAGTTATTAGTGGTGGGGCACTTTGTGGTCAGACAGGCCTTAGCTCATATCCTCATTCTACCACCTACTAGCTGTGTGACCAGGGCAAGTTGCTTAGCTTGACTGAACTTCAGTTTGTTCTTCTGAAGAATAGAGACAACAATACATTATCTCATAGGATTCTGTGATGTTATCATAGGGATGATTAAATGAGATACCATATGTAAAAGGATTTGCATAGTGTCTGGGACACAATGAGCCCTCAGGTAGGGGAGATGATAATGATTATTTATGTGAATATTAGTCTATATTAAGAGGAAAGAGTTAGTAAATGGATGGTAGCTATTTCTCAGTAGTTTGATAAGGAAACAAAGACAAGAGATGGATAAATGGAAATTGTTCACATTCTGTCTTCAACTTTGAACAAACACTCTCATGGTCACCTAGATTTTTTTTTCACTTCGACCTATGTGTATTGTCCAATGCCAGATACTACAGATATTGAAATAAAAAAGACACTAGATTTGACTAATTTACAGCCGAGGCAGCAGAGATGAAACAGCTATTTAATCAAATTATCCACCACTACTAAAATGCAAATATACAATACCTTAAGACCTATAATAATGTGAATGTTATATGTAACTGCAATATCATAAGTGTTATCAACACAATCTGACCTTTATTACATGCCTCCTATATATAGGCACCATCCTAAGACTTCTAGAAACCTTTGGGGCACCTGGCTGGCTCAGTTGATAGAGCATGCAACTCTTGATCTCAGGGTTGTGAGTTTGAGCCCCATGTTGGATGTAGAGATTACTTAAAAATAAAATCTTTTTTTTTGTTAAAGACTTTTAGAAACCTTATTCAATCCCCTCGATAATACTATGAGACAGGTATTATTAATGTCACTTCCTACATGCCAAATCCGAGGCTCAGAAACTAAGGAACTTGCCCAAATTAAATCTGGCTAAATTACCATCCTCACCTGAAACAGCAAACCTCAGAAGTGTGAAACAAACCATGTTGCTCTCAAGATGTACAAAGAATCCTCTACTGATCTCTTCCTTCACTTTCCTATTTTAGGTGGACCAGGACATACAGAATACGACCTGGATCCATGCCCCTGCTCTGCCATTTATTAGCCATATGACCTTGGTCAAGTTATCTCATCTTTCTCCTCCTTGGTTTCTTCTTCTACTAACTGAGGATAATAATAATACTGACCTCCAAGGATTTTCATGATATTTAAATTAATCTGTTATAGTTTTTGGTAGATCAATTAATCAATAATAAATGTAAAGTGTACACACAAAACGCCTTAATCAAGCCATTGAAGGTATTCTTTGAGACATTCCATACTTCCCTATTCATCCCCCTTTTCTACTTTTACAACCAACATCTGCTTTTTGTAGGAAACAAAAGAAACAGTGCTAAGTCCAAGTTAAAGCGTTGGATACAGATAAAATTCAGGACTTGGTTTAATATGCTTGCTATACATTTATTTCTCTATTTCTCATATTTTCCATAAACATGAACCTGCTAAAACTATTCTCCCCTGATCATTCCTCTTGATGTCTGAGTTTTGTTTACAGCAACCATTCCCTTGTCATTCTTCTTAAAACCAGACATCAGAAATGATGCTAATGTAATGTTTTGTGACCGTCACAGACTTAGCTCTTCTAAGGATATAGCCCACTGCCTAAACATTTACATTTATGATCTTTATTGATCAAAAAGCAACATCTTAGAAAAAAAATAAAACATTTACTTCTAGTTATTCTCACTTTTTATAAAAAAGTAATAACCTTAGCTTAAAAAAAAACTGCATTTGTGTGTTAATGCAGCCATGTTTACTCCATAGTTTTCACTAGAAAGGTAGGTGATAACAACCTTGGCTTGGGAGAGACTCTATATTAGGACTAGTCCGACTCTCTATGGAAACCATTTTTTAAAATTAATATTCTGCTCATGACCACTGTACTTATTTTCATTTCAGTTTTAAGTAATGTTTTATTTCTTCTTGCAAATGTGATGCACATTTAGGTATAATTCATAAAGCCCATTAGAACAAAAAATACAAATTTGTTATTCTTTTGCTTAAAAAAAGAATAATATAATTGTAAAAGTGTGCAGTTTTTAAGATGTAATATTTAATTCACTTTTGTTGATTAACATCTTTTCTGTGATGCTACCAGGAAAACAGGCTTAGGTCCTGGAGGTTAATATAACCAGGAAGATATATATTGTTAACCCTACAGCTTTTATGTTTCCTTTCTCTGAGTGTATGGAGTTGAAATGTAAGATGTATCCATTATACAGCAATTAGATACAGCATTGGCTTTCCCTTTCCACAGGAAGTTAAGCAAGGACACTAAGAAGAGAATGCAATGCCTTGGGTAAATGTTTGATTAGCCACTGACAGGTTAAAAAATCAAATGTAGGGGCACCTGGGTGGCTCAGTGGGTTAAAGCCTCTGCCTTCGGCTCAGGTCATGATCTCAGGGTCCTGGGATCCAGCCCCACATCGGGCTCTCTGCTCAGTGGGGAGCCTGCTTCCCCCTCTCTCTCTGCCTGCCTCTCTGTCTACTTGTGATCTCTCTCTCTGTCAAATAAATAAATAAAATCTTTAAAAAAAAAATCAAATGTATTACTTGGTCAAAAATTTTGAAGGCTACTCAGTTACAAGTTTTATATTCTTGATCTCGAAACACTTATTCCACCCTATATATTACAGTTTTGTGTCCACGTCAAATAGTTTTCCTACTTAATAATCTAATACTATTCTGATACATTATTCTTTTTGGTGTCTCCTCTTTTTATAAGCACAATTGAATACTATTTGCAGTCAAAAGCCAGCCAGTTTTAGCATAATTTACTATTAAAATCAACATATCCAACATTTTTATTCATGTCCCGGGTAAGAGGATGCTGTAACTAAATACTTTAAAAATCCTGTACCTAAATGCATTTCTCCCTATGTGTCCTCCAGGTTCACCGTGGAACAGGAAATTGATTTAAAAGATGTTTTGAAGGCTCTTGGAATAACTGAAGTTTTCATCAAAAATGCAAATTTGACAGCTTTGTCTGGTAGGAGATAAACACCAATTTTTAAAAAAAGTTATTATTTCATGAATGACTGTAAAAATGATGATGCCGTCAGCACCTTAAAGATTTAAGGGTCAAAATTATTCAGGGGGTTAGGGGGATGCAGAGGCCACTTTTAGCAACAGGCTGGAGCAACAGAAACTTGATCAAGGCAAAAGGGCCCATGGTGACCCCGTGGCTGAATGTAGACAGGCCATCAGGCGACCCACCTCAAAGTATCCATAGGCCCTGCCTATCCAATGGGCTACTTGAAACCAGGCACAGTTACCAAAAAAGGAAAATCCCATATGTCAACATACCCCCTCACCCTCCTCCTTCAAAAGCAGCCTCCACCCACTGGCCTCCTGGCAGGCAGCCTCTTCTCTGCTCTCCTGCCCTCTGCTCCCTATGGTATATTCACTAAATTTCTAGCTCCTTTAAAAAAATCAATAAATAAAATTTTTTTTAAAAATGATGATGTCTATCCCTCTATTTACTATGGTGTTCTGAGGTAAAATAAAGCTATCATTTGCCAGATAAATATAACAAATATATTTACCTTCTATACACAAAGCTATAAATAACAGTCATAACGTTAAGTTTAGATTATTCTGGTCCATGTCTTATCTTCAACAGTAGATATTCTCCAGAAGACCTGTCTTATACATCTTTAAATTCCTCCATCCTATCTGACACAATGCCTTGTAGATAATCAATAAACATGTTGATTTAATACCTCAATATGTCCAGTTACAGTAACTTATATAGGAAAGAAGGAAGAGAGGATAAATGCGTGCCTGCTGTGAGAACCAGACACTTTTTAAAAGAATATCTAGTGAGATGATATAAAGATTATCTTAAGTCTTCAATAAGCAAAGAATGGGTTTGAAGAAGTAGCTTCAAAATATACCTGGCATAATGGGTGTTGAGTAATTTATTTTAAAAATCCTAACGGGGGAGAAAACCTAGTTGAATTATTGGATTCAGATGCCCTAATTTGTTCAGGGTAAAATCATTAACATATTAGCAACATTAAGTACTTAAAACATGTAAAATCCTTTTGGAAATATTTTAAGCAGCTAACCCCAAGACATTTATCATTGAAATAAGGTACCCATGAGTTTAAGACTAGCTTATATGATGATGTCCTATCATTTCTATAGAATATAGAAAATAAAACAATCTATTTTCTGATGAGATCAAGATAAAAAAGAACTCAATGTGTAAGTCCTCTATATATGCAAGTTATTGGACTCAACTCTCTAACCAGAGAGAGCTGAGGCATAGAAGTTTCCTTAGCAGTTTATGTGCTATGGGAAAGAATTCAGTTTTCCTCTCCAGAAGTAAGAGCCTATAGAAAATCAAGCTGACTGAATAATAGCTTCTAAACCTGGAGTATGAGGACACATGGATTGAATTCAGTGAAGTGGGTGATCTACCCTTGAAATTGCATATATATGTGCACACACGTGCATGTATGCATGCACACACACACACACACACACGAAAGAAAAAAGAGAGTGGAGATAGGTTCATAGCTTTCAGGAAATTCTCAAGGAGTTGATAATCAAAAAAGGCCTTGCCCTCCCAGATTTAGAATTAGACAGATTGTTTTCCAAGCAGAACTCAGCAGTGAGATGATGTTCATGTATTTGATACCGCAACTTTTACCCCTTAATTAGAGAACTTGCTCAAAACACTCAAAACACTAGTAGAGTTTTTCTAAATGTCTACTGTATAAATGTTCTTGTCCACTAGAGAAATGCAAATTTTGCCCGGGTAAAGGTTTTCATGGCTCACATCCAAGCTCCTAGGGCTCTGAACTTTTCAGTGGGGTTGTCAAGGAAGTAGGACTGGTGGAGATTCAAAAGCTAATGGGTACTTTTGTGCCTGAGTCAGAAATATATTCGTAACTCAAGCATAGTGTAGTTTAAAGTTCTTATGTTCCCTTCCTCAGGAATTGAGAGAATCTGTCTACCATACTGGCCAAATTCCAACTGGATAATTACATTCTACTTTCTTACCGTGGCTCTATTTTCTCTTTTATTAGAGATTCCTCACTGTCTCACCCAAACATCTAGGCAGTTATTTACCCCACATGGAGTATCTGCGGCTTTCCAGTCCCGAGGAAGTCATGCTGCAGGGTCCAGTCAATTATTGTGGTCAGCGTAGCTTAACGTTTTTGACATATCTGGGAGGTTTAGGACATAATATTTAATTGCCTTTAGTATATCCAGAGACAATAGAGAATAAATATGTATTATGAATGCAGATGGTTTGGAAATTTGAACTAACACACGGATCTTTCAGAGTTCTTATAGTCCACGTGTGAAGGCTCTGTTCGTTTGACCAAACCTCAGTCAGAAGTGAGTCCTTCTCAGAGTGCTCCCAGCTGCATACCTGGGACCTGGCACCTGGCTGACACTTAGTTGGCACAGAGTTGATGTCCACTGAAGGAGAAAACGAGGGAGGGAAGGAGAGAAGATGTTTCTTCGCGGCCACCTTCTATATTACATTTCTTGGAACACTGAACTCCTTAAAACATCAGTAAGAAATCCAGGATTGGCCCTCCTCAGCCACCACCCAATTCAAGTCTTCAGGATAACTTGATGAAAGGTCTAAAGTCACCTTCTCAACCTTTTAGGGAGAACTCTTCCATTCTTAACTCCCTAGTTTTTGCCAAGACCTTGGTAGCCTCAGCATGTCGGCCCAGCCCAAATAACACTTTCTTTTTCTCCCTCTCCCTCCCTCCTTCTCTCTCTCCTGCTCTCTCTCTCGCTCTCCCTCACTCTCTCTCAATCTCTCTCTCTCTCTCACACACACACACAGTAATTTATGTGTAAATTTACACTAATTTACACAGCTCTGCCCTACATGGCTGGTGTCCTTTTCACATGTCTAGGTTTTTGCCTCTCCAAATGACGTGGAAACCCTGCTGATTAAAGTGTCTATGAGGCTTAGTAACCCCTACAAGTACCCAGAAAGTTATTAACATGCATTTGATTATTATTTTCTACCTTAATGAATTTCACAGGGAGAATTTCATGGTGTTTAAGATATACATTAATTACATTCAATGCCCTGTCTCTTCCTTTCATTTAACAACTCTGTGAGTCCGTTGGTGTGAGCATAGGACTAGGTCATAAAAATGAAGAAACGACTAAGATATCATACCTGCTCTAAAAAAGGATACAGACTTGTGGGGAGAGAGACATAAACAGTTGGATTTAATAAAAAGAAGCATAATAGAAATGCTTTATTGGAGCAGTGTGTCCAGGACACACCAGGACAACCGTGTCCTCCAGAGAACATTTGGCAATAGCTGGAGACCTTTTGGGTTGTCACAGCTGGGGAGGGCTACTGGCATCTGTCCGGTAAGGGCTGGGGATGCTTCTACATTCCCGTGACGTGCACTGCACAGGACACACCCCACAACAAAGAATAATCCAGCCCCAGATGTCAGTAGTGATGAATCAAGAAACCCCATACTAGAGAAAGCATTGTGAAGGCAGAGAGGAAAAAGAAAGTCAATTGGAAAGAATGGGAGCGTATCGTTCAAAAGATGGAGGGGGAGAGTATAGGTATGCATTTAAGCTTTCAAATGCAGTGAACATTTTTGAATAATGTCCTAGAAAATGATAGCAATGGTTACCTCTAGAATACAGAACAGAGGCCCCCAGATGAGAGAGGAGATTTTGTTTCCTCTGTCACTGTGCACTGTTTGGGATTTTGCCTTGTGTATGTATTACCTCTTTGATTAAAACTCTTACTTGAAAACGGGGAAAAACTTTTAAAAATCGCATTCTTAGTAGAATTTGTAAATTCAAAAGCACCCGGGAAACAGTTCAGTACTATTGTGACAGTACTCATTCTTAAATTATGCAATGAAATTTTATCTTCCTTTAAAAATAGCAACGACGAGTTAGCACTGGAAAAACAACCCTGTTCCACATTTTCCTACTTCTGGAAAAATTGAGTGGCTTGAGTGTCCTTTGCTAAGACCTCTTGAATCCACTCTTTCATTCTCTATCCCATGGCATCCACCTTTATTTCAGACTCTCATTACTGCTGCCCCAGACAATTCAATAGCCTCCTAAACGGTTTCCAATCTCTTTTCCGTCTAATCTGTCTTCTCTACCACTGCCAAGATTAATCACCTTAAAACCCGCTCTCAGATCATCCCAGTTCCCATTCAAAGCCTTCCTTCAGTCTGCTTGGCACTGCCCACTGCTCAGCAGGACATTCCGACTTCAGCTCCCTCCAGCCTTAACTCCGGCTGATTCCTTGCACACAGATTTTGCTGCACCTCATGTCTCCCCAGGGCCCCAGCTTTATAAAATCTCTCCCTCCTGAAATATCTCCTGAACAGATCTTTGGCACAAAATCCCCAACTTCATCAAGCCATGTGATTACACCAACCAGAAGTAATAACTCCTGTGTAAATTCTACAGCGTTCTGTCCTTTTTCTGATGCTGCATATCACATCTTCTCTCATATTATCATTATTGATGCATCGGGTATCTTCTGCCAGAATTTAAACCTCTCCAGGATTGATCCTTATACGTGTTCAGGAAGCACACGATTCTATGCTTTCTGCCTAGTACTCACTGAATGAAGAAATGAATAAGATGAGATGCTCTGTATTTATTGTGCTTATTTTTTGTCATCTCAATTTGATGCCCATGGCTTTTGATGCTAAATTCTGTTAACATAAAACACAGTAAAGACTCATACAATAAACATGGAATCTAGAGAGTGCTGAGAATCATTTTCTTCTCAGGCTCTATTTAAAATGCTCATCTAGTGGCAGTGAGGATCCTGTTACAGAGTAGGGCTATTTTTGTAATGGAAATGAATGACTGTCAGCATTTGGATTAATAGATAATCCTCTTGGAAGGTGGAAGGGGAAGGAGAAAGAGTACTAAATCCTTCAGCACAAAGTATGAGCTTTAATAAAGGAGCCAATAAAATAAAGGAATTAAGAAGACACAGCAAAAGCCACATTCAGGTCAGACTCAAGTGCTTAGATTTATCCTGAACTGACTCTTCCATCCTGCCTTTGTTCGTTCTGCTTCTCCTTGCACCTGTAAGGCTAGAGGACTTTCTCTTTCAGAGCCGTACCTCCACTTCCCCTCTCCTTTCTCGCCTGGACTATTGCAACAGCCAGCAAACTTGATGTTCCTGCCCCTAGCTGTTTGCCCATCTGATTCACGCTTTACAGCTCCTAGCACAGGTATCTTCTAAAATCAAAGCAGAGGTGCCCAGGCTCTCCAGCCTCAGGGTCCAAGCTCTTAAAATCGGGTGCACCCCCTGCCACTCCCTACCTCCTCATGATGTAATCAGGCTCCAATTGGACCCTTCAGGTCATTGCTGCTGCTTGTCTCACTTCACAAGTACAATCCTTGCTGGGAATGCCCTTGCCTGATTCTCTGACTTTCCCTTTTCTACTTATCCTTCAAGAACCAGCCCAAATGACACCGCCTCCGAGAAGCTTTCCCTGGTATCTCTCCCTTCCAAATGGTTTAGTTTCCCTCCTCTGGACTGCCATAGTGCAAAGTACTATCACAGGTTCTACCTTTTCCTTAGATTGCTTGTTCACATACCTGTCTCTGATGTCAGAGCTCTTCAGAAGCAAGGGCTGTGTCATACATAGACGACTGTCTGTCCTCAGAGCCCAGCATGGTGTGGAGAGCAGGACAGATGCTGGGTGGGTGCGTGCGGTAGGAAGTGGTGCTGGGCCCGCCTCACTCCAAGTGTGGAGGCTTCTCTCAGACCACTGGCCCTCCCCACTCTCTTCCATCCAGCCACACAGGCCTTCTTTTGGGTCCTTGAACACACCTGGGTTGTATCTGCCTCTACACTAGCTTTTCCCTCTGCTGGAAACTACCTTCGGCTGTTCCTGTGGCAGCCTGCTTTGTATTCCTCGGGTCTCAGCCAAATTGACCTTCTCAGATATGCCTCCCCCAACACCTCAAGTCAAGTAGCTCCTCTTCCTTGCCCTCGTCACCAGCCAACACATCGCCTCGTCTTGCTTCTTAGTAACACTTAACCGGGCCCTGAAATTGTGGCCATTTCTCAATTTGCTTTTTTATTGTCACTGTTACTTAATTTTTGCTTTCCTCCTGTTATGAAGGAACTGTTTCGTTCACCATAGTAAATCCAGTGTGTCAACAATGTCTGGCACATAGGAGGTGCTTAGTACCTGAATGAATGAATGAATGAATGAATGAATCGCTAGTCTATCACAACATTTCTCCAAAACAAACAAACAAACACAATTCCTACCTTGAAAAAGCTCAAATTCTGCAAACCTTTCTAAAGTTCATGGGTGGGGCTGACGCTAAAAATATTTTAGCAACTTAAGTACAGAGATGCTTTTGGTATTCTCGGGTTCTGTTATGGAAGTCTCTTCATTTTGCTATTTTAAGCCTGTCCTTGGTGACGCAGACATCTATTTCAATTGGCTGTGTTTCGGGCCAGAGCCACAGAGGCAGCGGGGGCCCACACTCGTCTGATGGCCGCCCCGCCAGCGTTATGTTACTCACAGATCCTTGGAGCTCTCGGTGCCCTGCACAGTATCTCATATGAACAGAGTGCTTGATAAATATTTGCTCAGTGACTGAATGAATGCCTTAGTATTTTGCCCTGCTTTCTTCAGAAGAGCTTGAATTATTGCCCAGCTCTTCTCTGGGAAGCCTAGGGTTTGCTGGCCCTGTTCCCATTTATCCTTTGTGAGGAGCCCGGCTCTTCGCTGCCCAGAGGAAAGTAGGACCGGTTATTTGGCAGCAGGGTCTGCTGTGGCCAGAAGGGGAAGACTGCTTGGGGCCAGTGCATGGAATTTTCTGGTTGTTGTTGTTGCATGTAGCTTTGTCTTTGATTTACGTATTTTCTTTTTTAGAGAACAGTGAACTTTCTCTAATCGATAAGACGGGCTCATCAGTGTAAATCTCCTTAATTCCCCTCCCATCCTGACTCATCAAATATCTGAGTGCCTACTTGGTGCCTGGCGGTGTGCACAGAATTGCAGGGAGGAAAGAAATTGGACGGGC
The DNA here is from genome assembly GCA_028534135.1 of Potos flavus. Taxonomy (NCBI): domain Eukaryota; kingdom Metazoa; phylum Chordata; class Mammalia; order Carnivora; family Procyonidae; genus Potos; species Potos flavus. The sequence continues at coordinate 105,810,075 of CM052898.1, forward strand.
AAGGTCCAGGCCCTTAAGAAAAATAGGTGAATGGCCCAGCAGGAACGATGGCCTTGATTGACACATAATTCCATCAGGATGAGCAATACTGTGGGACAAGTACAGGAAGCTCTGTATGACATGATTGGGCGGCAGCAGACCCATTCTTGTTTAAACCATTTTCAGCTTATATTTGACTGTGACTGCTTGAAGTTTGTCCCAGGAGAAGAGAGTTTCATTTTCTTTTTCCCCTCAGGATTTGTGATGTGATTTATTTGTCACATTTTCTCCTACTGGTATACCTAAAGGGGTGGTGGTTTTCTCCAACTTAAGAGTCCTGAGGTGTCACTTACATCTGCAGATATTTGCTGTCCATTGTGTAGCAGTTAAGCACCCCTGGGAGCTGGAACATTGGATGCAATCTTTCTTTTGCTGTCTTTGAAATATAGATGATGCCTCTGGCCTGTTGGATCCCATTCCTTTAGCTCTTCTACTTGATTGGATTTTTAAGTTTTTTAGCCTGTGTGTGGTCTTTGTATTCTTTCCCTCCCTAGTGCTGTTGTCCATCCATTTTCCTAGAGCATCTACTTTGGATTAGTGTCATATGTTTTATTTATTACAAGAATAAACTGTATAGCCATACTTGTGAATGGAATTGTGGTCATGGTGCCCATAGAGGGACAACATTCAAAGTCTTATGCTAGGAAATAGCTAGTCCCTTTCATTCAATAATTACTAAATTCCTGTTTATGCTAGGTTAAATACTGGAAACTTACACAGTACCAGGAAACTCTCTTTTCTTAGGTTAGTTCACTTATTAGGCCCACCAAGTACCAGAAGCCAAGGACATGAAGGCCAATGACACAATCCTTGCCTTCAGGAATTAGAGAGTCCAGGAAGAGAGAGAGATAGATGCAAATATGATATATCATTAAGGCTGTATGAGAATCAGAGCCTGGTCCGTTCTACCTTAGTGGAGGACAGCAATCAGAAGAGAGCAGAAGAGAGCAGAAAAGGACTGCTAGGGCTCCAAGCTAAGCCTCAGAAGTAGATTAGGTGTCTGACTATACAGGGTTGAGGAAGTTTGTGGGGAAGCAAAGACATAGAAGTGAGCGAGGGGGGTACGTTTAGGGGATCCCAGTTTAAATAACCTGGAGCACAGTGGGTGGGGTGAAGCATGCTAAATGAGTGACACAGAAGCAACCTCACGGAGACCCTCATGTTGCAGCCTGGGTTTTCGGGTACGAAGTATACAGAAGGCAAGGTGGGAGGCAGAGCCATCACAAGAGGGGAGACAGGGTTTTAAGTAGGGTTGCAGGGGCACAAACTGGCTTGTGTCTGATGAGATCATCCCAGAGGAAGGCTTGATGTGAAATGGAGGCAGTTAGAGCCGTTCTCAACTGCTGTGCCATTACACACTCTGACATCCCTTGGAAACTCGTTTTAAGAAAGTTATTTGCATATGTTACTGGGTTTAACTTCCTGATTTAAAACCAAACCAAACAAACATCTCTACGTTAATAGGTGAGCTTGGCCTATGATTTCCTTTTCTTAGACTGCCCTAGTTCAATTTTAATATCAAGGTAAGACTATCCATAGATGACTTAGATTGCTTTTATTCTCTTTCTAGAATTAAAAATGGATTTGTAATAGAAAATCCTATCTTTTCCTTGAAGGATTGGTTAAATTGCCTAGAAAACCATCTAGGCTTAGTTTTTTTTTTTTGTTTTTTTTTTAAGACAGGGATGGTGGGAGGGCCAGAAGGAAAGAAAGAGAGAATCCCAAGCAGGATCCAGGCCTGGTGCAGAGCCCAATTCAGGGCTCAGTCTCACAACCATGAGATCATGACCTGAGCTGAAATCCAGAGTCAGATGCTTAAACCACTTAAGTGTCACCCAAGTGCCCATAGGCTCACATTTTTTAATTTTGAGGAAGGAGGAAGTTTTCATCTACTCATTCAACTACTTTAATGGTTACTGGATTATTCAGATATTCTATTTTTTCTTCATTCAATTTTATCATTTATACATTTCTATAATATTGTCTGGTTGATGGCAAATCTCTTTATTTTAAAAATTATCTGCATAAAGAAACACAAGAATCTTTTGGGGAGATGGAAATATTCTGTATCTTATTTGTGGAGGTGGGTTCACAGATGCCTGGGTGGCTCAGTTGGTTAAGCGTCTGCCTTTGACTCAGGTCATGATCCCAAGGTCCTGAGATCGAGCCTCTCATTGGGCTCCCTGCTCGGCAGAGAGCCTGCCTCTCCCTCACCCTCTGCCTGCTGCTCCCCCTGCTTGTGCTCTCTCTCTGTCAAGTAAATAAATACAATTTTCAAACAAACAAACAACTTACCTAATTGTGGTGTGGTCTGTAAAATATATTTTTGTTTTCCTGTATTGTAATCATTGTATTGTAAATACATGCAGTTCATAGTAAATAAGTTATACCTCATAAGCTGATTCATGTTTATCTGTAGGAAATTATACAAGGTATTTGTTGTGATTTTAAAAAATTCTCTCTGTATCTTTAGACATGTTCTCTTTTGTCTTAATATTGTTTATTTAGGTAATCTCTCTTCTTTGTGAATCTTGTTGAAGGTTTGTCCATTTCAAGATCTTTTAAATAACTAGCTCTGTGGGAAGAACTTGCAGCATCCATGTTTTCTTGATCTCTCTGCCATGGTGCTTTGCACCTCCTCCCCATCCTCTCACGATTTTGTGGGGGTAAATGAGGGCACAAAGGAGGTTAGATGCCTGGAGGAAGAGGGTACATTTGTGGCAGAAGCCAGCGTTGAAGGGATGAGATTCCTTCTTTCAAGGTGTCTAGTGTAGTCAATAGATCAGGCTCAGGAGCTGGGAAGCAGTTTTCTCTGCGCAAATTGACCTGGCTAAAGTATCGTTCGGTATCTTTGAGAACTCCTCTCAGAATATTTGAAGAGGGCTTAGCTGGCAATGTGGACACTCATGACCCTTTAGGAACTACATTCTGTCACTTTTGCATTCAGGGCCATAATACTGGCTCTTGGTGCATGACCCCACCTTCACTGGCCGAGTGAACAAAATGGGTAGCAGAATCTGAAAATAAGATAGCATCAGTTAACTACTAAACGGTTAATATATTTTACTGTCTTGGAATTCATGTATTTGTTTTGCCATCTAAATATATCTGACTAGTTACTTAATGCAATTTATATTGTTCTTATCTGTTGGAAAAAAAATTGGCCTTCTGGATTTGAGGGAGCTAATTATACTTAATTGTTTAATGTAAAAGCTCTATTGCTTTTTATTTTTCTTCTAGTCATCAAATGCCTTCTAGAAGAAAATGTCATAATATGTGAGAGACTATTTCAAAATGCAATGCTTATATCTTAATACTAAATATAAGCTGAGGACGTAATATCCCTATTAAAAGTATATTCAGAGTTGCCACTCAGTTGTCTTGGGGCTTATTCAAAATAAGCAGGTGCTGAGCAGCAGATGTACCAAAAACGTTGTTTAGCATTATTCCCTGTCAGTATAAGATAATTATGTGTTTTTGAAAACTTGAAAGGAAAGTGTATGTTGTGGGTAGGACTTGGTTACTGACAAAGTCTTACTATGTAGCCTAACGGGAAATGCACTGTGCTTTTACTGAATGGTGCATCAGCGACAAGATTATCTTAAATTTAAATTCTACCTCCTGGAATGGAAAAAGGGTTTTGGGAGGTGTGTGTGGCAGAAACTTGAGTAATCCTGTATCTTGCTTCCATGTGCTATTTTTCTTTTTTATGTATTTGAACTATCTTTTGTTCATTTTGTTTCAATCATGAGGACAAAGTTGGAAACCCAACACTGAAAGCTATTGGTTAGTTTGCTGGAGCTGCCATGACGAAGTCCCCCAGACTGGGGGGCTTGAACTCAACAGGTGCTTGTTTTCTCATGCTTCTGGGGGCCAGACGTCTGAGATCAAGATGTACTCAGGCTTGGACTCTTCTCAGGCGTCTCTCCTTGACTTGTAGATGTCTGTCTTCTCATAGTGTATTAACGTTCTCCAGATAAATAGGACCAACAGGATGTGTGTGTGTGTGTGTGTGTTTATATAGAGAGAGATATCTATCTATACAGAGAAAGAGACAGACTGAGAGACTGAGAGATTTACTTTAAGGAACTGGCTTGCACACTTGCGGTGACTTCAATGATTTAAAATCTGCAGGGTGGGCTGGCAAGCTGGAGACTGAGGGAAGAGTCCAAAGGCAGTCAAATGGCACAATTCCTTTTTGCTTAGAGGTCAGTCTTTGTTCTAAAGCCTTCGGGGGGGGAGGGGGGCGCCTGGGTGGCTCAGCCGGTTAAGCAGCTGTCTTCAGCTCAGGTTATGATCCCAGGGTCTTGATTAAGCCCCACCTGTGAGCAGGGAGCCTGCTTCTCCCTCTTCTTCTGCCACTCCCCCTGCTTGTACTCTCTCTTCCTCTGTCAAATAAAAAAATCTTAAAAATAAATAAATAAAGCCGTCAGCTGATTGGTTAAGGCCCCCCACATCACAAGGGCAATCTGCTTTACTCAAAGTCCACCAATTTAAATGTTAATCTCATCCAAAAAAAAAAACATTTTTGCAAAAAACATCCAGAATGATAGTTTGACCAAATATCTGGGTACAGATATCCTGGCCCAGCCCGGTTGACACATAAAATTAGCCATCAGGCATGGTCTTCCTTCTCTATCTTTCTGTGTCTGAATTTCCTCTTCTTATAAGGACGTCAGTCATATTGGATTAGGGCCTGCCCTAATAACCTCATTTTAACCTAAGACTCTATCTCAAAATACAGCCATATTCTGGGGCGCCTTGCTGGCTCAGTCGTTAAGCATCTGCCTTCAGCTCAGGGCACGATCCGGGGGTCCTGGGATTGAGCCCCACATCTGGCTCCCTGTTTGGCGGGAAGCCTGCTTCTCCCTCTCACTCCCATTTGTGTTCCCTCTCTTGCTGTGTCTCTCTCTGTCAAATAAATAAATGAAATCATAAATAAATAATTAAATACATAAATACAGTCATATTCTAAAGTCTTAGGGGCTAGACCCTCAACACATGAATTTTGAGAGAACACAATTCAGCCCATAACAGCCATTAATTTAAAAGTACACATACATAGAAAGACAACTCTAAGGGAAAAAGAGCCCTCCTAACACTGAAAATGTGTTGTTTCCTCTGACTTTAGGATAAAGCATGTTTGTGAATCCTCAGATAAGCCAATTAACTGGAATGGAAAGTGACTTTTTTCTATTCACATTTCTGCAATCTAAAAGTCAATTTTGTTTTTCTTTGCCAAGGATATTTCTATTATCATAGTAATTAGAGATTTGATTTTTAAAAATTTCTTATTCTGGTTATGTGTGGATTTCTACCTGTTTTCATTTTGTGCTTTAAAATTTCAGATTAGAGTGCAAATGTGTGAAATGTTTTTATCTTGAGTTATGAACTAATTTGAAGTTGCTATTAAAAACAGCCACATTTCTGCTTTCTCTGGCAATATAAGAAATAAACAATGGGAAAATTACCAATAAAAATGAAGGGAAACACTAAAAAGAGAATATAAAATAAGAACAAATCAGAAAACACATCTTCAAGGTTTCTCTGAAATCATAATCTGACAACATTATCTGTTCTATTTTATATCAGTACCTTAAGTTACTTATATTTTCCAAAGCTGTTTAAATAAAGGGTAAAATGCTCCTCTATTTCTAATACAAAAGAAATGCTTTCTCTCTCTCTCTCTCTTTTTTTTTTTTTTTGCAGATAACAAGGAGATTTTTCTTTCCAAAGCAATTCACAAGTCCTTCATCGAGGTTAATGAAGAAGGCTCAGAAGCTGCTGCAACCTCAGGTGCTAAGTTATAATTTTCTACAATTTTCTCACCTTTTTTGGATTTGTATCTTTAAAATCATCTTGGGGGGGTGGAGGTCATTTTTACAATGAAGCTAAAAAAAAAACTAACTCTGCTCTAACTTAAAAGTCAAGCTAATGCTGAACCAGCTAGAATTTTCTAAATAGGATATGAAGCATGCACTTAAATCCAGTGTCCCATACAGAGTAACTCCCACCTCTAAAGAGAGGCAGGAGGACATTGGTGGCTCTGTAGAATAGATTTCCCTGCTGTGCTGCCTGTTTAAATATTTTAAATATTTTCTTGTCCCCCATTTAAACATTCTTCTTACCTAATTACTTGTGGAAACTAGGTTTTTTTTTTTAAGATTTTATTTATTTTTGGGGTGCCTGGGTGGCTCAGTGGGTTAAAGCCTCTGCCTTCGGCTCAGGTCATGATCTCAGGTCCTGGGATCGAGCCCCGCATCGGGCTCTCTGCTCAGGAGGGAGCCTGCTTCCCTCTCTCTCTGCCTCTCTCTTTGCCTGCCTCTCTGCCTGCTTGTGATCTCTCTCTCTCTGTCAAATAAATAAATAAAATCTTAAAAAAAAAAAGGATTTTATTTATTTATTTGAGATAAAAGAACACGAGTAGGGAAGAGGGGCAAAGGGAGAGGGAGAAGCAGACTCCCTCCTGAGCAGGGAGCCCAACAGGGCTGGATCCCAGGACTCTGAGATCATGACCTGAGCTGAAGACAGACACTTAACCGACTGAGTCACGCAGGCATTCCTGGAAACTAGTTCCTAATTTTGTCAAAAGTTTTGATTTTTTTAAAAGCACACACATAAACAAGATGTAATAAATAATTTTAACTGAATAATGCTGGGAAAATAATTTTAAATAAATAATTCTAAAATTTTGACCTAAATCATGTATTCAAAGCAGAATGTTAAACGTCCTTATTTTGAATGTTTCCATTTCCCCAGCTAAATGAAAATGACTTTTTCCAATGACTTTTTTTCCCATTTATTTCTTTGGATTTGTTTCAATCTCATGTTCAACGGCTATGTTCAAATTTTAGTAGGATTTTTCCTTCCTCTGGTAAAATGGAACCTGTCATTTTTTAAACTTTTGCATAAATTTGTCCACTAAAAGGATATCACCAGTAAAACAGTGTTTTCAGGAGGAAATAGAAACACAGTAGTCTTGGGCATCAGGAAAACTTAAAATCTTACATAATTTAATCTTGACCTTTTCCTGACAATGAATCACCCTGCAGCAAGTATAAAATGATTATCCCTTAATAAGGATCTCGGGGGAATTCAGTTTCCCAGCTGTAGGAAACATCATGCTTCTCTTACTGCTGTATTTTCCCTTTAATCACTGCCATTCTGGTGACTTGCTATGTAAAAATCCCCATTTTAGACAAAAAGAAATAATGATTTGGGACTATAAAGAAACTTGGTTTTTTGTTTGGGGTGTTTGTTAATTCTCCCCCTTTCCTTAGCTCAAAGGTTATTTTAATAAAGCCATATATATTTATCTGAAACTGAGAATAAAAATTTTGTAAGAGGCACAATAAATTTTTCTAGTATTTTTGGTGGAGTGGAGGTAGGAAACTGTGTGTGCGTGTGTGTGTGTTTAAAGATCAAGTAGAAATGTTACCACCTTTACAATTTTTTCTCTCTTTAAGTCTTTAAAATTTTGTTTCCTGTAAATTGTTGCCTTCGCATTAAATGTAGATGGTTTTGGAGAAATTACTCATTAGTCTCTGCGCATCCACAGACATGTAATTACTTTCTCCCTGCACTGTAGGAATGATTGCAATTAGTAGGATGGCTGTGCTGTATCCTCAAGTTATTGTCGACCATCCATTTTTCTTTCTTATCAGGAACAGGAGAACAGGTAAGTCTGTTATGAGAACGGAACTTTATAGTCCGAAAAGAGGTAATTTTTTAAAAAAATCGAGAGCATTTTTTCCACATTACTTATCAGATAATATCTAATGTTCAAATGATTTTTTAAAAAGAGAATTATTTATATTTTCATTTTTAGAACACTGCTAATTGTCAGCAAGAAGGAAAGTAAATATCCTGTTTTTTTTGTTCACACCGTTTTGTTCACTTCCACCCAATGCAGGTACAATCCTATTCATGGGACGAGTCATGCATCCTGAAACAATGAACACAAGTGGACACGATTTTGAGGAACTTTAAGTCATTTCATATGCAAAATAGTCACTAAACGCATTATGTTTGCAACTGGTGTATTTAAGATTTGTGTCTTACAGTATATCTTATGATAATATTTAAAAATAGTTCCAGATAAAACAATGTATGTAAATTATAAGCCAACTTGTCAGGGAATGTTATCAGTGTCATTGAGGTGATAGTCCCGTGATGTCATTGTGTCTGTTGTGCTGGTATTTAAAATAAAAGTACATATTGATCATGTGAACAACTCTGTTTTCATTTTACAAGTTGTAGTATAAGGATACTTATAGGTAAACTTTGGAAACGGTGATGTTTTGGGACATCGTAAATGTTTCATAATCATGCAAAAGCAAAGCAGTGAAGTCAATTAGCACTATTAAACACTTACCGTAATAAAGCAATAACAAGTCAGATGAAGACAAGCAGTCCCCCAAAATTCGAATTGTTATTTCTCTGAAGAAGGTAAACCGAACATCTTCTGTAGGTATCATCTTCTATGATAAAACTTGATAGAAAAAAATAGGACTATGCAAACCCCTAAATTATGGCTATAGCTTATTTACTATGTCTTTAAAAACCCACTGGGCTTCAGCGGCCTGATAATAGATTAGAACCTGGTATATCACCATGTTTTGGTGCTGCAAGTAAAATCCAAATTACAACAAAGTTCCCAAGAGTCCCCAAATAAGCCGTATGAGCAAATTAATAATAAAAATATGCCCTTCCATAGGTCACCAGAAAATTAACGAGAAAAATCATGCTAGTGCAGATACTGGAAACTGGCAGATCAGGGGCTGAATGCTGCCCTCGGAGACGTTCTTGTTTGTCCTTGTGGAAGGTTTTTATGTTCTGAACTTGAATGTGTGTAATTAGGGTATTACAGTCCTGGTTTCTCCCATTGGTCTTCTGATGACTCTTGGATGCATTTGTTTGGGTCCCCTAGAGAGTTTAGTAAGTATTTTGCAGAATATATTAGTCTTTTTCCTAGTACAAAAAGTAGTCGATTCCAGTGGGGGCATTGCCCACTTCTTAAGGTCTCCAGCAAATGACTTAGTTATCCTCTGGCTGAGATGATGATACTCCTTGGGGCTAAGGGATGGGTAGGGGAAGGAGCTGAGGGAGAATGAGTTCATCAGTTTCCATGAATGGAACCAGGCCCATTGGGCACATTTTTGATTCGATGATTCATGGCTGCAGAAAAAGTTTAAAACATTTTCAGAACTTAACAGAAACAATTTGCATGTGACTCTCTTGTGTGTTAGGTATTTTGCTGTGATTTGGAGCTGTCAACGAGAACTGATATTATCACTAAATTTAATTCTGTTCAGGGAGTAATTGGGGAAACCAGGCTTGATCCCAGACCTACTGAATTCTAAACTCTGGGGAAAAACTTGAAAATCTATGTTAAAAACTTGTTAAAAACAAGTTCCCTTGGTGATCTTGTTACACACTAAATCTTAAATATCGCAAAAATAAAGGATACACATGGAATGTTTACTTATATAGTAGTTGTTTAGATATGATTAATTTATAGAAAATTAGACCAATCAATAAAGTATCCTAAAGTATCAGAGCTTCTTAAACTTTATTTGTAAGGGAGTAACCTGGGGATCTTATTAAAAATGCAGATTCTCATTTAGTAGGTCTGAGGTGGGACCTGAAATTCTGCATTTCTCACAAGTTCCCAGGTGATGTGATTGCTATTGGTACATGGACTCAGTTGGTATCAAAACTCCACGTAACATAAGGTTTGCATGTTTGAAACTTTTATATGTAGAAACAGAAAAGCTGTATAATATTCATACAACTTGGAGAGATTTGGGGGGTGGGGTAGTAGTCTACATTAAAAACGTAATGCACTTACACAAAAAGAGAAAAAAATGGTTTTATTCTAAAGCTTCTTTTTTCATGTAGGTACTATGGAAAAATGCAGACTTCCTCTGTGTATTAGAACACTTCAAATATATTCTTTAAAAATATAGAGACATTTATAGGCAAAGTGCACAAAAAAATTTATGAATACCCAAGGACACAATACTTAACACTGAATCATTTACAGCTTATGTTTTCAGAAGACTTATAGTTTATTCATAAAGGTGAGGTTATTGTAGAACAGTGCTCTTGTTTTCATTTATAATGTACACAGATCGGGCTAACTGATGTTGGTTCAGTATTGATATTCAGAGTTCGTGATATTCTTCGTTACCATATCACTACTTGTTTAGGGTTACATATATTGCTATAACTGTATGTCCATCAGTCAACTAAAGGAGTTACCTATAAGGAAGAATAAACATCATTAGACAAGCATATGAATTTTATAATGCCCCAAATGCAATTTTTATTAGCTGGTATAAGATTAAATTCTATCATCCATGATGTTTACCTTAAAATATTTCAATACAATTTAGATGTCCCTTAAATTAAAATGGATTCTGCCTTGTTATTAGCATGTCTGTGGAATGCATAAAAATAGACTACTTGAAAGTACCAGGTTTTTCCTATTGTTTGACTTTGTTTATAATTTCTTTAATATCTTCTGTTCTATTAAAAAGGTAACATCACATAGTTCAGTTCCATTTCCTTTAAAAAGTGTAGTTGATCACACACATGCACACACACATACATCGTACACAGCCTATGGAAATTTCTTTCTCTTTGAATATATATTTTGGGAAGAAATCAACAATTATATATCTTGCTTTTATTTTAAATCTTTCCAGCTTTACTGAGGTATAATTGACAAAATTGTATATATATCAAGTGTACAATGAGATTTCATATACATATACAGTGTGAAATATTTACTACAAATTGATATATGCATCCATGATCTCCCATGTCTTACCTTTCTGTGGGTGTGGGTGTGTGTGTTTGTTGAGAAAATTTATTCTCTTAGTAAATTTCAAGCATACAATATAGTATTCTTAACTACAGTCACCATGCTGTCCCTTAGAATCCCAGAACTTTTTCATCTTGTAACTTGTTCATCTTTGGTAGATGTCTGTCCATTTTCCCCACCCTCCAGCCCCTAGCAATGACCAGTCTACTCTATTTCTATGAGTTCTACTATTTTTTTTTAAGATTCCACATTATGAAAAAGATCATAACATCTTTGTCTTTCTTTATTTGGCTTATTTCATTCAGTCACAGTGTCCTGCAGATTCATCCATGTTGTTGCAAATGGCAGGAATTTCTTCTTTTTTATGGCTGAATAATATTCTTTTGTATATTTGTGTATATATGTATATGTACATATATCACAAAGGAATAAATATATTACATATTCTTTATTCATACATCAGTGGACACTTAGGTTGTTTCCATATCTTGGCTATTATGAATAATGCTTCAATAAACATGGGAATAGATATTTCTTCAAGATACTAATTTTGTTTCCTTTGGAGATATTTTAGATATTAACCATTAATCATATATATGATTTACATGTATTTTCTCCCATTCTGTAGGTTGCCTTTTCATTTTGTTGATGATTTCCTTTGCTGTACTAAAGCTTTTTAATTTGATGTAGTCCCACATGTCATTTTTGCTTTTGCTGCCTGTGTTTTTGGTGTCACAGCCAAAATATTATTGCCAATACTAATGTCAAGGAGCTCTTTTCCTGTGCTTTCTTCTAAGAGTGCAAACATGGAGAATATGAAACTTAGCCCAGCCGCTTTATTTAATGTCTGCCAACAAAGTTATTCTTGAAGGAATGTTGAAGCCTAGACATGCATATAAAAATAGCTTATGGAAAAAAAAAATGTGTCTCATGAAGACAAGGAGAGAGATTTCCACAGAAGAATCAGTTTGTGTGTTTTTTGTTAATTACTTTGGTTCAATGTATAGGAGATAGTTTAACATTAATAAGCTAACAATGCATCCTGTTCATACCAGTTTCTGATTTTGGTGAGACAAAGATCCATATATTTGTGAAAAGGATGTTTAATTAATGCAAATAAAACCAGTACAGATAAAAACATGTACTATCTTTTGTACAGATACACTCTTTATTATACATTAAGTATAGATGAACTTTTCCTCTATTTGAAAATTGGAGAGTTTTTTGTTTAACTGGGGAGAAATAAAGTGGTTATGTGTGACATATGGCATGTTCCAGAAAATGTTTCTTCAGCAGTCATCACAGCTTCCAGCTGATGTAGCAGTTTTTTTCTCTTCCTCAAATAGGAGACAATGTTTCATCTCTCTCCTTTTCTGAAAGTTTCGTGATAATTCATGGATACATAAATCTGACATTTGTTCACACAACTGCTCTTTGCTCTGTCTGTTATTCAAAGAAAATTGCTGATGGAGAGATTATTGCTTTCTGTATGATTGAGTGACCCCCCTCTTCTGGTGTTTTCTGCTTAAATATTTATAACCAGATAGCTATGGAAGAAACACAGGCTGTGAAACGGAAGAGAACCAAGTTTAAACACCAAATCTGCCACTTACTAGATATCTGTCCTTGGAACAAGTTGTATAATCTATACTTTCAAATAATAACATCTACTTCCTAGGGTTGTATTAAGGATTAAATGATATACTATGCATGAGGAATATAATAAGTATTTGATACATACTAGTCACTCATGGAAGGCTAGCTATTAGCATTAACAATCTCACATTGCAGATCCTCTAAGGCACATAATTTCTCACATTTTAACACTTATGAAAATGGAGAGATCAATAGTGTCTCACAATGGTCAGTAAAGGTGGCAGCCATGACATAGGTGGCATTGCTTGGGCATGTAGTAATCTTGTTGCATGACAATCATCTAACTGTAATCCCTTGGCTTTTCAGTCAGCAAACTATTTGAGAACAAATCATAATGACTATTTGAGGAAACATCCGTAAACCCTGGTTGTTATCTAAAAACCTCTCATTGATTTTTTCCTGTAAGATAAAGTGCCAGTTTCAAAATTTGTAGAATAGTTGTCGATAGCTTAGGAGAAAGTTCTAGAGACAGAAATTGCAGGCTGGGCATGACTGTGTCACCAATGCTTTTAGGGGTATAGAGGACAATAGTGTGGGCAAAGGCAGACATCAAGCACTGCATGGAAAGTAACTTGGATCTGGACTCTGTTTTAGAAACATTGTATTTTGCTTTACTTTTCATTGATTCTGCATATTATCATTTAAAAATGTACATAACTATGACACATAATAAAATTTATTTAAATAAGTCTAAAAAACATGCTTAATGTTTTGAATGAGTTTAAAATAAATGTTTATTCTAGTCAATGTGCCACAGTTTCACTGAGTGATTTTTTTTCTTCCTGAGTAGTACATAAAACAAAGGAGTGTCTTATAATTTATGCCTTGAATTGGATGAAATAGCACATTATTCACATCAACACTTGTGCGGGAATCACATTTATTAAAGTACATAGCAGGTGGAAATGTTGTCACCTATAATTTCCAAAAGAGTGCCTTCACTGGCTGTTAGAAGGGTTATTTAGAAGTTCAAATTCAAAAAGAGGGGAGGGAGTAAGTGAGAGAGGAAAGCAAGAAATAGAAAAGCAAATATTCACGAGCTACCTGCAAATGGTAATTGCTTTCGGCAAAATGACTCTGCAGAACCTAGAGTGGACTAAACTTGGTCATTAAAAAAATATCTGAAAGAAGATTGTTTCTGGTCTTCATCACATAGAGGTGAACATTAATAACCAAAACGTGTCTGTGTGATGAGGACAGGGGAAGAGTTGGGAATGTCGAATCCAGTTTGTCTTTAAAAAAAATTACATCTCTTAATGTGGCTTAATAACATTCTCACTTTACATACTGTCCATGCTCATTAGAGTCAGTCCATGAGGAGGCTGATAACAATCAGATTTAAGTTGCAGAGGTTTCATTTTGCCCGGCAAAAATTTTTTTCTCTTTCAATAAAAATCTTTTCTCCAATAAGATTGTTTTAATTAGCTGGTCTAACAATTTGCAGAAGCTATGATCACACAATACTTCCTTAGCAGCAGACTTCTAATTTTTAATTTCATTGTCTTTACATGGATTACACTGAAGCCAATTTCTAGGGTGTTTTCTATGTCATAATGACACCAGTGGAAGAAAGTTTAAAATAAATGCTAGATCTTGATCGTTGAAATACGATGTCTTTCCAATTGAAATTATTCAAAAACATTTACTTGAACCAAATGAAGTGAAATGTATTTTGTTCATTTGGCTTCTACTTCCAGTAGTGGTTTCTGAGTTTTTTCACCAGTATAAATTACATTCATGGCGCCAAAATTCTTTAACAAGAACTAAAGTGTTAGAGATTTACCTGAGCAAGTTTTAAAAGGGAAAATGATATGCCACAAGATGTCACTGTAATCCTAATAAATGGATAAGGGTAATAATTGCTTTTATTTCAACGTTTAAAGAAGTTAGGTGAAAAATCTTCACAATAGATACAACACAGTTGCTAACATTACAGTCTATCTTTTCAGATCTACACATAACTGTAAAAAGTGCACCCTGGCATGAACCCCTGGCATTAAATGGCAAACTCTCATAGAATAAGAATCTTTTCTTTTGAAAAAAAACAAAAACAAAAACCATCTTTATTTCATGACACAATTCCATTTAGCCTATTTCTGATTCAGATTTGAAGTGGAATAATACTTTAGACTTTTTGGAAATAAAAACTCCAGGTTAAAGATCCAGTAGAAGCTCATTAGACCCATTCTATGTTGTCTTTGATGTCTATGAAAGTTTCCTTTGGCAGCCAAAATGGAGATAAAATTGTGAGAAAAACACAGTTTGAGCCATTAAAAAAAAATGAAAAGAAAAATCTTGCTTGGTAATGTATTTGAGACACAAATAGTAAATGAACTACCCATTCTTGTTAATTTCTCCGTTGAAAGTCTTTTTCTGATTCTGGTCCTATAGTCAAAGCACACAGATGAAAGGGGAATCTATAAATCTACTTCAACTATACTGACAAAATCCTGGGGGAAAGTGTTTAGTTGGTTCTTTCAAGATTGCTTTTACCATTACTGGTAGAGAGAATAACATATCATTTATGAAAGGAAACTCTTCCATGTCTCTGAATGTGCAAAATAACGTCATATTCAGAGTCCTTAGGTGATAGTTACAAGGGACTGATTGCCTGGCATACATGGATTTGGAGGCAACTTTTTTTTTAAGTTGTCTCTTACTTAAAAAAAAAAAAAAAAAAAGAACGTCTACATGAAAACATTTCAAAAAGGAAATCCTTATAACTAAGTATGTAAAAGCCTTTGCTATCTAACTTTGGTGATCAGTTTTCCTTTTACTAAAGTTTTTCCATGTGTATTCACTTAAGAATTGTTACTTTATCATACACTAAACATAGAAAGATGAATTAGACACAGAGCCAAAAGACTCTGAAAGCCCTTGAAACCTAGCTGAAAAAGGCAACTGTATTAGCAGATGACATTAGGATAGAAGCTCATAGTGGGTGCAGCTGGGGCATAGAGAACATGAGGAGTTCTTGAGGATGTGGGCTAAAGATGTAAAGTTCTATATAAATCCCAAAGAGAAGGCAACAAAGATCTTCAGGTGGTTATTTTTCCCCTTGATATGCTGATTTATTTTCTCTGTCCTGAAAGAAAACCTGACAAAATGCATGATTTCAGTTTTCTTTTCAGCTTGATAAATTTACTTAACTAATCAAACCATTTTCTAATTTGCATGTCATTGCTAACATAAAAGAAATGTAAGAAATTATTTACTTGAAGATAGAAAACATTTCTAGAGAGGTGTTCTCTAAAGTAATGCTGCCGTGGCTGCATATTCATATTGAATTCTATACTTGTTTGCTTTTGCACATTACTTACTGCAAGAAAGGTGCTTACCCAGTGCTTGTTCACTGGTCTGTGAGAAAGGAAAAGATTTAATGAATCACTTCATTAATGAAGATAAAGTAAAGGATATTGAGAAAAGAGTAAAGGATATTTATGGCTAATAAAGATAGAGTAAAGCCTATGAGTTTATCTTGTCAGCTAGAAGTTCTCTCCCCATTAGTTAAGCATTTTTAGATCCCCCTCCCCCGCATAGTCTCTAGAGTTAGGAAAATGATTTCTCACCTGTGATAGGGCACAGTTAGAACTATCTATGGGGAACCTCAGTGCAGGCATCGGTGGCCCTGATGCTTACTCCCAGGTAAGGGAGATTATTCTAGTGCTGGCACAGAAAGAATTTTTATGGCCAGAACTTAGACATCTAAGCTTTTACTGGGCACTGACCTGGCTGGGCATGGACAGGAACAAGTTTATATCTTTATGCTCTTCCAGCCTTGGGTAGATCTCCATCTATGAATGTCACTTAGTACCAACACCTTGAATCACTTCTACGAGGGACTTATGGAGTATTGTGTCCAACTATCCACATCTGGTGTTGTTTATATCCTTTGCACAGCTTCTTTGTTATTTGGAGCACAAACTCACATACTGGCAACCCAAATGAGGTCCAGGTCATTCTTATCCACCCTGAAACCCCAACCGGCTTTTTTGGTCTGGCCCAACACTTGCTATGGCTTCTTCTTAAAGTAAAAGTTCCAGCTACTGTCAAACAGAAGACATTTGCTTCAGAGAATTGGATTTTTTTAAATTTAAAAACAACTGGAGAGGTGTTTGGGTGACACAGTCATTTGGGCAGCCAACTCTTGGTTCCAGCTCAGGTCATGATCTCAGCATTGTGGGATCAAGCCCCATGTCAGGCCCCATGCTCAGCATGGAGTTGGCTTGAGACTCTCTTTCCCTCTTCCTCTGCCCCTTCCCCACCTCTCTAAAATAAATAAATAAATCTTTTTAAAAAACCGCTTATATATATACACATATATGTAACACACACACACACACACACACACACACACACATAAAATGGGCAGAGAACCTGAATAGACATTTTTCCAAAGAAAGTATACAAATGGCCAACAGGTCATAAAAAGGTACTTGATATCACTAATCATCAGGGAAATGCAAATCAAATTCACAGTGAAATATCATCCTGTCAGATGTCAGAACGGCTTTCAGAAAAAGATAAGAAATGGCAAGTGTTGGCAAGGATGTAGAGGAAAGGGAACCCATGTACACTGTTGGTAGGAATTTAAATTGGTGCAGCCATTATGGAAAACAGTACGGTGATTCCTCAAAAAATTAAAAATAGAACTACCATATGATCCACCAATCCCACTTCTGAATAAATATCCAAAAGAAATAGAATCCCTATCTCAAAGAGCTATCTGTACCTGCATGTCCACTGCAGCGTTATTTACAATGGCCAAGGCATGGAAACAAACTAAGGGTCCACAACAGATGAATGGATAAGGAAGATGTAGTATATATACACAACGGAATGTCATTTAGCCATAAAAAAGAAGGAAAGTTCGCCGTTTGCAATAACATGGACGGACCTTGAAGGCATCATGCTAAGTGAGATAAGTCGGAGAATGACTAACACTGTATGATCTCGTATGTGGAATCTAGAAAAACTGAGCTTACAGGAAGAAGCAGAGAATAGATTGGTGGTTGCCAGAGGCCAGAGGTGGAGAGTGGGGGAAATGGGCGAAGGTGGTCCAAATGTACAAACAAGCAAATAAAAACAAACCTAAGAGCTGATAGGAAGGGAAAAGACAGACCCAGCCCTGTGGTACAATAAATAAAATAAAAATAAAATAGAATATAAGAAAATAAAACAATAGCCTTTCACCACTAGTTCCTTTTTTTCCTGGGCACACAACATATCCCAGCTTACCCTGCAGTTGGGTGCAGCCAAGTAACCAAATTCTGGCCAAAGGTATTTAGTGGACATATGTATGTCATTTTATTATCCACTACCTCTTTCTCTCCCCTCACCTGTGGGCTAGATGTAGAATGTCTGGAGAGGGGCTCAGGCCCAAGGAGCTAGAAGAATTCCAAGGGGGAAGGAGCCTGGGTTCCTGAGTTGCCACTTCCAGAAAAGGTGTCCAAAAGAGCCGTGAGACCAAGAACACTCATTTAACCAGTGCATGAGCAAACACTACAACTTGTATAGCTAAGTAGCTAAAGTCAAATCTGTTTATTATGGCAGTTAGCCTACTGTGGCTTCTCTGAGCACGTATATGACCAATTTCTTCCCGTAAGTATGCTGTATGCCTTTTCACTTTTTTCCACTTTTTTCCCTTGACAATTTACTAAAATAATACACTGTAATACACTTATCCTAGGTAACAGTGTGCTCCCCAACAGCAGACATATTTATTCTAAGTTAATGCTTGCTCTCTGTGAGGCTGCACTCACCAAAAACGGCTAAATAATGCAGGACTTTACTTTCAGGAGGGATTTTCAAATGCTGGCCCCTTAATCAGTCCCCTTGCACAGGCCCAGAGGGTCAACTACCAGGTATTGATTAGATTTTTGCCACTTCTCTGCTTCTGACTGTAAGAACCAAGTACTTGAAGCAGCCTTTTGTTTCCTGGACCAGTCTGCCGCAGGACATTGCACTTTTTCCCCCTGCCTGTCTTTTTCTGAGGAACTCAGAACTACACTGAAAAAGAGATCTGACTGCTGGATCGCCTCCCACCCCCTCGGGCTGAGGCAGCTAGGGCTATTGACTACTTTTAACCTCATCATCTCATCATCTCTCGCCAGGTCGATCCACTAAGAAAAGCAGCCAGGCAGTATAATAGGCTATCCTATTAATGAATGCTTATTTATTTGTTAATTCATTCACTATTGATTGAGCACCTATCCGGCTCTATGGGGGCACAGAGAAGCAAGTGAGCTTGGCTCAGCCCCAAGCCTCAAGAGAGCTTGCACTGTTGTAGAAAGAGCCAGGAAAGAGACAGACATGTACACAGGCAGTTATGATCCTGTGCAAGGTGTATGATATTTGTCAGAATTAATTGAGCTGTGCAAATGTAAGATTTGTGCATTTTGCTGTAAGTAACATAATACATTCGAAAAAGTACTGTTCAAAAGGACCCTATTAGGGCATTTTTAAAAAATAACATTTGCGATTAGCCTCCCCCTTCCTCTGCTGCAAGGAACACTTCCTTGAGATTTGTTTTCATACTGCATTTATTTAAATATATTTACCTGTTATTTCTGGTGTTTACTTTAGGCCTTTATATTCCCTTGAAAATCAAGATGTTTACCGATCCTTTATAAACTAACCTACTTTGGGGGTATTTATGGCATTCTCATTTCACAGGCATCACACAAATTAAAACAGTGCTAAAATACTTTGAAAATATAACAGGCTATGGAAGCTCTAAATGATAACAGAGCAGATGAGGGAAAACTTGCAAGCAATTTAGCAGGTTTGTGTGCACTTTCCGCCAGAGACATAAACCGAGTTCAAGCTATCAATATATGAAATCAACTCTGAGAATAAATTGCAAAGTCAAAACAGAACAGATAAAGCCCTGAAACCCAAAATGTCAAGCATAAACAAATGAAAGCAATAGTCTAAAACAAAACTATGTGCCCCAAATACTATAATGAGAAGGACTTTAAGAGAATAATTTTTAATGAGAGTATAGAAAAATAACATGTCAACGAATATGATCTTTGAGACACATATTTAAAAAATGGTTTTCAAAAATAAATAGTTCTATTTTTTAGGTGTTAAAATCGTGACACACTCAGTAAATACTATGAGTAACATATCAGGTAGTAATGTATTTCCTGTTACAAATGCGTATGTTTACAAGGCAGACCTTAAATTTTTGAAAGTGGGAAGAAATATAATCAGCCATTCCTTCAGTGGTGACTTTGCAGTTTCAAATCTAACCAAGACCATTTTTTATCTCACTATGTCAAATTAAAGAAAATACTGCTAGCATTTGACATAAGTCATAGATGGGCACTGCAAACACAATGGAAAATTAACCTGCATACATCTCAGGAACAGAATTGTTCTTTTTGTGCATTTGCACTTAAAGACCTCCCAGGATGCATAGTTTACTCTAAAGCAATGGAGGTACCACTGTTTTCTGCTAGGAGTGACCCCTAGGAACCCAACCAGGATTTATTCGCTCTTAAAGAGAACTTGGTTCAACCTTGCATTTTACAGTCAAGGAAGCAGACACCCAAAGAGAGTGTAGCTCTTGCCCAACATACCCATCATTATCAACTTCGTCATCATCTTGAACTTACTGTGCCCTCTCTATGTGCTGGCCACTGAGCTGTACACATGATGTACCATGTCACCCTCTTAACAATCCTAGATGTTATGGGCACCTGGGTGGCTCAGTATGTTAAGAGTCTGCCTTTGGCTCAGGTCATGATCCCAAGGTCCTGGGACGGAGTCCC
Source organism: Potos flavus (assembly GCA_028534135.1). Taxonomy (NCBI): domain Eukaryota; kingdom Metazoa; phylum Chordata; class Mammalia; order Carnivora; family Procyonidae; genus Potos; species Potos flavus. The sequence continues at coordinate 105,830,376 of CM052898.1, forward strand.
CTGCTCAGCGGGGAGTCTGCTTCTCCCTCTCCCTCTACGGCTCCCCCTGCTTGTGCTCTCTCTGTGTCTGTCTCTCTCTCTGTCAGGTAAATAAATAAATAAATAAAATCTTAAAAAAAAAATTCTAGATGTTATTTATTTATGAATATGCTATCTATGAATGAGCAAAAGAACGTTCAAAACAGTTGCATACCATGCTCAGGGGCACACAGCTAAAATGTTAAGTCCTGGAGGCTCCTTCTTCAGAGCCCGCATTCTTAACCAGTGCACCAAACTGCTTATTGGTTGTGGTGCCATGGTTATAATCCAGGGCTCAGGACTACCAAGCAGTCAGTACAGTTATGACACAATTTGTCCCATTTTAGGCACTCAAAGATATTATGGAGCAAACAATTAAATGAAAATTAAATGCACAAAACATAATGCTATGTCTTCACAAATTTGTCTCTAGCAAATTTTCATCAATACATTTGAAAGAGTGGCTCTAATCATACAGTTATTTTGACATGCTTTATTTACTTTCAAAATCATGTCTCCATTTTAATCACTTTTTAACAGAAGATAAAAGATACTTCAGAGAGGGTAAGTGTGCATTAACTGCCAAGAATTGTGACCTGAGATATGGCTAAGATATATGAGTGTATACTGAAGAAAATAAGAACAAGTGTAAACAACAAAGAAACAATTAATGATAAAATTGAAACTATTCATTTTTTAAAGAATTAATATAACATCAACTTTTTGAATTTTCTAGTATAAGGATGGCTTATATAGTATACAGTGATATGTAGATATACATACCTATACTTCCCTAAGGGAGGGTTGATTTTTATGTCAATATACTGTCATCTGATACTCCTTTTTAGAGCTCTCATGTCATCTAGCAGGTATTGAATAAGAAGGCCAGCAAGGCAGACAAGAATCCATTTTAATCTATCGTGATCCTATGTTTCAGATTTCTAGGAAAATAAAAATTTAAAGTATATATTCTTCCCACACCCCTTTTTACAAAATGCACTCCTTATTTCCACATTTTTACACCAATATGCCCTATCCTGGACTTTTTTCTTTCAAGCCAAAAATCAATATATTCGGTATCAATTTAGTCAATAAATATTTCTTGGCTGTCCATTATGTACCAGGCCCTAGGATAGAGGACTGAGCATTAGTCCTATTTTTGCAATCAGAAAAATAAGTGGCTCTATGTCAACTTGGTGGTGAATTGTACATTAAAATTCAGTTGACCTTTAAAAAAGGCTTAAACTGTCTCTTTTCGCCAGATGTGTGATTGTCTGGGAAATTTCTATGATGGAATCTAAAATGGGTTTTTGTTTTTTCTTTTAAAATCTGCTTAGTATTTCAGATAGTAAAGGGTTTTTTTAAATTAAAGATGAAAAAAATTTAAACAGAGTTCATCTCCAAAGGAGAATTCATCTATAGGTATTTGCTTTTTTATGGAAAACTCAGGTAATTCCTATAAGATATTGCAGCCAAATGTATGTTTTGAATCCATCATGTAATATCTTTCACCACTGCTCAATAATCTTAATAACTTCTGTGATTTTTTAAAAGTAATACCGACTTATTGTATAAAACATGAACTAAGTGTTCATCAAAACAGGAATAGTTAAGTCAATTATCACAGATTCACACAATTGAACAATATGTATCAGCTAAAGAAAATAAACCAGAATTTCAGGGATTAATCTGATAAAAAATCATAAACACATAGTACTGAGCAAAATATATATACATATGTAGTATGATATCACCTCTTTTTTTTCCCCCTTTCTTGTCCCCTTTATTTATTAAACAATAATCTTTAACAATAAATGTAGAAGGAAAGCAACAAACAAAAGCAGGGGATTTGCATAGTGGATGGGAAATGATTTTAAGCTTCGGCAAACCAGAAAAGTTTCTGTTTTGTTCTATGGGGCCAAGAGTCTAGAATGTGGTGTGCTCATCTTTCTTCTCCCCCACAAAGGTCTTAAACAGCTTAGAGGGGAGGCTGGATGTGATAACTGGTCCTAATCTTTGCTATTCAACCATTTTTTCTTGATCTTGTTCTCTGACTCTGTACATTCTAGACTGTTCAATGGATTTGTAATAAACTTCCAAGATGAAGGGAAATTTCTTGGTTATTGTTTGCCTGAAATCTTGGCTTGTGTTCATCTTATTAAATAAAAAATGTGCTCCAAAAACGCTCACAAGTGCAACTACTAAAACTCCTTTAAAGATCTTTGTCAATGGTTTCATAGTATGGGCCATCACGTAACCCACAGGCAGGTGAGTGGGTGGAAAGGGAGAAATGTTATGCTGTTTACAATGCTGTACCTGACGCGCTTATATCTGATACCGTTTCTATAAAATTTTAAGCCACATATAAAAATACCATATAGTACTAAATGGATGTGCATAGTAAAAATACAAAAACCTGTGTGGATTGATAACAAATTTAGGGTAGTGGAGATGGAGAGAAAAGATGAGAAATGAGATCAAAGAAGGGCATCCAAGGGAGGAAGATATCAAATCTATCTGTACTAGAGACAATAATTAACCTCTAGGCAGACTTAGAGGTGATTCTAGGGTCCTAATGCTGACAGCCTTTTGTCCAATGTCAGAAAGTGCTTATTTCCTATCATTTAATTTTTTCATGTTGTTTAAGGTAGGAAAGTAACTCCTGACCTTCTTATTTCCTTGTGGTTTGAAGTACAAATCTTATTTAATTCTGAAAAATAACAAAAAGGTGGGAGGAGAAAGGAAAGAGAAGAGAAGACAAAAGACAAAACCTTTGAAATTGACACAGTAAAATGTTATTAAGACCTGGCACTTTACTTTCCAGTTTTGAGATGTTTATTATATTATCCTTTATACTCTTCTATATATTTGAACTATGTCACAATTTTAAAAAGTAAATTATTGAAAATAGAAATAAGATATTACTTAAAAAAAATTGTGACAAGCCAAAAGGAGATTAGAAATTTTCATTATTCTACCATCATAATTCTACCATCCAGAAATAGCCACGTCTACATTTTGGTGTGTATTCTATAGTCCTCTGTGTGGGAAATGGGACAATACTTTTTGTTACCATTTAAAACAATTATATTGTAAATATATTTTCAGAATATTAAATATTCATTCTTACATCTTTCCTGAATAATGTTTCATTGTATTTCTGTAAAATGTTTTATTTAATCAATCCTCCCTTCCAGGAAATACAGGCTGTTTCAGTTTTCGTAATTTTAAACAATGTTTTAATGAATGTTCTTCTACATGTATTTTCTATACCTAACCATGATAATTTCCTTAAAATATAGTTTTATAAGTAGTTTCTGGGCCAAAACTATACACAGCTTTTAGTTTTAAAGCATATTTTAAAATCGCTCTCCAAAAAGATACTAAGTTATATCGACATAATTTGAGAGAGCCTATGCTCTCAGAGTAGCATTTTTTAAAAAAATCTTCAGTAGTTACATCAAATTGAATTTTACTTTTTTTATTATTGGAAATTTCCTTTTCACACCTTTGCCTATATCTTAACCAGACATTTATCTTTTTTCTTATAGTTCTATAAGATTTTTATATTAAATATATTCACCTTTTCTTATACATTGTGAATAATTTCCCTATGTCATGTTTGCCTTTCCTTTTAGTTTAGAGTGTTTATAATGTCTTGAAATGTATAAGTTAAATCTATCAATATTTCCCTTTATGTTTTCTGCTTATATGTATCATCATTTATGTAATCTTTAGCATTTCTGTTTCACTTTCTATTTGGATATTCAACACATATGGAGTTTATTTTAGTATATTAGAGCATATGGTGCTAGGAATCTTATTCTATTTTATTACAGATTATTACAAATAGTTGATCAGCTGTCTCAAAGGCATTCATTGACTATCAGATTTAATCTGTTAGCTTGAATTTTTTTCAATACTTAATTCTCATATATCCTGTTGGTAAATTTTCTATTCTCTTGCTATAGGCAAATAAAATGTTTTCACAAAAAGATATATTTCTTGTACATTTTTTTGTAATTTTCTATTTAATAAAGTTTTATTGGTTCAGGACACAAAGTCGACAGAACAATATTGTACAGTACAATACAGTGATTTAGCAATTCTACACATGACTCTGTACTCATCAAGGCAAATGTGTTCTTAAGGGTCTTGAAACAACTTTAAGAATAGTTTTCCTACAGTTAACATTGTGTTAAAATTTTTAATGCAATTGATATAACTTGAACTATTGCTTTTTCTTATTTTTTACTGCTCTTAGAATTCTAGTCTACTCGTGCCTAGAGAAGACAAAAAATATTGAGGCATGATCTATTGATTCCTGACATTTAAAATTATTATAAAGTAACAAAATCCCAGGAAATCGAATTTATAATCACAATAGTTACAATATATCAAGCACAAAGACTTAGACAATATTGACTCTTCATTGGCTCAAATGTTAATAACAGGAAACTGCAAAGCTAGGATATATTATCCTTGATTTAAGCTACTGTGTGTTATCATCCAACTGACTGAAATCTCAGTTTCACACCTCTATATTTCGTTCCTTCTTTGGGTCAGTGGAAAGGATGAAAATACAAAGGACATGATCCAAACTTTCTTACATTTATCCTTGTTTTCATCTGTGGACAATGAGTACTTGCATATTTTTATATTCTCCCTTCTCAAATTACATGAAATTCTACAGTTATCACCATGGAAGAGGGGATGTACACAAGGTATTCCTTCATTGGACAAGCTTCCCTGAGCTTTAAGATCTACATCTGTTGTATTTTTTAATTAATTGAGCTATAAATGTGTACAATTTAATTGTGATAGAAATTTATGGATGACTTGGCTGAATCACCATGTTTCAAAGAACATGTTTCACCCCTTTTCTTTCTAGGTCTCCAGAAAACTCAACAACATTTTAGCATTATAGGAATTTTAATACACATAAATATAAAGAGAATAGGAACAATGAACAACCATATGTCTATCACTGAATTTTAGTAATCATCAATATTCTGCTGGTTTTGTCTCAGTAGCCTTTGATATAATGACATCGCTCTCCTTTTCTCCTGATAACACACTATTCTAGTTTGCCTCTTACCCTCTGGCAGCTCCTTCTCAATCTCTTCCTTTTTTTTTAAACTATCAGTTTCCCTGTGAACCCAACTACTCCCATAGCTCCACTTACCACATAGAAGCAACTCCTACCCTCTTCCTATGTCCTGCTCAGATATCTTTTCCAGGGAACATTAAACTCAACATGACCAAATGTGAACACATTGTCTTTCATACTTCCCTCAGCCCATCTCCTCTTCAGTATCTCAAGAAATGATATCTCCATCCAATTATTCATACTAGAAACAGAGATATGATCCTTGATAATTTTCTCTTCCATAGTAAATTGCCAAATTAGTCAATTTAGTCTCAGAAACACTTTTCAAAAATGTCTACTTCTTTCCGTCTGCACTGGCAACACGATGATCAGCCCTGTCTGATGAAATACAATGTAATCCACACATATGAGTCACACATATAATTTTAAATTGCCTGGTAGCCACTTTAAAAAAGTAAAAAGAAACAGGTGAAGTTAAATTTAGTAAGACATGTTATTTGGCTCAATTTATATCCCAAATATTGTCATTTAACATGTAATCAATATAAAATATTACTAATAAGATATTCACATTCTTTTTTTCTTACTAAGTCTTTGAAATCTGGTGTGTATTTTATACTTCTCGGCACATCATAATTTGGACAAACCACATTTTAAGCCCTCAGTAGCCACATATTGCTAGTGCTGACCACATTGGATACAGCAGCTTTAGTCCAAGCTGTGACCATCTCTTTTTGTGGTATCTGTTAATGGGCTTCACACATGCCTACTTGGTTTCCTTTCAGTGCATTCTTCATGGGCAGTCAGTGTACTTTTTTTAAATGCAAATCTGTCTTATGATTGCAAGCTAAAATCCTTCAGTGACTTCCCATTTTTTCTTTTTAGCTAAAGTCTGAAACTCCCAACATAAAGTCTAACTCCCTCTTTGACGTGACCACATTTGATATCTCCAATCTATGTAATGTACAAATCTTCTTCCCATGCCTTTATACAAGCTTGAAATACTTTTGCTCCTATCATCCTTAATTCTTAGCCAAAGTGCTACTTATTTACAGAAATATTCCTTGACATCCCTTTCCTCTTGCTTCTCCCAGAATAGGCTAGGATTCCAATTATATAGTCTTACTACACATAATAATTTTACTTCATGGCAGAAATTATTTGTGCTATTATTTGTTCAACATAGGCCTCCCATTTGGGACTAATAGTTACTCTTGTACATCTATCTCCCCACCAAGAATAGTGCTTAATACTGAATAAATATAAGTTTAATGTAAAAACTTGACCCTCTTAGCATTATTCATGTGAGAAAAAGCTGAGCTTACCAAGATGGACTTAGAACAACCATGATTCACAATCCTGGGCTAGGGAAAAGACTCTTATTCCTTGAGCACAAAGCTACCGCATCCCTGAACAAAATTAATGTTCTATGACGAAGGAAAAGGGGAAGAGGTGGCTACTGGGTAAGCTACCAATGTTGTCTACCAGAATTTCCAATTTATCGTTGTGATAGACTGCTCACCTACTTTGGCTTACATCAGCCTGAGAAAAGCAAGGCAGAGCCATCTGGAGATAAATTTGTGGATGGGGGAGTTTTGTTTTGTTTTTAACTATAAAAATAAAGAGGAAGGAAACACACTGTATTAGTCAGGGTTCTGCATAGAAAAACAGAACCGATAGATATATATAGATATCTATATATAGATATATATGAGGAGATTTATTATAGGAATTGGCTCACGAGATTATGGAGACCGAGAAGTCCCACAGTCTGCTGTTTGCAAGCTGGAGAACCAGGAAAGTTGATATAATTACACTCAAGTCCAAAATCCTGAGAATGAGGAGCTGCTATGTCCAAGGACAGGAGAAGGGGGACATCCCAGCTCAAGAACAGAGAAATTCTCTACTTTTTTGTTCTGTTAGAGCCCTCAACACTGGTGAGGAGAGATTTCTTTACTCAGTCTAGTGATTCAGATGCCAATCCTTTTTGGAAATACTCTCACAGAAACACCCAGAAACAATGTTTTACCAGGTATCTGGGATCCCTTTGTCCACTCAAGTCGACACATAAAATTGACCATCACACACGTTATTAACCAACATTCACATTTCCTGCATCACCACTTTAGTCCTCCCAATAATTATGGACAACCTCATTAAGTTGCTGTTATTACTCACCATCATGCATAACTTACAAAGGAGAAATCTCAAATCTGAAAGGTTAAGTGACTTGTCCAAGGGTACACAGAAATCATATGTAATGACTTGGAGAGGGACACCGGTGTTCTTATTCCCAAATCCAAACTCTTTTCCTTACACCAGTGTTTCCCAGTATGAACCTCACCTGGGGAACATGTTAGGAAAGCAAATTCTTGGGCCCCACTCCAGACTTAATGAATCAGAAACTCTGGGAGTCCAGCCTAGGAACCTGTGTTTAAGAAGTTTTCCAGGTGATTCCCATGCTCCTAAAGTATGAGAACCACTGCATTACACCCTGCTACCCACACTAATTTCCCCTAAGTTGGTCAATATTTTTTCTAGTTGTTTTATGATTTGGCAGAAAAAGAAAAATCCTGCCTTTGTACTCAGGTATATCATAAGAAGTCGTCTTTACCTTACTTCCAGACTCAAAGGGCTCTTGTATTTAGGTATCCATCCACTGGGCTCCATTTTCAAGGTTACATCCTTGAATCAAATGAATGGTAGCCAGTTACTCCCTATATACTGCCTGAGTTGTATTTCTATGTGAGCAAGCAAAGCAAGTGAGGGAAAGTCTGCATCTCATAGAACTTATTTTCTTTTACTTAACAATGAATTACAGTGAACTCTCTCCTCTGCCAAAATGAAAGCCCTTTGCACTCTATTTCCCATATACTTCTGTGACCCAAACTTTTTACCACAAAACCTGCAGTATTTTTCCTTCTTAAGAAAACAAAAACCTAAAAACATTTCAGTGACTAATAATCATCTCTGACAAAGATGCCCTAATTCTAGCACAAGATAAATTTGTCTTCTTCCAACTTTGCCCTTGTCTTCTGCTACATTATCAGCACTATAATGATTCTAACTCATAAATCAGGGGCTTATGCTCTGCATACTGCCTATTCTCCACATTTCTGGCATATTTGTGAGAATAAAAGAAATTGCCGGCCCAAGGTCAATTTCAGTCCCAACTGATATATTGGCAAAGTTTGTCTCTCTCTCCCAGTTTTGGAGCCTTGGTGTTCTCTGCCTCATTATGGTCTGCCTGACCATAATGGTTATCTACAGGCTTTTCCTGCTGCTTAGTTTTCTCAAAGTTCTACGCTATCATGTTTTACCATATTGTCTCCTCAATAGCCCATCTTACACTTATAACCTATTAATGTACCTCCACACACACAAAAAGCATTATGTTGACTTTGAAGTCAGGTTAACCTTGTATAGCTGATGACCTTGAGTAAGGTGCTTACTTCTTCAGTTTTTCATCTATGAGATGGATATACGCAGTGATTCTCAAGTGCTAGGATATATTAGTAATACCTGGAGAATTTGTAAAAAGAAAAAATGGAGTGCTGGGCTTTCCATAGAGTTTCTGATTCAGTAGGTATAGTGAAGGGCCTGAGAATTTCCGTTTCTGAAAAAAGTCCCAGGTTATGCTGATGCTGCTTCTGTAGAGACCACACTTTGAGAACCACTGAAATAATGTTATTAGGATGAGAAATACTATTTGTAAAGTGCCCAATTCAAAGTAACTACTTAATGAATGTTAGTCACTTGTCCTCCACCTCTATTCCACATGTCCTCAAAGCAAAGGAAATAGATGATAAAAATGAGTTAATGACATTGGATTTGAATGGAATTGAGCTAAATGCAATTATCTCTGGGCAAAGCCTTCTGGAAACAAACCAAAAGAGATATTTCTGTGAGAATAAACTAAAGGAGGTATTTTAGGTAAATAACTCTTTAGAAGCTATTGATAAACATTGGCGAAGGCATCAGACAAAGGACATTCTACACATCGTCATTAGAAAAATAACAATATATATAATGTTAGGGGACAATTTGGTAGTACCTACCAAAATGTGAAAGATACATAAATTTTGAACCAGCATTTCACTTCTAGAAATATGTCCCTCAGAAATACATACCGATGCACAGGAATATAGTGCAATATATTTGCATAGCAGCTCCTAAACTCAAATATATAAGAAATGTAATTTCTTTTTGCTGTAATGCAACTTGATTTATACGTCAAGCCCATCGTACCAGGTGGCCAAAATAAATCCCATTCACTTCAGGCTTTGTTTCCTGACATTTTTCTGGAGTTGCAGCTGAGAAACAGGGGGAATGAGCAGAGCAGAGTCATAGGGGTATGTGCAGACAGTGGCCTTATGTCATAATCCATCCACCTGTCATCTCCTGGCTTGTCCATCATTCGGTTGGTACTCGATAGATTTTATATACAGATTACCTCTACCTTATTGCATGATTTCCTCCTAGCAGTCCCATCCTGCTCACTGCTTCTACTACCCACATACCATGCCAGGTGTTATGGAGGCTGCGACCCTCACTCTTTTGATGCCACTTTCAGATGCTTGGGATCATTTTGATGGCTCTGTGTCTTATAAATTCTGAGGTTGTCTAGGACTCTAATCAACTAATACGTTCTTATTCTGGTCCTACATATTGAGTAAATCAATACAATTTAATGGCCAATTTTGAAAGTGTCACAGATTGCCATTTGAAACCTTGTATTACTTTAGTTCTTATCAAATGCTGAAGAAAGGAAAATAACCATTTTGATGGTGAAAAATCTTGTTTTCAAGACAAGTCCCAGATGTAAGCCACTCCTTAATCAGTGACTCAGTGATTATAACTTAGCAACATGCAAGTCTGTGTTAGCTATATATAGCTCTATTTTTGTATGCATTGAAATGAGCCTCTGATGGTCAAAATAGTTTTGTATTTTCAAAATGATAGCAGCTGTTTATCCTTAATTTTGAGAATAATTTGGGGAGTTATGTACTTTACTTTTTACCCAAAAGACAGGAATGACTTCACTGTTTAGATACAGAAAGAAATATGTTAAATCGTTCAACCAATGCTGCTTGGAATAGATCTCTTTAAAGCATATTTTGATTGTGTAACTGTTCTGAACTAAACTTGGCTTGCGAAGTCTCTGGATGTTACATAACTTCTAAAAAATACAAAAGTAAGAAAGGAAGACAGAATTAAAAGACAATAAGGTTGAGGCATTTCAGCATACATTTTTCTAAGTAGCCATAAAGTGCCAGATGCTGTAATACAAAGATAGATAGGATACAACTCCTGTGGATGACTCAGGCTAGATGGGGAGAAAATGCAAGTAATAGAGACAGAGTTCCATCAAACAATAAATACAAAGTACAAAGCCAGATAGCATAAATCACATCTGAAGAAAAGCTTCACAGTGAAGGTAACATTTAATCTGTGGTGGAAGAGGGAAAGAAGCATATTCATAAAAGCAGGGACAGAATTTGCCAAGACAAAAAAATGCCCTGTTCATTAGCTCTGTATTAGGAGGAAGAATGTTTGATTTACCTACTATATGCTTAATGCCTAGAAGAGTGACTGATGCATAAGAGATAATCAATATATATTTGTTGAATGAGTGAAAACGTGATTACAAGTAAAAGTAAGTAGTTCCAGCTTGTTCTATCTGATTAAAGCACAAAAAGATTGAGGTTAACAGATAAGAGAGGTTAGAAAGGTAGGTAAAGACCAAATGCCACAACTTGGATCTTTTAAGGAATTAGGATTTTGTCTTGGAGACAACGGGAAACCATTAATAGCATTTGAGTAGGGCAGTGACACAGGTGAATATGTAATAGCATGTTGGGACTAGGGCTAAGTGTTTGGGAACAGGACTCAAAGGTGATCAGTGCAAAGTACTGTATCATATTATAAAAAGAACAGTCAAATATTCAGGTAACAGGCTTTACCTTGGCCTCCTTTGGCCATCAGTCCCATTCCCCACATCATACAAGCAGCACTGGGAAAAATGAAGAGAAGGAGTATAACCTTCTTCGTGTTGAGGAATGCCCCTCTATTGGCCAGAGTGCCCGGACAATCCTATAGCTTCTACTCCCTCCTCTAACCTCCATGCCCCTTTGCAGGAAGCCATGAGAATCAAAGTGGTCCTCTTATTCTTTCCAAGGGCCAGAGGACTTGGGGATGATGATCTTCTCCCCACCCTTTGACTTTTCTTCACAGGCAAATTATAGAATATTCCTTTTGGCTAAGCAAACTTTTGAGGCAAGCTTCTTGCTTTCAGACATTTCTAGACTAGAAGGAGAGACCAGCCTCCATATTCCAGTTCAAGAGTCACCTTCAGGATATACCCATCAAACTTTCCCAATGATTCATCATGCTCTCCACTGCATTCTGATGCTCTACCAGAGTGGTCCCCAGATCCTGTAACTGATCAAGCATCCAATGAGGGATAAAAGTAAAATGCATTGCTCCATTTCTTTCAAGGACCCTCAAGCTCTTATTCCCAACCCTTAACCTCTAAACCTCATCCCTTGACTTGTGGGGGTGGATGGAATGTGAACACAGGAAGGAGGTGGGGAAAGCTTCTGTCCATAAACATTGTTCTTGGGATTCACTTTTGGTTGAATTTGGGATTGTACGAGGAATAGTTCTCCCACCTTCTAGTTTAGAGGGTAATTTAGCCCAATTTCTGGCTGTTCTCTTTGCAATATGGGGCTAATTAGCATTTCTTGTCCTTATCCATGGGTCTCAGAGGCCAATTTCAGGGCAACAGGAAAAGTTTCGCTCAACATTCAACACTGGTTCCCAACAGGAATATAATGCAAGCCACATATGCAATTCTAAATTTTCCTAGTTGCCATATTAAAAGAGATACAATGAAATAATTGTAATTAATTTTATAATATACTTCAAACCAATGTATCAAAAATATATTTCAACATGTGAGCAATACAAATAATTATTAATGAGATAATTTTCATTCCTTTCTTCCTACTGTCTTCAAAATCTAGTATTTATTTTACAATTAAAGAATATCTCGATTTGATCTAGACTCATGCCAAGTGCCCAGAAACCATTTTAGACAGAGTGATTTATGTTATGATAGATTATCTGTGACAAAAGCTAACAACGGTTCTTTACAATGTGCATAGAATAAATCCAACTTCCTATTATACATGTATTTGTGGCATAGACAATTGAGTGAAAGGGAAGATGCCTAATGCAGGTTTCCTTCTTTCTCCACAGGCTTGGAGATACCACCTCCTAATATGTCCTTACTTACTAAACAATTATTTAGTAACTCAGTTGTTTTAAAATATCTGAAAGGACTATTTTTTTTTTCTAACCCAGGTTATTGCCTAATTCGATAGAGGCAAATTTTCAGAAAAACTTTTCTTTAAGCTTTGTATCCCAACTTTTAAAAAAATCGATGAAATTTGTTATCTCTTAAAACACAAATCAAGCTTTTCTTTCACAAAGGCAGCTCAGTGTCACCCTTCGCAGATGGATGGGTCTACTTTCAATGGCCTGGTATCCGAACACAGGCTGGATATGTCCCATCTGCTCTCTTTCCGATTTATTTCTTCAGACTGAGCAAGAAAGAGTCAAGAAGCAAGAGTAAAACTGCAGTCGTTACCTTTTAAACTTATTTATTTATTTTTTGTTGTTGGTTTGGCAAGCTGCCTCATTCTACAGAAACTTTACGATGTGCTTATGTCTAAATTTTGAAGGTGAGAACTGTGATCTAATCTGTATTCTGTGTGTTGCTAGGTCACTGGGGGGGGGGGATGCCCAATAAATATTAAACAGGAAGACTTTATTGAATCACTGTACACCATACACTTCCTAGTTCATCCACTGTGCCAACTTCCAGTACAGAAACATTATGAATAGATGGGTGGCTGGATAGATTCATAAATGAATTTATTTGATAGTTTGCTGCCAAAATTTTGCTACCTATAATGAAATCATATTTCTTGGTCTCCTCCCATAAATCACAAGAACAGTCGCACATTAATACAAAGCCAAAATTTGAACAAATATATAGTAAGCTCTCTGTCTCTGAAACATTTAAAGCAGAGCTAAAGCCCAATAAACTCCATTTCCATCAACTCATAAAAACAGAACCTCCAAAATGACCTTCTGGCACTTCAAAATCAAAACATTTTAATGATATCAGGATAGATGGAAGTAATAACACTGACTCCAAATTACTCATAATTGAATTATATTCAGCATAGTTTTAATGCAAAAAATGTTTATTTCTTCAGAGCAACTAATTTTTTAAACTCATTGAATTTAAAGCATTTTATAGAACACCTATTATACTCCAGGCATTGTTTCCAGGCTCTAAAAAACATAAAAATCCTGCTTTAATGGAGTACACATTCTATCAGAATATTTAACTCAATAGGTACTCAATCAAAATATTTAAAGTATTTAATATAATCAACTAGTTTTATTTAATTCATGTAATTAATGATTTTAATTCATTTCCACTTAACATAAAATCCACAAGGTAGATGGTAGAACTACCTTGTAGGTAGTTGTCCTTGGTAGGACAACTTGGTAGGTAGTTGTCCTTGTTGTCCTTGGTAGGACAACAGTCAAGATTATTTGATACAAAATTTAACAAAATTTATGTTCTTTTCACAAAACTTTGACAAGTACTTGTCTTTCTATTTACCTTGTCCAGGATTAGGTTAGGAAAGCTACACGGTCTGTTACAACTCTAAGACATTTTCCCCCTTAGGTTCTGTAATAGGATATTGTAATCCAAATAAATCTCAAGAAAATCAGGTTTCAATTTGAAAATGAAGATAATAAGCTAAAAATAATACTGAGAAAGCAACTCATTCCTAAAGGGTTCTTCCAAGGAAAGCTTATGGAAAACATGAGCATAAAAATGCAGTATAATCATGTCCTTATAGATCTGATTAAGATGATAGAAATTATATTATACACTGGGGCCATTCCATTTTATATTCAAATATATTAACCTCTACTCTTCCAGAATTGTTCTGAAATGTGTTTCTCAGGCTAAGATTTGATTATCTGTCTATAAATCATATATGTGCATATTATAAATTCCTTTTGACCTCCTCAAATAATATGACTTTCTCCCTTCCCTTGAAAGCCTCCCACAGTCAAATTGTTTCATACTGCCCTTGAAAGCCTATTACAAATATATTTGTGTCTTAAAAGGTTAGTTTAAAAGGTGGTAGAGAGGGAAGGTGATGTAGAAGACAAAAAAGAGGTTGGGAGAGACAATCTCTTAAATAATTAGAGACCATTCAATTATTTAGAAAATCACTTGTTTAAAAAATTCTAAGAGAAATGTTGTTGTTCCAGATTGACTGTCTTATTTAAATAAAGGTTAGTTTCTAAAATTTTTCTTTAAATTTTGTATCACAGCTTTAAGAATATTAAATACATCTATTATCTCTTAAACCACCAATCGAGTTTTGCTGATTGAGGAAAATCAAGGCATCCCACTTGCAAATGAAAGGATGGATACCCTCAATCCCACAACATTCTGAGCCCCTGGATTATCTTTTTAATTCTACTCTATATTACAACTGCTTTTTGAATTTTTAATTTCTTAAAGAAGTTGTTGGTATCTCAAGTCAAAATGATACCTTCTAGTTGCCTTTCTGAACTTCTCTTGATATCACACATTCCAATAGCATTTATTAAATTGTTTTCTCTGCCAGATGCTATTTCACAGGGATGCAAAAATGGATGCCATATTACCTGCTCTCAATTTATTCATAGTCTAGAAAAGAGAAATACAAGAAAAAATGGGGTTAAGTGAAGTGATAGAGATATGCATACTCTAGTGAAAGTATCATGAAAGGGTCTCTAGCCCAGACTAAGGATTCAGGGGAAAGGTTTCCTGGTGAACATGATGCTTGAGAGACTCTGATAGTGATTGGGATTCTTTAGCGAAGCATGTAGGCAAGTTGCCTCTGCTCTTTCCTGAAATTTATACTCATCATGAAACTCACTGGTATATTCCATATGCTTCATATCTCCCACTCTATACAGTGAGTTCTATAAATCAAGACCCATATCTGGCACAAATTTCTCTTGTGCACAGGGTCTAGAATAATGTCTTTAAGGCAAAACTCTCAGTCAAGCAGTCCCATTCTGCAATACATAGGTGATTTGGGATTAAGAGAGGTATAAGCCCAGTGAAAAAGTTTATATTACAGATGTAATATACATCTGATACAGATGTATCAGAAATACATCTTGCAGGATCTGACATTTTTCTCATATTGAAGCAGATACAGACATTTGAAGCCTTTTAAGAAATAACTGAGTAACTCCCAATTTTCATTTGCCTACTGAATCAAAACGCATAAGGTAACCCTAAGGGAGTCCTTTCCATTTTGTTCAGCATGCACTTCTGTCAAAACTCACATCAGAACAGGGTAGACAACATAAACGAATATTGAATGGGGTGCTAAAGAGGGTAACTTTTCATACCATATATCAAAATGATAGCACTGAAAATCAATACAAGACAAAGCAATTTCAACCCAAAGAGACTGATTGAACTGTAGCTTCCTTATCCTTCTACTGTCACCTCCTTGTTCAGTCCCAAAATTCACAGCAGGATGCCAACACATGTATTTGTATTTGAGTACAAATGCACACACACACACACACACACACACACACACACACTTCTGGTATATGCCTATAGTAATGATCTCTGAGTAATATATTAGAATCAAAAAGCTTCTTTATTAATTTTCTATATTTTTTTTTTTTTTTTTTTTTTTTTTGCGATGGATGTGGATTACATCGATCATCAGAAGATCTACTGTGCTATTAAAATCCTCACCTCAGCTTTCCTCATTCTGTGTGTGTGTGATGTGTGTCCTGGTATGGCCTACAGGTTCTCTCTATTCCCAGCCCCATGACTTGGACCCTGGTCTCTAACCAGTGTATTTGTCATGAGTAGCATATCCTCATGACAAATTTAAGCTGGAATAGGAAGAGGATACTTGAAATCAGAAATGCTAGGGAAGGCATTAAATAGTTTATTTGCACACAAGTGCTGGCTGAGATCTTTATTTGGGGCTCATATTACTGAAAAGCTTGGCTTTGTCTATGTAGAATGTCCAAGTCACACATGCTGTATGTAGTGTTCTCAGATTTTTAAAGCAAGCAATGGGTTTTGTCTTCTTGGACCTTCAAGCTACATAGTACAACCATCATAGAGTATTTAGTTTCTTCTATTTTGTGGATGTTACTCTAGACTGTAACATCCTTGGAGAGAAGCCATATTTTCCCCTTTTGTAACTCTCCAGAGATGAGACCACAGCTGGTTAAACAGAACACTGGACTCATTTCTTCAGTATGTTGGTGAGAAAGCTGAGTGCCCCAGGGACTTAAAAAATGCCACATGCAAAAAGATACTTTTCAAATTCTTTTTAAAAACTTCCTCAGGAAATATGCATATATACTAGGTATTTAGAAATATTGTTTATGTTGAATAGACTATTTGTCAATCTATAGGTCATCATAAACAAAATGATGATGAAAGTATACGCTATTATTGTTGAAATCATTCATAGAAATATGATAGACTGTGTCCCAACCAAACATAGCAACATAAGAAAACAAACAAAATTGCCTCTTCTTGAGCAGTTAATTTCTGAATCAAGAAACCTGTAAATCCTGCCTTGCTTACAAATGATTATTTCCTTTGGAAGAAGAGAGATGGACACATTGCATATCTGATAGGTCATTGTCTAGTAGAAAACGCAAGTATGGAGTGAAAGGCGGTACTTTCTGATGAATTTAAAATATGATGCCAGGACATTTTCTAAGATGAGAACTAACCAGTTCAGGGCTCTGAAAAGGATACACTCACCAAGAGCAAGCCCTTTGCTGTACAACTGAGTAGTATTCACATTACATTCTTTAAACAGCAGAACCCCAGAGAACCTCGAGGACTACAAAGTGAGAGTCTGACTCCAGGCTCCGGTGAGGGGAGGGGGGAGGGAGGACATGCCGTGTATGCCAACAGCAACAGCAATTCTCACTCATGCACACAGAGCCAGCATTAAAGACTTTTTCAGGAAGTAAACCAGAGAAAAAGATCTGGCAACCACACACCACTCAAAGATCTCAGCTTTCAAACAATTTCATAGCTTTCCTTGGCCTGATTCTAACTTTGGCAGAAAGGAATGGTCTGGTAGGGCATTGCTTCTCAAATCTGCATGCCCACACAAGTCCCCTGGAGGTCTTACCTCCCAGGGGATGCTAATGCTCCAGGACTTGAAACTAAGTAGCAAGTTCCTGGATTAACCACAGAACTCTGATTGATACACTGAATCTGTTGCATTTCAAAGGGTTGGGAAACCTCTGTCCCACCTCAGAGCTGGTTGTTTAAACTAGTGGAAGGCGGTGGAAGGTGGCACCCGGTAGAGTGCTACAGCCTCTGAGGTGAGGTAAGCTCCAGCCCTGACCTGGGGCCCTGCCCTGTTGGTAGACATGTGGCACTTGCTCAGGCCACATTTGATGCATGTGATGCACAAGGAGGGAGCAGCCCTATTCCTTCTGTGGCCGGAGGCTCAGGGCTTTCAGGACCATGGCTCAGAGAGTGAAGGCCAACTTCATAGCTGCCCACATGGCACTGTGATCTAAAAGACTGTGTCTTCATTCAGGGAGAGCAAGGGGGAATGCAGGAGGAAATGCTACCCCTTGTTCCTACGGCTTCTCAGACATTCCTGAAGACATTGCGTCCTTTCCTCCTATCCCCATCTCAGTGTGGAAAACTTGAGCCAGACCACTGTCTCAGTTCACCATTGCCTCATTTGCATGACTTCCCAGACTCCTCCTGGCAGTCTCTGACCTGTAGTGTAGTCTTTGACCACCCTTGATGTTCTTGGTCCCTCAACACCTTTGTATAATTCAGAAGGTGACCCTGTGCATGGGTATGGAGAGGTGGGCAAAGCAAGGCTCGATTCTGCCAGCGGAGTGGGGCTGGACTGAAGGTCAGGCTGGTTCCGAGTGGGCACTTAGGCAAGGAACCACCTGCACCACTGCTCCAGCACCTTCCCTGCAGCCGTCAGCCTGCTGAGTGAGAACCATCCAGAACCCTGACGGTGCATCTAGCTATCAGTGAGTAGATGATCTCCAAGAACAAAAGTGCTTGGAGCTCTTCCTAAAAGACCTGATGCCCAAATCCCTGCATCATCTGGCCTTTCTTGGCTCACCTGAGGCTCCACCTTTGGATAAGACTTCTCCCAGATTCTTGTCGACAGACCTGCAAGGCTTACAGGACAGGAAGTCTTGAGGAGAACTGGGAAGGAGGCTGAGGCTGCTAGTTGTTCAGGAGCAAGCCAATGTGGGGTGTTGTCCTAAGTGTTCCCACACTTGACTGAGATGTCTCTTCCTTATTCCTGGGTAGGACTCTGCCCCTGACTCCAACAGGACCAGGGCAGCCTTGACTCATGCTCCTGCCCATGACAGGGAAATTGTCAAAAACAGCCTGAATTGTTACCAGGCCTCCTCATGAATTCTGTGTAGTATGACCTTAAATATACTGGGTAAGCCAGAAGCCTAAAATAGTTCAGCTCTTTGAATTTGGTCTTCTCCTTGAGTTGAATTCTTAACTGGTAAGTTTCAGATTTTCTTTGTTGATATAAAAAAAAAAAAATGATCAAGGCCAAAATTCCACAGATTTTGAAGGGAAATGCTCATAAAATTAATTCATTTGCCATTAATAGCCATCTGATTACCACTCTGGCTTAATAGTTATTTAGAAGAGTACTTTTGGTTATTTATTCATGATTTTGTTGTTGATTCCTATTTTATTGGATTGACTGGAGAATATGGCCTCTGTGTCTCTCTCTATGAGATGAAGTATATAATTTACAGTTGTATATGCTCTGATAACAGAAGAAAACAATGCATATTCTCTGTCAGTCAAATACAAATGCTTTAAATATATGTACATACGTGTTTGTAAATATTTGAAAAGGAGTCTGCTGACCTTATTTTTAATGCATTTCATCTTTACTTGATTATCTTTATTGTTCTAGAGGATTTTGTTTTATATATTCTGATGCTGCGTGTCTGATGATTAAAGATATTAACCTTATTTTAGACCACAACTTTTATCACGATATAACCCCTTTGTCTCATTTAATGCATTTGTTGCATACTGTGCTTTATCTGATATATCAATATTGTCAGTCCTTCATACGTTTTTATTTGCATTTGCCTTTATGATTCTGCGCATCCTTTTCAACCTTCATTTTATTTCAGGTGGGCTTCTTATAGACAATACACATTGTATGTATTTTGTAATCCAATTTGATATTCATTGTTTCATGATAGGGAAATGTAGTTCTCTTGAATTTATTGTGAAGATTAATATTTTGGTTTTGTTCTCATTGTATGTAATATTTACTATTTATTAGTTTTTCTATTTTTTAAAAAAGATTTTATTTATTTATTTGACAAAGAGAGAGAGTGAGAGAGAGCACAAGCAGGGGGAGCAGCAGGCAGAGGGAGAGGGAGAAGCAGGCTCCCTGCTGAGCAATGGGCTCGATCCCAGGACCCTGGGATCATGACCTGAGCCGAAGGTGGGCACTTAACCAACTGAGCTACCAAAGCATCCCTAGTTTTTCTATTTTTACCTCTTCCTATGTTCTTGCTCATCATAGTAAGATTTTTTCTAGTCCTATTAAGTTTCTCTTCTATTGTCTCACCTTTAAATTATTATTTTTTAATGCCCCTAAACATTTACTTACTATTCTAATAAAATCATATTCTGGGGCGCCTGGGTGGCTCAGTGGGTTGAGCCTCTGCCTTCGGCTCGGGTCATGATCTCGGGATCCTGGGATCGAGCCCCGCGTCGGGCCTCTGCTCAGCGGGGAGCCTGCTTCCTCCTCTCTCTCTGCCTGCCTCTCTGCCTACTTGTGATCTCTGTCAAATAAATAAATAAAATATTTTTTAAAAAATCATATTCTATGTGTCTTTACTAATACATAAAAATAAATAGCTGTAGCCATCAAGATATTTAACTTGCCATCACCTCCTGTCCCCTCCCACCCCTGCTACTCCTTTGGAGATGAGACATTTCCACTTGCCCCTGTCCCTTCATCCTGAGCAAACTCCCCATCCTTGCCAACAGCCAATAATTCGGTTTTAAGGCAATAGTTTTATATTTTTATATTTTATATTTTTAATGTTTCATATCCTGGCTAACTTTTCTGAGACAGCATTTTCTTCTGTTTGGGAATAAGTACTTAAAATTTAAATATATTCCAGTCATATCATCTAATTCATTTATTTTATCTCTGTATTTTAAAATCCATAGCATCTCATGGTTCAACCTTAGGATATCCATCACTATGATTCATTAAGTAAATAAATTAAAGATGGAACATCATATTGCCTTTTTATGCTTTTGGTTTTAGTAATATCCTTTCACATTCATAATCCAGATAGTGAGATAAGCAGGATTTTATGCACCAAGGCCTTCCCTTCATTGCTCTTCCAAACTGAAAAAACATTGCTGCCATTTAAGTCAACAGTTAAACTTTACTACAGAATATTTTGATACCCGTTCCTGCTAAAGTAACCTGCAACTCACATGATGATGCTCAAATCCCATTTGGGAATTCAGCAAACTAGCAGATTCTGCAACATGAAATCCTATGAGATTTGGGATGTGCATTTGTCTGAGCCTTCCGTAGGGGTTAACATTAAATGCTTCACAAATACTGTACCTTCCAGGAATTCACATTTTCTTTACTGAATGTAGAACTGTGAAATCTTTAAGAAAGAGCTGACTCATTATTTCTTGACTATCTCCTGCTTGTTAAAGCAGGACTATAAAATAGCTCAAGGGAAGCACTGAGAAATTTGCTTTCATTATATTCAGTAGCCTGCACCTGTCCAAATCACATATGAAAGGATATGGACAAATATAAATGAAAATTGAATTTTGGAGAAGAGGTTGAAGAACTTCCCCAGGATAAATTAAGTATATAAACTGAAATTTGATGTAAGTCGTGAGCTCAGTCCTACATAGATAGATGGACTGCGGCAATTTTGTGGACATTTTCCCTTTCTTCTCTTTTTACTTTCCCAGACTTCTACAGATTTGCCAAGAAGAATAAAAAGATGAATAGATTTCAGCAATGCTAAAGGCATATACATAAATTTCTTCATTAATGGCAAGGATGTAATTGGTACTGATTTTCGGGAAGACATTTTGAATGTATATGCTTGTTTTTTAAAGTATATACACTTTTATAAACTAATTTCTTTAAAATTTATCTTAAGAAAACATTTAAGCAATTGTGCAGAGCTGTATGTAAAAGTGGCTTCATTCATTGTTTTCATTAAAAAAATCCCATAAACATCTATTAAGCACCTCCTTAAATAATTTATTGTATATCCACACATTCAGTAATTAGAAATGGTCACATATATTGATACTGAATAATGCCCATGATACATTATTTGAAAGGGATAGATATATAGAGAGATATGCCTATGTCTAAATAAAGAATATCTGCATATCTGCTTATGAATACTACTTGGAAAAACACCCAGAAAGCAATGGTCTAAAACCTTATCGGTGGTGTTTATTTGCAGTAGTGGAAAATATGTTGATCACATCAGCTATTCCTTAAGGATTTATCCATAAGGATATTTCCTTATGAATGGCTACCTGTATTTCTTCCTCCTTCTGCTTCTTTTCTTCTTCAAGAAGTCAAATTTGATGAAAATTTTTCCCCTATTTTCCCCCTTTTTTTCTCTTTGACTGAGGTTGGTCAATGAGCTCATTTGAAACGAATAAGATATTCATATTCCAATGAAAGAAGGAAGGGATAAAAATAAACAGGAAAAGATGGGAAAGGCATCTTATCATTTATAAAAATGTGGATATTATCACCTTATTCTTTTAGAAATAAAAAACAGAAAGAAAGGAAAAAAGTCACTGTACTGAATGCTAAAGTTTTAAATTAATTTCTATTTGAAGTAGCAAAAAGACAGGAATGTTTGCTACCCCTACCAATTATGCAACATTTTCTGGTGATATTATGTATTCTTTTATATTTAAAAATAAAATCCAAGGGATGCGTGGGTGGCTCAGTCAGTTAAGCATCTGCTTTCAGCTCAGGTCATGATCTCAGGGTTCTGGGATAAAGCCCTGCAGGGGACTCCTTGGTTAGCAGAGAGCCTGTTTCTCCCTCTGCCTGCCCCTCCTCCTGTTTGTGCCCACTCTCTCTCTTTCTGACAAATAAATTAATTAATTAAGTAAAAATAAAATTTAATAAGATTTTAAGCCAACATATTATATTCAAAACCAGATTTTATATTGATGTGGTTAGAATTTTAAACACATTTCATTTCTAAAATCCTCAAAAAATAAAATGATATAAATGACAAATTATGAAACAGTGTTATAATATTTGGTAAGAACATTTAACTTTTTCTAGTAATGGAGGTGCAGGAGTGAGGTGGGGGGGAGGTCCCAGAAGCAGAAAGCTGCATTAAACTTATTGTAAATATTTTTACACATTTTAAGTGTAATTTCTCTTCCTTCACTTTTCTAGCTGCACATATGATTTAGGTATACACAAAGTAAAGTGTGGTGCTCATTGTAGAACTTCTGGCACTTTCCCAAATCTCTGTCTGCATTTTTTCTTATCCATTTATATGTAAATTCTTCATTTTACTTGTATCTTCCTTTCTACTAAACTAACATTCAGGAGGTAAGATCAAGTGTTGTTTTTTTAATTTGTTTGTTTGTTTTTTAAAAAGAAAAGAGGAAAACTTTAAGTTTATTCAATAAGGCCAACATTACCCTGATACCAAAACCAGAGAAAGACTCCACTAAAAAAAGAAAACTACAGGCTAGTATCCCTGATGAACACGGATGCAAAAATTCTCAGTAAAGTACTAGCAAACCGAATCCAACAGTACATTAAAAGAATCATTCACCATGATCAAGTGGGATTTATTCCTGTGCTGCAGGGGTGGTTCAACATTTGCAAATCAATCAACATGATAGACCATATTAATAAAAGAAAGGATAAGAGCCACGTGATCCTCTCAATAGATGCAGAAAAAGCACTTGACAAAGTACAGCATCCATTCTTGATAAGGACCCTCAACAAAGTAGGGAGAGGGAACATACCTCAAAATCATAAAGGCCGGGGTGCCTGGGTGGCTCAGTCGTTAAGCGTCTGCCTTCGGCTCTGGTCATGGTCCGAGGGTCGTGGGATCGAGCCCTACATAGGGCTCCCTGCTCAGCGGGAAGCCTGCTTCTTCCTCTCCCACTCCCCCTGCTTGTGTTCCCTCTCTCACTGTGTCTCTCTGTCAAATAAATTAAAAAATCTTTAAAAAAAACATAAAGGCCATATATGAAAAACCCACAGTTAATATCATCTTCAGTGGGAAAAACTGAGCATTTCCTCTATGGTCAGGAACACAACAGGGATGTGCACTCTCATCATTGTTATTTAACATGGTACTGGAAGTTCTAGCCTCAGCAATCAGACAACAAAAAGAAATAAAAACCATCCAAATCAGCAAGGAAGAAGTCAAACTTTCACCATCTGCCGACAACATGATACTCTATGAAGAAAACCTAAAAGACTCCACCAAAAAATCGCTAGTACTGACACATGAATTCAGTAAAGTTGCAGGATACAAAATCAACATACAGAGAAATGTTGCCTTTCTATACACTAGTAATGAAGCAGCAGAAAGAGACATCAAGGAATCAATCCTATTTACAATGGCACCAAAAATCATAATGTACCTAGGAAAAAATCTAACCAAAGAGGTAAAAGACCTGTACTTGGGATGCCTGGGTGGCTCGGTTGGTTAAGTGTCTGCTTTCAGCTCCGGCTGTGATCCGGGGATCCTGGGATTGAGTCCCTGAATCCGGTTCCTTGCTCAATGGGGATCCTACTTCTCCCTCTGCCTGCCACTCCCTCTGCCTGTGTTCACCCTCTGACAAATAAATAAAAATCTTTAAACAACAACAACAAAAAGACCTATACTCTGAAAACTATAAAATCTGATGAAAGCAACTGAAGGTGACACAAAGAAATGGAAAAACATTCCATACTCATGGAATGAAAAAACAAACATTGTTAAAATGTCTATACTACTCAAAGCAATGTACACGTTTAATGCAATCCCTATCAAAATAACACCAGCATTGGGGCCCCTGGGTGGTTCAGTGGGTTAAAGCCTCTGCCTTTGGCTCAGGTCATGATCTCAGGGTCCTGGGATCAAGCCCCGCATCTGGCTCCCTGCTCAGTGGGAAGCCTGCTTCCCCCTCTCTCTCTGCCTGCCTCTCTGCCTACTTGTGATCTCTCTCTCTGTCAAATAAATAAATAAAATCTTAAAAAAAAGTAATAACACCAGCATTTTTCAAAGAGCTAGAACAAACAATCCTAAAATTTGTATGGAACCACAAAAGACCCTGAATAGCCAAAGCAATCTTGAAAAAGAAAAGCAAAGCTGGAGGCATCACAATTCTAGACTTCAAGTTATATTACAAAGCTATAGAGATCAAGGTAGTGTGGTACCTTGATCTATATACATAGATCAATAGAACAGAATAGAAAACCCAAAAATGAACCTATAACTATATGGTCAATTAATCTTTGACAAAGCAGAAAAGACTATCCAATGGGAAAAACACCATCTCTTCAACAAATGGTGTCGGGAAAACTGATCAGCAACATGCAGAAGAATGAAACTGGATCACTTTCTTACACCATACACAAAAATAAATTCAAAATGGATGAAAGACATGGAATGTCTAAATATGAGACAGGAAACCATCAAAATCCTAGAGGAGAACACAGTAACCTCTTTGATATCAGCCATAAAACTTTTTAATAGATATGTCTCCTGAGGCAAGGGAAACAAAAGCAAAAATAAACCATTGGGACTTCATCAAAATAAAAAGCTTCTGCACAGCAAAGGAAACAATCAACAAAACTAAAAGGCAACCTACGGGATGAGAGAAGATATTTGCAAATGACATATCTGGTAAAGGGTCAGTATCCAAAATCTATAAACAACTTATAAAACTCAACACCCAAACAACAAATAAAGCAATTTTAAAAAATGGGCAGAAGACATGAATAGACATTTTTCCAAAGAAGACATCCAGATGGCTAACAGACACATGGAAAGATGCTCAACATCACTCATTGTGAGGGAAATACAAATCAAAACTACAATGAGATATCACCTCACACCTCATAAGGTGTCGGTGAAGATGTGGGGAAAGGGGAACCGAACCCTCTTGTACTGTTGGTGGGAATGCAAACTGGTGCAGCCACTCTAGAAAACAGTATGGAGATTTCTCAAAAGTTAAAAATAGAACCACCCTAGGACCCAGCATTTGCACTACTAGGTGTTTACCCAAAGAATACAAAAATACTAATTAGAAGGGATACATTTACCCCGAAATTTATAGCAGCATTATCTACAATAGCCAAATTATGGAAAAAGCCCAAATGTCCATCGACTGATGAATAAATAAAGAAGATGGGGTATATATATATATATATATATATATATATATATATATATATGTGTGTGTGTGTGTGTGTGTGTGTAATGGAATATTAGCCATAAGAAAGAATGAAATTTTGGGGTGCCTGGGTGGCTTAGTTGGTTTAGTGTCCAATTCTTGATTTTGGCTCAGGTCATGATCTCAGGGTCATGAGATAAAGCCCTGCCTCAGGCTCCACACTGGTGTGGATCCTACTTAAGATTCTCTCTCCCTCTCTCTATGCCTGTCCTACCACCTCTAAAAAAAAAAAAAAATGAATGAAATTTTGCCATTTGCAACAACATGGATGGAGCTAGAGAGTATTATGCTAAGCAAAATAAGTTAATCAGAGAAAGAGAATACCACGTGATTTCACTCATCTGTGAAATTTAAGACACGAAACAAATGAGCATAGGGAAAAAAAGAGAGAGAGGCAAACCAAAAAACAGGCTCTTAACTGTAGAGAACAAACTGATGGTTACTAGAGGGGAGATGGAGGGCATGGGTGAAATAGGTGATAGGGATTAAGGAGTGCACTTGTGATGAGCACTAGGCGCTGTATGGAAGTGTCGGGTCACTAAATTGCACACCTGAAACTAATACTACACTGTATGTTAACTAACTGGAATTTATTTTATTTTTTTAAAATTTTTTAAAGATTTTTTTAAATTGTGCTTTGGTCTTACTTCCTTAGGTCATGCCTTTTTTTTTGGGGGGGGGAGTGGGAGAGGAAGAAGCAGGTTTCTGGCTGAGTAGGGAGCTCAATGCAGGGCATCCATTTCAGGATCCTGGGACCATGATCCGAGCTGAAGGCACACGCCTAATGACTGAGCCACCCAGGTACCCCCTAACTGGAATTTAAATAAAAACTTAAAAAAAAATAATTTTAGCTAAGGAAATGTAAAAAAAAAAAAAAAAAGTCTTATTTTTGAGATTAACAAATGAAAATATTCGTTAAAAAACAAACATTTTTCAGCTTTATTGAGTAAACACAATCTCTTCTGCCTTAAAACAGGTTAATGATTAAGAAGACACCAAATATTAAATGGAAAAAAAAATGCTTCATAAAACCAGCTGTTTAGAGAAAAAGTGCTAGGCTCTCAATAATATGACAGATCCTTAAAAAATTCACTGGACCATTTGAGAGGCAGGGCAGGGGTTCATAGGGGGAAAGGAGGGAAAATGAAACAAGATGGGATGGGGAGGGAGACGAACCATAAGAGACTCTTAATCTCAGGAAACAAACTGAGGGTTGCTGGAGGGGAGGGGGGTGGGAGGGATGGGGTGACTGGGTGATGGACATTGGGAGGGTATGTGCTATGGTGAGTGCTGTGAATTATGTAAGACTGATGATTCACAGACCAGTACCCCTGAAGCAAATAATACATTATATGTTAATTTAAAAAAATTCACTGGACCAAAAAAATGGAACCTCTTTCAAATGTATGCTCTCTGCATATATTTGAAACAGCATTTTTGAAGTTTGCTGTTTTATGGATATAAGGTCCTCCTTCCCCTTCCTGCCTCATAGGAGTCTCCTCTCCTCAACCAGAGTCTCGCGACCCCTAGCAGAATCTCACAAAGTCCACCTTTTCCCTGAGGTCAAGACACAGTTGTTGGTCATTCGGCCATTTGAAGGAACTGAATGAGGTGGTAGCCAATCTGGCTGGAAAGGGTCTCACCCTTCACTCTGTTCTTAAAAGCAAATATTTAGTAAGTGACAAAGCTGAGTTTTGAGTTCTGGTCTGTGGTGATTATACAGCATAGAATTACTTGAACACATTATTTTAGCAATCAAGACAAGGAGATTTGATATAGGATTTCTTGTCACGAGAGGGCAGAAATATTTCTGGTACCTGTAGCAACTAGATAGTGAATGTATCTACCCATATTAAACTTTAACAAATCTTCTGAATCATGCTTTCCTAAATGATTCTTCAATGTAGTCAGTGTAAGACAGATGATGCTCAATTATGGTGAAGTTTTAAAAATTTGGAATTTAAGAAATTTTGAATTCATAAACACAAAAAAATATTGTAATAAAGGCAATTAAAAGTAACTATTACTTACTTATTCCAGGTTAATAGGATTTATTTAAATATTTCAAGTACCTTTTTCCCTAAGCCTACATTTTGTCATTATTTTCTTTGGAAAACTACAGTAATGACTGACCCTTCTCAAGTGTCTTTGCCTTTCTGACATGGATTCTACCATCCCTTTGCCATTATTTCAGTAACGGTGGGTATAATGAGTCATGGCGGGGGTGGAGAGGAAGAGCAACAAATCTAACTTAAGAGTTGAATCCCTAATGCAAAATAAAGATATACTTAAGGCTTGGTTCAAAACAAATGTTTTTTAAAGTTTCAACTGCGTTTTTTTGCCTCAGTCTGGTTGGTCCTGTCAGCCAGTGGTTTCTCACTTACCAGTCAGAGCTGAAAAGCCCCTTGTCAGTGCAGGCAGGGACCTACAATATATCATCTGTCTTTGAAGTGGAACAAACATCCTTTACTAACACAACCAATTCAAAATGAAAAAGAATACATTATAGCAGACAGGTGGTTGTCAATAAAGATGTTTTCATAGCAACTATTCATTCAAATCCAATAAGCAGCTGCAGTATTCTCTTATCCAAATGACAAATACCTTTCCCACTAAATCATGTCCTCGCAAAGAGACTGTTTTAGACTTTGAATTGTTTGACATTGAAGAGAATGTGAATTACAAAGAAACCTCTTATTTATGTAATTGTTCAATCGATTTGCATTTTTTTCCTGAATTTCACACTTTTAGACATCCATATGATGCTAATGGTGAGCATAATGGTTAAGAATTTTGTTGGTGATGGCTTTCCATGTTTCACTTTAACCATCACAAGAACTCAGGATGCTAACACTTATTTCATAGGGATTGTGAGAATAAAATAATACAGCTAACATGCTTACAATAGAGAGTGGCGAAATAAATCCTAGCTAAATTTTTATCATAATTTGAAGGTGTGACTTGTGTCACTTTGTTATAAATAATTGAAAAATATTTTATTTGGTGGAAAACAAACCTTGAGTATTCAAAGATTTCTGTATAGACAGCTAGGTACTTGGGACTGCCTTTTGAGATACAGCTCCCATGGACTGTCTCACAGACAATGGTCTTTATAAAAATGGTCTATATAAAACTTCAAGAAATACTCCTCTCTGAAGGTCGTATTTACACTGAAGAGGAAGCTGTGATCAACTGTCCTCTTGAGAGGAGATGTCCACAGAGAGCACATTCCCGAATGTCCTCTGCCAATACTTCAGCACCGTTGACGTGAAAATAGGGCTAGCAAATTGCCTTCCATTTTCACTAGCCCAGTCTTCACAATTCACCACAGATTCTAGACATATACTTAGAAATTATTTTAGCAGACAGTTCTTTTTATAAGTGCTACATACATAACAATATTTCGGTATCAGAGATTTCTACTCCATGAGTCAATATTTTCAACCCAAAATCCAGTGTAAATGGTCTAACAAAGAGTTATTTTTCCAATGATAGACACTATGATATGATCCTTTGCCCCCACTTTGCACTAGCAACTGCTCTATATTTTATTGTTTTCTACATCATCTGGGCACAAAAGGGCTAAACAGTAAACTTGTGAGACATGCCAGCCAAGGAGAGGCTGATGATGTTACATGAGAAGTGTCATGGCATTCTCATTTTTGTTCAACGAGGGAAATCTGCTTCTGAAGTAGAAGAGCAAGGATTTTGTCTCATGGAATGAATCTCATGGACAAAGGAGAGTGAGTAAAGCAATAGAGTTCTATTAAGCAAGGATACAGGAAAAGCTCTCAGGAGTGAGAGGGGTCCCGAAGGGGTTGCCAGTGTGAATCTCCACTGACAGTCTTTTTTTTATTTGTTTATTTTTCCCCGGTGTTCCAAGATTCATTGTTTATGCACCACACCCAGTGCTCCATGCAATACGTGCCCCCCTTATTACCCACCACCAGGCTCACCTTTCCCCCACCCCCCTCCCTTCCAAAACCCTCAGTTTGTTTCTCAGAGTCCACAGTCTCTCATGTTTCCCCTCCCCCTCTAATTTCCCCCAATTCACCTTTTCTTTCCTTCCCCTAATGCACTGACAGTCTTTTATTTAGAATTGACCAGGGAACTTGTGGACTTAACATTCTTGTGATGTCTTGGTTTGAGCAAGGACTGCTGATAACATCTTTAATGGCTTATTTTTGCTTCGGGGTCTGGTTACAATGCAACTACCATTAAAAGACCGCACCTTGGATGCCCAGGGAAGGGTGGTCAGCTTTGTTCCTTTATCTCTAGTTTCCTCATATCTCTGTATCTCTGGGATTTCTGTGAGACTGATCACGTAGCCCCCTATCTATCACTCCCTACCTAGCTCCACCTGTCCGTTACTGAATGAGACTCTTCAGATGTATATTGGTGGGTCACATACTTGGGGGATGATTGCCAACGTGTATCTTGCCAGGGGGAGGAGAGGTGTAGAGATAAAGGAAGTTTTCAAAGGAATTTGTATATGTTACAGTAGACTTAGAGGATCCTGGGGGTCAGACTAAGATTGTCTTTTGTCAACATCCAGGTAGTTGAGTCCCTAGGGGAATGTCACTCTGCCTGTTTCAAGGATTTACCAACGGTCTGTAAGTAGTAAGGAAATTTAATAATTTATCTTCTGCCTTTGTTACATCACTTTCATTTCAAACCCCAATAAAAAAGCTATTCTTCCAGACAAACTAAGCTAAATAACCCATCACAGCAGCACAGAAGACAATGGGCAGAGACTGAGAGGAAGCTGGCAAGAGAAAGGCAATAGGACCAGCAGGGATACACTGTCAGAGCTACAGAGTCAGGCAGGCACAGAGAAAAGACAAGGTTAGCAAAAACTCTTACCCCTACGCATGTTTTGCAAAAACAAATTGGAAGTGAGGCAAAGCTTCCTTAGCAGTCCTCTGCTGCCTTCTCAGCAGTTAGTGTGTGGCAACTTATGGTGAGGACAAAGATGGCAGGAAAGTCACAGCCCTTAAAATAAATGGGTTGTCTATGGAGAGAGAAGGTGTCATAGGATTTGGAGAATATATGAAGGAAGAGGAGCCCAGCCTGTGTTGAGCAAGGTCAATATATTAACTGGATATATCTAGCAAAATTTTTCACTAGTTCTTTTGTGAAGAGGCACCAAAACCCAACTGTCCGTTGCATATACTTGTATGTATACTTATATTACTTACGGTAAAACAAAAGTATCATTCTCAAGCTATGTTGTGAGTTCAATCATTTAAAAAAAATTTTTGTTGTTGTTGTTTTCTTAGCACTTCATCATAATCTTCAATTATCTGATTTATTCCTGGTTGTCTCTCTCCTGCACTGGGATGTAATTTTAGACTTGGACAGGGACCCTCTCTGTTTTGTTCATCTTGATGTCCCTAGAAGGAAGAACAGTGCCTGGAAGAGGCACTCAATCAGTATTTGTACCACTAAATGTACCAGGTGCTATTTTAAGTCCTTTAATTCCCATATCAACGATATGATCTAGGATTGATTATTTTTCCCATTTTACAGATGAGTGAATTAAGGAATAGAAAAGTGAAGCGAGTTGTCCAAGTTTAGATGCTGGTGAGTGGCAGAACTGGGATTCGAACCCAGGCAGTCAGTCTCTACCACTTATACTCCAACTACTACCTCTAGGAGTTATGTATCTATTCATATGTATATATATTCATTGCATAAATAAGTGAAAACTGGTTTCCTCCTGGTTGCATAATACATGAAATTCTAACTACATCCCCTTCAATATAATGCAGACTTCTTCTGACCATAGACAAAGTAATTGCCCATAATGGACATAATGATTATCCCATCACATAACTTGTGCTGCCTCAGTTTTCTTTGCAACCTCAATTATATTGCTTTTTTATTATCATGCTTTTACAAAACTTTATGACTGGAAAAGTACCACATTCATAACGAGTTGTGCCTCATATATGCTAAACACTTAGGCATTCTCCTGAATAATCATGATTTTTTTTTTTATGCAGCCAGATAGCCCCCAGTTTGTGATTCTCCATCTTTTGTGTTGTATCACCTTTTGCAACAAGTTCATTTCATAATGTTTGTTGACTTAATTCAGTTATTATTTTTTCTATAAACTAGAATCTGGGAGATATTTCAACAGACCTCAAAAAAAACCAAAACTGAGTATTTGAAATTGGGAGTACCTGAGAAAATCCATGGTGTCTGTACATCACGGACATAAGTCTTATCAGCAGTGACATATTTTCCTTCCTTTGGCAAGTCATATAGCCAAAGTTCTACCATTAAAACTGTTTGAAAATTTAAGCATTCAGACAATCGATTTGGTGGAAGCTTCAACAAATTGCTGAACTGTTCCTCACCAACCAGTTACGGAACAGTCACAGTTGAAAATAATCTCTACATTATTATTGCATGGAAGGTCAAGTAATTATGCAGACAATGCCAGGTGTACCAGATGACTCCACCCCTTCCTCAAAGACAGTCTCTGGTGGACCGGACCATCTCAGGGCATTGTTGGAAAAACACTGAAGTAGACGGATTCTAAATTCTTTTCAGTGCTAAAATGCTATAGGGATCTGAGAAGATCATAAACTTGGAATGGTAGGTAATATAGATTATGCTTAAAGAATATCATACTGTTCATTAATAAACCACTTTAATAAATAAGTTGCTCATCTAATGCAAATAGGTTGTAGGGA
Source organism: Potos flavus (assembly GCA_028534135.1). Taxonomy (NCBI): domain Eukaryota; kingdom Metazoa; phylum Chordata; class Mammalia; order Carnivora; family Procyonidae; genus Potos; species Potos flavus. Next base: position 105,862,825 of record CM052898.1, read on the forward strand.
CAAATTCATGTTTTTATGGAGGGACTTCAGTACACATGGGAAATATTTAATTCAATGGTTTCATTCCTGTCTGATGGGAGTAAATCATAAAATCTGTTTAGCTTCACAATTTAATGAGTATGTTCCAGACTTCATCACTCACTAGCTGGGTGGCCTTGGTCCAAGTAGTCACCACTCTTAGCCATAGTGTCCTCAGCTACAAAGTGGGAAAGAAAATCATAACAACTCATACGTTATTAACAAATGATGCCTGTATCCTGCCTCACACATAGCAAGGGTTCGCCAAATGTTCACTAATAGAAGAAGTACCAGTAGTGAGAGCTACCATATTTAGAACACCAGCAATTCCATTTCCAAGAATTCTGTTAATGAAAATTGTGCTGTTATTTTTTTCAGTTGTATTTATATAAGGATATGAGGATGTATATCCAAGGAAGTAACATCCATCTTTAAAACTTTAAAATTAGTGAGTCAGAAGAAAAACTTAAGAGTTTGATTGAACAGAGAAACTCTGAGGTAGATAAAACTGAATGTATTTTTGTTGTTGTTTCAATAGATTCAATGGATTCAATAGATTTTGGTCAAGTGAAAGAAATGAAGCTCTCAAAAGAAAGCCCAGTTTGGCAGTAAGCAAACTGGGGATGGCTGAGTAGAAGGAGAGTCAGCAACTAACTTCCTCATTATGTGGAAGAAACACTAAGAGCCCATCCAGAATTGGGGGGCAGAAGTGGGGGGTGGAGGAAAGAACAGAGAAGAGGCAAATAACAGGCTGTCACTTTTCACCACTTCTGCCCTGAATACCTTTGAAATATAGAATCGTAGGAATGAGGAGAAAGAGAAAAGTCACACTTATTCTCCTCTTGAGATTCAGTTAGAGGAAAATGTGCAGATTGTGCTAATCCCAAGTTTGGACTCGCAGGATGGTGAGTTTCACTCAGTTCTAAGGCTCTCATGAAACAGGGTTGAAGTTCTAGCCAGTTCCTGCTGCTAGAAATAAACATGAGGCAAGAGAAGCCCAAACCCTGGAAACTCTCCGATAGTGAACCTGAACGTAGCTTCTGAGAGTATTCAGTGCTAAGTTGGAAGAGTTTAGAGAACTCATAATTAAGCAAATACTGGGGAAGAATAAACTGGGTTAGGTACGTCTTGTTCCTAGATTTTATGTTTGCCCAACCCTCAAATGAGATTTTCTTTCATATTAATAACAAGAATAATGAACATAACCTGTTTTGTACATCTTCTATATTCCAGGCATAGTGTTAACCACTTTATTACATTTTATCTTATTTGATACTCTCAACCTGATTGGATAGGTGAAATTATTAGCTCCATTTTCCTAGCCAAGAAACCAAAGTTTAGAGAGTTTAATCAATTTGCCCAAATTCACACAGCTGGTGACTGGCACAAATGGGATTTGCGCCTATTTGATGCCAAGTGAAGAGTACCCACTTACATTTTGCAATAACTTTTCATTTCATTTTGTTTTATTATCCTTGAAATGTATGTACGTTGTGAGAGACAAAGCTGAAAATACAGATAAGCAAAATAAGTATACCTTTAAAGAATTTAATTTGCTTAAGAAATGTTGTTTATTTCAAAATCCTCCTCAGCAGTTTTGCACACTTCTCTTCCTATGGAGGTCTAAATTCCTGAGGCCTCTCTCTTGTTCATCCATGGTTCCTAGGACAGTTCTTTGCATGTAACAAGCACTCAAATGTATGTGGACCAAATACAACCAAGAGAAAGCTGTCTGTTAGGGCTACCACGTAGCACGATAACATCTCACCGTGATGCTTCCTAACTGCAGTTTCCAGAGTTAGTCCCAGAGTTTGGCGGTAATCTTGCCCAGCCAGCCCAGTTTTCTAACACTGAACGTTGTGATGTTATAACAACATTCCAGGTGCTGGTGGAAAATTCAGTTAAGAGTGAATAGCACGGAATTGCTCACTCCATTTTGTTTCTACTTTGAAAACATCCTTGAGCGGTAACTTACTCATAAATAAGAAAATTTTTTTTCTTTTCAATTTCTTTCCTTTTTTTTTTTGAATACTATACTTGGTTTTGGGAGAAATAGGCTCAGTGAAAAAGAGAACAAAGAGAATATGGTCGATAAAGAGTAAAGTGTATCAAACTTAGAAAGTTTAGGTTAGAGAATTTGACTCTTAAGATGTAGCCTTATTTTAAAAAATAATTA
>CM052898.1:105865518-105888467 GCA_028534135.1 Potos flavus
CTAGTTTTCTAACAAACAGACCAAATTACACACAGGCTCCAGTGTACAGCTCTGTTCTGTTAGATTATAGTCTCTCTTTTTTAATTATTAATTTTGATGTAATTATTTATTTAATTAATTAGTTTATTTTTTGGTTTTGGGTTTCTTCTGATCTGATTAGTGTATATTTCTCTGGAATCATTGCCATTTTAGTATTTTGTTCTCTGGACAGAATGACAAGATGGAAAAATTCACCTAAAAAAAGAGAACAAGAGGCAGTACTGACAGCCAGGGACCTAAGCAGTATGGATATAAGTAAGATGTCAAGCTAGAGTTCAGAATAATGATTATAAAGATACTAGTTGGGCCTGAAAAAAGCATAGAAGACACTAGAGAATACTTTTCTGGAGAAATAAAAGAACTAAAATCTAATCAAGTTGAAATAAGAAGGCTATTAATGAGATGCTATAAAAAAATAGAGGCTCTGACTGCTAGGATAAATGAGGCAGAATAGAGAATTAGTGATATAGAAGACAAAATGATGGAGAATAAAGAAGCTAAGAGAAAGAGAGATAAACAACCACTGGATCATGAGGGGAGAATTCGAGAGATAAGTGATACCATAAAGTGAAATAATATTAAAATAATTGAGATCCCAGAAGAAGAGGAAAAAGAGAGAAGGTTAGAAGGTGTATTGGAGCAAATTATAACTGAGAACTTCCCCAATCGGGGTAAGGAAACAGACATTAAAGCCCAGGGGGCACAAAGAACCCCCCTCAAAATCAATAAAAATAGGTCAACACCTTGACATATAATAATGAAGCTTGCAAATCTCAGAGACAAAGTGAAAATCCTGAAAGCAGCTCAGGACAAGAAGTCCGTAAACCATAAAGGTAGAAACATTAGACAGGCAGCAGACCTATCCACAGAAACCTGGCAAGCCAGAAAGGACTGGCATGATACATTCAACATGCTAAATGAGAAAAATATGCAGCCAAGAATACTTTATCCAGCAAAGTTGTCAAAAGAGGAGGGATAAAAAGCTTCTAAGACAAACAGAAACTAAAAGAATTTGTGATCATTAAACCAGCCCTACAAGAAATATTAAGGGGGAGCCTTTAAGTGAAGAGAGAGCCCAAAGATAACATGGACCAAAAAGGAACAGACAATCTACAGAAATAGGGATTTTATAGGATATACAATGGTACTAAATTCATATCTTTCAATAGTTACTCTGAATGTAAATGGACTAACTGCCCCAATCAAAAGACAGTATAAAATTGGATAAAAAAGCAAGACCCATCAATATGCTGTCTGCAAGAGAACTCATTTTAGACCCAAAGGCACCTCCAGATTGAAAGTGAGGGGGTGGAAAGCCATTTATCATGCTAATGGACATCAAAAGAAAGCTGGGGTAGCAATCCTTAGATCAGACAAATTAGATTTTAAACCAAAGACTGTAATAGGAGATGAAGGACACTACATCATGATTAAAGGGTCTGTCCGACAAGAATATCTAACAATTGTAAACATTTATGCCCCTAACATGGGAATAGCTAATTATATAAGCCAATTAATAACAAAATTAAAGAAACTCATTGACAATAATACAGTAATAGTAGGGGACTTTAACAACCCCCCCTCACTGAAATGGACAGATCATCTAAGCAGAAGATCAACAAGGAAACAAGGGCTTTGAATGACACACTGGACCAGATGGACTTCACAGATATATTCAGAGCATTCCATCTTAAAGCAACAGAATACACATTCTTCTTTAGTGCACATGAAACATTCTCCAGAATAGAACACATCCTGGGTCACGAATCAGTTCTAACTAGTACCAAAAGACTGGAATAATTTCCTGCATATTTTCAGATCACAATGCTTTGAAACTGGAACTCAATCACAAGAGGAAATTTGGAAAGAACTCAAATACATGGAGGTTAAAGAGCATCCTACTAAAGAGTGAATGGGTCAACCAGGAAATTAAAGACTAATTAAATTCATGGGAACAAATGAAAATGAAAACATATTTAGGTTCAAAACCTGAAGAGGTCCTAAAAGGAAAGTATATAGCAATACAAGCCTTTCTCAAGAAACAAGAAAGATCTCAAATACACAATCAAGCCTTATACCTAATGGACCTGGAGAAAGAACAGTAAATGCAGCCTAAACCCACCAGGAGAAGAGAATTAATAAAGATTACAGCGAAAATCAATGAAATACAAACCAAAAAACAGTAGAACAGATTGACAAAACTAGGAGCTGGTTCTCTGAAAGAATTAATAAGATTGATAAATCCCTGACCAGACTTATTAAAAAGAAAAGAGAAAGAACCCAAATAAAGAAAAATGAATGGAAGAGGAGAGATCACAACCAACACTGAAGAAATACAAACAATTATAAGAACATATTATGGGGGCACCTGGGTGGCTCAGTGGGTTAAAGCCTCTGCCTTCGGCTCAGGTCATGATCTCAGGGTCCTGGGATCGAGCCCCGCATTGGGCTCTCTGCTCAAGGGGGAGCCTGCTTCCCCTTCTCTCTCTGCCTGCCTCTCTGCCTACTTGTGATCTCTCCTTCTCTGTCAAATAAATAAATAAATAAATAAATAAATAAATAAATAAATCTTAAAAAAAAAAAGAACATATTATGAACACTATATGCCAACAAATTAGGCAATCTGGAAGAAATGGTTGCATTCTTAGTGATGTAAACTACCAAAACTGAACCAGGAAGAAATAGAAAACCTGAAAGACTAATAGCCAGCAAAGAAATTAAAGCAGTAGTCACAAATCTCCCAACAAACAAGAGCCCAGGGTCGGATGGCTTCCCAGGGGAATTATAGCAAACATTTAAAAAAGAAATAATACCTATTCTTCTGATGCTGTTTCAAAAAATAGAAATGGAAGGAAAACTTCCAAACTCTTTCTATGAGGCCAGTAGTACCTTGATCCCAAAACCAGAGGAAGACTCTACCAAAAAGGAGAATTACAGACAAGTATCCCTGATGAACGTGGATGCCAAAATTCTCACCAAGATATTAGCAAACAGACTCAAACAGTACATTAAAAGGACTATTCATCATGACCAAATGGGATTTATTCCTAGGCTGCAAGAGTAGTTCAACATTCACAAATCAATCAATATGATACATCATATTAATAAAAGAAATGACAAGAACCATATGATCCTCTCAATTGATGCAGAAAAAGCATTTGACAAAGTACAGCATCCTCTCTTGATTAAAACACTTTACAGTGTACGGATAGAGGGAACATACTTCAGTATCATAAAAGCTATATTTAAAGCCCACAGTGAATATCATTCTCAATGGGGAAAAACTGAGAGCTTTTCCACTAACATTGGGAATACGGAAGAGATGTCTACTCTCCTCTCACCACTGTTGTTCAACATTGTACTAGAAGCTACAGCCTCAGCAATCAGACAACAAAAAGAAATAAAAGACATTCAAACTGGCAAAGAAGAAGTCAAACTCTTACTTTTTGCAGATGACATGATACTTTATGTGGAAAACCCAGAAGACTCCACCCCAAAACTGCTAGAACTCATACAGGAATTCGGTAAAGTGGCAGGATATAAAATCAATGCACAGAAATCAGTTGCATTTCTATACATAACAATGAGACAGAAGTAAGAGAAATTAAGGAGTCGATCCCATTTACAATTGCACCCAAAACCAAAAGATACCTAGGAGTAAACCTAACCAAAGAGGTAAAAGATCTGTACTCTAAAAATTACAGAACACTTAGGAAACAAATTGAGGAAGACACAAATAAATAGAAAAATGTTCCATGCTCATGGATTGGAAGAATAAAGAATAATAAAGAATAAATAAAGAATAAATATTGTTAAATAAAATAAAGAATAAATATTGTTAAGATGTCTATGCTACCCAGAGAAATCTACACATTCAAAGCAACGTGTATCAAAATACCATCAACATTCTTCACAGAGCTGAAACAAACAATCCTAAAACTTGTATGGAACCAGAAAAGACCCCAAATAGCCAGAGGAATGTTGAAAAAGAAACCAAAGCTGGTGGCATCAAAATTCCAGACTTCGAGCTCTGGATCGACTCCTTAATTTCTCTTACTTCTGTCTCATTGTTATGTATAGAAATGCAACTGATTCTGTGCATTGTTGAGCTCTATTACAAAGCTGTAATCATTAGGACAGTATGGTACTGGCACAAAAACAGACACATAAATCAATGGCCGAATAGAGAATCCAGAAATGGACCGTCAACTCAATGGTCAACTAATCTTTGACAAAGCAGGAAAGAATATCTAATGGAAAAAGACAGTCTCTTCAATAAATGGTGTTGGGAAAATTGGACAACCACATGCAGGAGAATGAAACTGGACCATTTCTTTACATCATACATAAAAATAGACTCAAAATGGATTAATCCAAAGGTGAGACAGGTTTCTATCAAAATCCTATAGGAGAACAGAGGCAGCAACTTCTATGACATTGGCCACAGCAACTTCTTGCTAGACAGGTCCCCAAAGGCAAAAGAAACAAAAGCAAAAAGGAACTATTGGGACTTCATCAAGATAAAAAGCTTCTGCACAGCAAAGGAAACAGTCAACAAAACTAAAAGGCAACCTAAGGAATGGAAGAAGAATTTTGCAAATGACATATCAGATAAAGGGCTAGTATCCAAAATCTATAAAGAATTTATCAAACTCAACACCCAAAAAGCAAACAATCCAGTCAAGAAATGGGCAGAAGACATGAACAGACATTTCTCCAAATAAGACATACAAATTCCCAACAAACACATGAAAAAATGCTCCACATCTCTTGGCATCAGAAAAATACAAATCAAAACCACAATGAGATACCACCTCACACCAGTCAGAATGGCTAAAATTAACAAGTCAGGAAATGATATGTTGGTAAGGATGCAGAGAAAAGGGAACCCTCTAACAATGTTGGTGAGAATGCAAGCTGGTATAGCCACTCTAGAAAACAGTATGGAGGTTCCTCAAGAAGTTGAAAATAGAGCTTTGAAAATAGAGCTAGAAGAAATTGCACTTCTAGGTGTTTTCCCCAAAGATACAAATGCAGTGATCTGAAGAGGCACCTGCACCCCAATGTTTATAGCAGCAACATCCACAATAGAGAAACTATGGAAATAGCCCAGATGTCCATTGACAGATAAATGGATAAAGAAGATGTGGTGTGTATATATATATATATATATATATACACACACACATATACACAATGGAATATTACTGAGCCATTAAAAAAATGAAATCTTGCCATCGGCATGGATGGAACTAGAGGGTATTATGCTAAGTGAAATAAGTCAATCAGAGAAGGACAATTATCATATGATCTCACTCATTTGTGGAATTTAAGAAACAAAACAGAGGATCGTAGGGGAAGGGAGGGAAAAATAAACAAGATGAAATCAGAGAGGGAGACAAACCATAAGAGACTCTTAATCATAGGAAACAAACTGAGGGTTGCTGGAGGGGAAGGAGGTAGGCAGATAGGGTAACTGGGTGATAGGCATTAAGGAGGGCACATGATATAATGAGCACTGGGTGTTATATACAATTGATGAATCACTGAACCCTACCTCTGAAACTCATAATATGCTATATTTTAATTAATTGAATTTAAATAAAATTTAAAAATATAATTAAAATAATAAAATACTTATCTTATTTAACTAATATGGCTAAAAACTATTTTTATTGGGTCATGAATGAGATTAAACCTTAAACTGCAAGAATTTTTTATCTTTTTGTTCTGTTTCTTTCACCTCTGATTTACCCTACTAAAAAGGTACATAAACAAAATATTTAATTCTCTTTAATTGTAATAATCTCACAGGCAAAAATCAAAATTCAATTATGCTTTGTTGACAGATGACTGATTGCCAGTGAACATCTAAATGACATTTCATTACCTTTGTTGATAAATATGACATTGTACTTTCATCTATCACACATGAAAAGTGACAAAAGATAATTGTTATACTTTTGGAAAACAAGCACCTAGATCTCTTCAAATGGAACAAAGGGAATGTTACATCTCAATAAGACTAGCCTGTTCTAATAGATGCTTGGTAAATATATATGCTCAGGAAATTTTCATGTCTTTTATATTTGTAATTCAGAATACACACACTTAATGAAGTAGCTGATTTATTACGAATACATTCAGAGAGCTGGAAAGTAGATTTAAGAACTCAAGGTGGGTAAGTTGATAGATAAAGTTAATTGAATATAGTTATAGTAATATTCATTTTACTTGTTTGCTCATCTTATAGCAATGCCTTTCTGAACCACCAGTCCTTACTGAATTATACACTTTCAGCAATGGTCACTTCTTTTTGGGTTAGGTTCAATGAACACTTATATGAAATTTGATATCTGTAACAAGAACTATGCTAAGACTTGGAAATACAATCATGAATAAGATGTATTTCCTGCTTTCTGAGGCTGCTAACCTAGTGGGAAAACTAACCAATATATTCTTATTTCAAAAAAATTACGATACAGGACTATAACAAAGATGGACACAGAATATGAAAGGAGCAATGTGGACTAACTTATCTTGAAAGGCATAAGGATAGAATTAGGCGAAGCATTAAAGTCTGGGGAGTGTTACAGAAAGGTGAAACAGAATGAGACAAGACGTATGTACCTTGGAAAAATTCAAAATGTTCAAAATATGCGAGCATGATAGGTATGTCACTGGGAGTGGAAGAGGAATAGGGTAGCAGTAAGAGATGAGGCTTTTGAGGTAGACATTAGCCAAGCCACAGAGACCTTTGGGTACTATGCTAAAAGATCTTAGCCATACGCCAATAAACAATGCAGAGCTGCAAAAGCGTTTCAGGCAAGGGAATAATATAGGATAAAGAGATACCATATAGAGCTGTGCTTCTCATAGGTAAAAGTTCATACAAAGTAGCAGGGGATCTTTTTTGAATTCTGATTCAGTATGTCTGGTGAGGGCTTGTATTTCCAAGTTCCCAGGTGATATGCTGGCTTCTTACTGGTCTGTGAATCACACTTTGGTAGCAATATTTTAGGAAACTTTTCTTTCTTTCTTTCTCTTTCTTTCTCTTTCTTTCTTTCTTTCTTTCTTTCTTTCTTTCTTTCTTTCTTTCTTTCTTTCTTTCTTTCTCTTTCTTTCTCTTTCTTTCCTTTCTTTCTTTCCTTCTTTCTTTTAAGATTTATTTATTTATTTATTTATTTATTTATTTATTTATTTATTTATTTATTTATTATGTAAGAGAGAGGGAGACTCTGAGAGGGAGGAAGGTAAGAGGGAGAAGCAGACTCTCCGCTGAGCAGGGACCCTGATGCCAGGCTCGATCCCGGGACTTCAGGATCACGACCTGAGCTGAAGGCAGACGCTTAACCAACTGAGCCACCCAGGTGCCCCACTGGAAAATTTCTTTTGAAGTATCCAATAGGGACAAACCTCATGTCAAGAATACCAAAGAGACTACTACAGCAGTTTAGACGAGAGATGATGAGGGCCCAGGCCAAAGCAATGGCAGTCACTAAAGATATTTTGAGGGCAAATTGAAGGAATTTATTTTCTAACATTTTTAGTGAAAAAAAATGAAATATACAAAAAGTTCAAATTTTTTTTTATAGTGAACTCCCATATCTCCATCACCTAATTCTACAATTAACATTTCATTATACTTGCTTTATCATATACATATCCCTGTATTCATCTGTCAATTCATTCATCTATTTTTTTATACATTTCAATGTGAGTTGCAAATATCAGTATACTCTGCAACAAAAAAAAGGTAAGATTGGTTGAAAATGGAGGTAAAGGAGTGTGGGTTGTTTCTCAAGTTTGTGCTTGATAAGGAAGAATGTAGAAATAAAAGTAAATGGAGTGGACTGAGAGATGCAATGCTGGGTTTTACCCAACAGCACTGACTTCTAGATAGCAATTTAATATGAATTATGCATGTATAGCTTTAGTTACATTTCACAGTTAGAGATACAGACTGGGAATCATCAGCTGGTAGTTATAATAAAAGGAGTAGATGAGAGAGCTCAGGCAGAGACTATAGAAAGAGAAGAGAATAAAAGAGAGTCTCCTGAGAAAAAAGACACTGAAGACATGTACAGAGATAAAAAGATAAAATACAAAAGAGTAGGAAGAAATTAGGGCGGCAAAAGAGATTCGGCAGAGTGAAGAGTGTCAGAAAACATTTCCTTGTAAATCTCTTCAGTGCTTGGGAATCTGCGGTTTTAAGACTGCTGACACCTTATATTTATGATACACTATATATCAGATTACATTCATACATTTATGTTTAAAAGTGCTGACGCTACACGTTGAGTAGTGATTTCCAACTTCACCCTCTGTTTTTTCTCCATACCAGTGGGAGTAAAAAGCTATTCAAAGAACGTTATACTAAGTCACTCTCTCAGTTCTCACTGACTGAAATGTGAACAAATACTCCTTCTTTTGCCCTGAAGGGATAGTGACTAACTGCCCCCTGAACCACAGGCACGTATTTACAACACAGTGAAAAGTAATTTCCAGTGAACTTAGACCCTTAGGGCATTGGAGGTGGTGAGGCTAAAGAATATATGGTTTTTCTAAAGATTCAAGAAGGAACCTAAAAATTCCTTCGATAAATTATTTTTAAATATTGTAGATTAGTTTCACAATATGGCTATTTAAAGAAGAAAGAAAGACTTAAAAAGGGGAAATATATGGGAACGAATCATGGGTGACAGGAAGGAAAAAGTGAGATAAATCCAGGAAAAGAACCAGAGGGAAAACATGGAAACAGGAAAAAATAAAGATCTTCACAAGAGGAATAAATCTGTGTTTCACTGAAGAACTACATATTATGTAGAGAGGTATAGTCAAACTTTTCCTATCAAGGGACATATAGTCAATATTTTTGTTTTTCTTCTATCACAACTACTTAATTCTGTGATTGTAGCACAAAACAGGCGGCATGTAAAAAAAATGCACATGGCTTGTTTCAGGAAAATCTTATAAAAATCAGGCAGCCACCTGATTGGCCCACTGGCATCTTTTGTTGACCTCTGCACAGAGGAAGGGTCAACAAATGAGAACAGCAAACTTCTATAATGGCCACATGTATCTCTGCTGTTCTGCTATGTTGCTTTTGGTTTTTTGGTTTTTTGTTTTTGTTTTTTTTTTTACAACCCTTTAAAGATATAAAAGCCATTTAGCTACAGGCTCTTTAAAAAATAACTGTGGACCAGATTTGGCCAGTGAGCAGTAGTTTGCCTGGCCCACGTAGAGTATACCTTTCTGTGTTATCCGATTCTAATATGATGCGAAGTATTTTGCAACTCTGTAAATTGTAAATAACTCATACAAAGCAGAATCATTTTTGTCTATAAAATGGCATGCGAATTCTGTTCCTTAGAGATTTAATCAACTTCCCTTAATCACTGTAGAAGAAGCTAGTTGTGCCTCTATTTGCATGTTTATGTTAATATCCCCAATTTATAAATATATAATTTTTTAGATTTCTCTTTGATCTGATTATAGCATCTTACTAATTTCATCATTGATGAGTTAGAAATACTTGACATATGATCCTTTTAAAATCTGTATGGGAATCATGATTTTGCCCTTTTCTTTTTTTAATTATCCTTTGAATGCTGTCATGATTCTCATTTCCCACAATACCTACCAGGCTTCCCCTAGAGACCTTGATAATGGAGTGGACTCTCCCAGATACCTTTGGTCTGACCTTTTATAGTCCCATCAATTCCCTTACACCTTCCTCCCTGACTACTACCTGACCACTCTCCCACAACCCTCCTTGAACCAAATTGTTTGTCTGAAAAACTATCTCCCTCTAACTTTCAATTTAATGTGGACTTTTATTGTATACAAACATAATCTTATTCATAAATTTAAACTTTGGGAAGGATTGCAAAAGATGATTAAGACAATTTTCAAAAATCATGGCAATGAAATAAGGTGAATTTAAAAGCCCACTTTGACCTAAGAAGTGAATAATCCCACCCCTGGGTCTAGGTAATGACTTAAATGTCCATTTGCTTATGGACTCTTACTTGGAAATGAAAAGAACAAGTGCTGCTACGTGCAGCAATATCAGTAAACCTCAAATGCATTTAAACAAAAGAAAAAATTCAGATTCAAAAAGCTACATACTGTATGATTATATTTTCATGGCATTCTGGAAAATGGAAAACTATAGAGACAGAAGACAAATTAATAGTTGCCATCAATGGAGGTGCGGGAAGGGATCAACTAGAATGGTACACAAGGGGAATTTGGGGAATAATAGAACTACTCTCCCCTTGAGTACAGTAGTGATTACATGACTGTATGTGTTTTTCAAATTCATTTCAAATTCAAACAGCCAAACAATATGAAGTTATTGTGTATAAATTATGCCTCAATAAACCTGACTAAAAAAACCAGTCATTGCCTATATATTTAGTTTCTGAAAAATCTGAAGATCTAATGTCTTAAAGCAATAACTAAATATGCAACTTGCCATAAAAGTATGATACTATTTAAAATGATTTTTAAAATTTAAATTATAGTCAGAAGAAATACTTCACTGTCTTTTTTTTAGTTTACTGAGCACTTTTTAAATCATGAATGGTGTTGGTTTTGTCAAATGCTTTTGCTGTATCTATTGATTTGACTATGTGATTTTTCTCCTTTATCTTGTAGATGTGATGGATTACTTTAATTGATTTTTGAATATTGAACTGGTTTTGCCTATCTGGGATAAATTCTACTTAGCTATGGTATATAATTCGTTTTATACATTTCATTGTTGGATTAGATTTGCTAATATAGTTGATCCCTGAACAACATGGGTTTGAACTACATGGGTCTAATTATACGTGGATTTTTTTCAGTAAATATAGTACATTATTGTAAATATTTTTTCTCTTATCATTTTTTCTCTAGCTTACTTTATTGTAAGAATACAGTATATAATACGGTATACAGGATATGTGTTAACTGATTATTTATATTATCGGTAAGGTTTCTGGTTGATAGTAAGCTATCAACGGTTAAGTTTCTGGGAGTCAAAAGTTATACATGGATATTCAACTGTGCAAGGCATGAGGGGTGGTCAACACCCCAACTCCTGCATTCTGCAAGGGTCAACTGTATTTTGTTGAGACTTTTTGGATCTATGTTTGTGAGAGATATTGGTCCGCAGTTTTCTTTTCTTATAATTTATTTGTCTAATGTGGCATTAGAGTAAAGCTGGCTTCACAGAATAAATTAGGAAGCATTCCCCCTGCTTCTAGATTCTGAAAGAGGTTGTAGAGAATTAGCATAACTTTTTCCTAAGATGTTTGGTAGAATTCACCAGAAGCCACTTGGATCTGGTACTTTCTGTCTTGGAAGATTATTAATTATTGATTAAATTTCTTTAATAATAGATTTTGGCCTAGGCAAATGGTCTATTTATTCTTTTTTTTTTTCACTTCCTTTTTTTGGGTCCATTTCTTCTTGTTTGACACTTGGCAAATTATGTCTTTCAAAGAATTGGTCCATTTCATCTAGTTTATCAAATTTGAGGGCATAGAATTGTTCATAGTACTTATTATTTTAATTATCCTTTTAATGTCTATGGGACCTATAGTGATGTCCTTTCTTTAATTTCTGATATTAGCAATTTGTTTCCTCTCTCTTTTTTTCTCATTTAGCTTGGATAGAGATTTTTTATTTTGTTGCTCTTTTCAAAGAACAAGTTTTTGTCTTTATTGACTTTTTAAATTTCCTGTTTTCAGTTTCAGTGATTTTTGCTCTAATTTTTATTGTTTCTTTTCTTCTACTTACTTTGGATTATTTTTCTCTTCTTTTTCTACTTCCTTAAGGTGGAAGCTTAGGCGTTTGATTTTAGATCTTTCTTCTTTTTTAATATATGCACTCAATGCTATAAATTTCCCCATAAGCACTGCTTTTGCTGTATCCTACAAATTTCAGTAAGTTGTGTTTTCTTTTTTCTTTAGTTCAAAACATTTTAAAATTTCTTTTGATATTTCTCCTTTGATCCATGTATAATTTAAAAGTGTGTTGTTTAATCTTCAAGTATTTTGGAATTTTTCAGCTATCTTTCTGTTATTGATTTCTACTTTAATTTTACTGTGGTCTGACAGCAGACATTGTATGATTTCTATTCTTTTAAATCTGTTAAGGTGTGTTTCATGGTTCAAAATGTGGTCTATCTTTGGTGAATGCTCCACGTGTGCTCAAGAAGAATGTCAATCTATTGTTGGATGAAGTAGTTTATAGATATCCATTATATCCAGCTGATTGATGGTGTTGTTAAGTTCAACTATGTTTTTACTAATTTTCTGCTTGATGGTTCTGTTCATTTCTGATAGAGCCTTCAGTTAATCATTTCACTTGTTAATCTTTTTTTTTTTTTTCCATTTAAACCTTAGCTACATTAAACTACCAGTGATGTCCAAACCACAACGCTCTCTCACCTCCAGGCTTCTGCTCATGCTGTCCCTTCTCCAAAAGCATTCCTCTTCTTTTCTTTGCCTACCTGACTCTTGCTTTAAAGTCCAAGTGTCAGCCTCGATGCCAATTCTTCCAGAAAGCCTTCTCTAGTACTTCTCACCCTGATGCATAAAGTGTCTCTACTAAGTGATTCCACGGTATTCCACAGTTACTTTTATTGCAGCATTTTTCTTGCTATTTCCTACTACTTCTTTTTTACCTTCACAATATAAGTTTCTTCCTTAAAGGAGTGTGACTTGTTTACTTTGTATTTCTGTCACCTAGCATAGTGCCTAGCATATATGGTAAGAGCTAAAAATGCCTTTAAGAGCTAAAAAACTATGATAGGATTTTTAACCAATCTGAAAAATAGTTTAAGTTTAAATGAAAGCTCTTCATAAAAATTGATTTATCCTATGATTTAACAAACAATGACCATTCAGCATTTGTGCCTTGTTCACTGTATTTATGGTATCAAATTTTGCCACTGGAAAATGGAATGAACAGTGAATCCTGTTCCTTAATGAAAGCAAGAATAGATGATTTAAAACATAAATATCACTTGATTTTTATTTGGTACTTTTCATAATAATTCTTTTTAATCACTTCTGCATTGCCAAGGAACATGGTAGTTTCGGTTAATTAAAATGATTCAGGTTCAGTGAAATTCCTCAATGCTTTTAGAGTTATTTCTAGAACCAGACTAGATATCTCACATTAAAACATAAAGCTAGGTAGCAGTCTAAAAGGTATCCAACCCAATAAAGTCAGAATTGGAGTCTTATTATTAAGGATTGTCAATAACCACTTAATGATTTCATTAATAATTAATTGACTTCAAACAGGCAAGTAACAAAAACATTAAAACTTTCTAGGAATAAGCTATTTTTGAAAGTTGGCGTGATATATGCCAACATTAGTGTATTTTTTGGAGATAAAAACTAGAGTACAGCAAAAGAAATATATACAGTGGCTTCATTAAATGTTAACATATATTAATCTCCTTTTGGTTAAAGAAGCAAGTTATTATGACTAAGAAACACTGATAATTTTAACAAGCTCTGGCAAAATGAAGCAGAACTCTTGGCACATATCATATTTTTTTTTACAAATGAAAATTCAAAAATGTGAATTTTCATCAGCATCTGGCTAGCTGCCATTTACACTGCAGAAAGAAAAATCTTTAGAACTCATGAGTTAACTTGTGTTAAGCTAAGAAGATAATATCTATATGAGAAAAAATGTAATATTCCAAGAATCAGCAGCGCTGTAACATCAGATTTGGGACAACCCCAGGTACCTTTTAGTTTGATCTCTTGCGCCTTTCATCAGACCGCCTCTGTACTCGTATTTTTCTCCAGAGTTGAGCTGTTAACTCATCCCATTATTTATCTGAAAGCAAGAAACCCTTCTTCATACTTCATATAAATCCCTTGTGTACACATGATGTTATCATCCCATAACACATGAGTTATATTAGTATGGCATGCCCTATGGCCCACTGTGAGTTTCAGGATGATAAATCTGCTAAATAAATAGGATGTTTCTACTCTGTTGTGCACACTTGAGCAGCTTGTTTCCTTCTCTAAAATGGATTTCAGAGACTGACTCCCAAAGACCCAGAGACTGGTCCACAAGTTAGTGTTAGCTAAGCCAAGGGCAAATGAAGAAAGAAAAAAAAAAGCAACCCCAAAACATAGAGTTTTATTAGGAGATATTTTGTTAATTTAAAGGAATATTTTTTATTTCAAAATACTGTTTTTCCTATTTGTTTACTTAATATATCTTTTCATTTTAGAAATAATGATGAAAGTATATAGTATTCTTGTTGTTTTTACTTTATTTGAATAATAAAAAAATTGTCGATTCAATGTCAGTTAATTAATTTGAAATTTGCTTGCATATTTATAAAATACTCAAATTGGAAATTACTATTTTACAATATGACTTTGTAATAGCTACTCAAATAAGTTAAATTTTACATGAAAAAAAACTAAATTTTATACATATATATACATATACAGGCCAATATATATGTATATGTTTATATAATTATGTTAGGAGATTCCATATTAAGCAAGGATTCTTTAAAAAAAAGATCTAAAATAACAGGAACTTGATCCATCTCATATTTTCTATCAGTTGTATTGCCTAAAAACAATTTCTTCCAATTTAAGATTAGAGCTCTCTTTTTCTGCTTTCTAGTGCGTGCTGCTAAAGCCTTTGGTTGGCCTAATTTTCTTTGACTTCTCCAGGGGAGAACAAATTCTCACCTCTAATCTCTCAAAGCACTTCTAATTCATTGGTTTCATTCTGCTGTTGAGTATCTATTAATAGTATCAGGCCTGGGCCAGGTACTCAAAACTCTGTTAGACCAAGCACATAACTGCTCACCCCACAGGAAAAAGAAAGGACAAAACCTTAATTTGTCTTCAATTTAATTCTACAGAAAAAAAAAAAAAAAAAAAGCTTTCTATATGATTATTTTTTCCCCAAACAATGGAATTTGAGGCAGGACCCATATATCTATGCTACAAACATGCCATGGAATTTTTTTTTTTTTTTTTTTCAGATTCTGCCTGGTTTCCCCATCAGCTATTCTTACTATTATTGCTGGAAAATATGCACTTCTTTTTTTAAAGCTGCCAGGTCAATTTGTTGGGAATAAAAGTGATTTTCTACTGGAAGAAGGCTCTTGAAATGTTTTCCAGAAGCAAAGCATATGTAAACACACAAACATTTCCCTATAGTTACACTGTGAAATACTCTCCAGCTTAATGACCACCTCTCAGCTATAAACTCTCCATCTTCCATGTCAGCAGGATGGCTTTAGACCCTGTACTTTCCCTCTCTGATTTAACAAATATTTATTTCATGCCTATGATATTCTAGTCACTGTGTTTGGCATGAGAAAAATCAAGTAGTGAATCCCGGGAAACTACAGTGCTGTTAGTTTTCTAGCAGCATGTACCAATTGCTTAGCTGTCCTTAACTGACATAAACGACTCATGTTGTCAAAGAACTTTAGTCAGTGTAAACCTTGATCGTTTGGGGTACATATCAAAACTACTTTCAATATTGAAATATTACTTTTTTTCTTTTTTAAAATCAGACACATCAGTGCCATGTAACTCATTGTAAGGATGGTAATCCTTTCTTTGTGAATTATTCTGATTGGCAGAACAACTTGTACATTAACGGAGTGACTCTGAGGGCTGTGTTTGAGAATAGAATGTAGGGATGTATGGCCTGAAGCAGAAGACCTGTAAAGGGTCTGTTGCAATGACACTGTTAAGAAATACGGGGTCTCATATGAGGCTAGTGGTTGTGAAATTGGTAAAAGGTGGTCACATTCTAGATACATTTTGAAGTAGAGCTTTTGGATTTCATCTGGGATTGGATGTGACATTGGAGGAAAACAGAGTATTTGAGGACGATTCCATGATTTTGGCTTGAATAAATGGAGGATATGAACAGGGCTGATTAAAATAAGAGATTTAGAAATTTATTTTTGGAATGCTAGGATTGAGATGACTATAAAATATCCAAGAGGAACTTTAAGTAGGCAGGTGAATATATGAACCTGGGAGTCAGGACAGAGAGAGGGATCTAGGATAGAGTTATAAATTTTGGAGTCATTAGCATATAGATGGTTTTTAAAGCCATGAGACTGGATAAGATCATTAATGGAGTGAGTTAAGAGAGATAGTCTAAGGACTGAGCTCTGGGAACGCTGATGTCAAGAGATTGGTTGGGGGAGGATTAGGGAATAGCAAAGGAGATTATAAAGTAGAAAGAAAACTGGTGGAGTGTGGAGTCCTAGAAGCCAAATGAAGAGAGTGCTTCAGAGAAGAAAGAGAAATTTAGTGTTTCAGATGCAGTGGATGGATCAAGGGAATGAGGACTAGGAGCTGGGCATTGAATTCAGCTACTTGAAGTCATTAGTGACCTTGCCAAATGTAGTTTCAGTGCAGTAGTGGAGTGAAAAGATTACTCGAATGAGCTCAAGAGAGAACAGGAGGAGAACTGGATGCAGCAAACATAGCACTTTCAACACTTTTCCTACATGATGTGATGGATGTAAAGCAATGGGATGGAAGTTGAAGGGAGAAGTGGGCCAAAGAATATTCTTCATTTTGTTTTGCTTCTGTTTCAAATGGGAAAAATTACAGCATGTTTATATCTTTGTGAGAATTATTCAGTAGAGAGGATAGTTTAGTGATGTAGAAGAATGTCTGCATCAATGGCCTGTGGAAAGATATAAGGATAGAATCTAGTCCATGAAGGGAGACTGAAGCACTGATAAGTCCTAACTGTTAACACAGAGGAAAGCAGAGCAAATGGGCAGGTAAGTGTGAATTGGTGGATGAATGGATGATAGTGCCCAGTGGAAATTCTTTTCTGATTGTTCCAGTAAGGATAACAGGGGGTCGAAGATCATGAGGTAGAAGAGAGAGGAGACCATATGAGAATCACCTGGGGGAGAGAAAGGATCCAGGGATTCTGACAAAGTCAGAAATGAACCAGTGGGGTATTACATAACTTTGGCCTGAGGCAGTGGAAGAACACAGTAGTTACTGTGGGCTATAAAGCTAAAAAGATAAATTAAGACCAGTTGTGATTTACTTAATTAATTCATTTTTGGATAATATTGGTCTACAATGTTGACTTGGGGAAATTCCGAGGACGCTTAGAAAAGTCAAGGGTAAAAGAGATGCCTGACATTTGGCATCTTTACCCCTCTCGTGGGAAAAAAAAAAAAAAAAAGAGATATAATATTTAAGATACTTGATAGTTCCTTAAAAACTATACTAACTTGGATAAAAACAAATCAATTTCTGGATCTTTTTCAAATGTGTTAAATTATATTTTTTAACTTGGAAGGTTGCTATGCTAGGTTTGAGCCTAAAGCATTTGGAATGTAAAATTGAAGTTCTAACAGAAACTTAATGCGGAGGAGAATATGTTTTCACTCTTTTGATATGAAACACATTCACGAGATTACTGAAACGTTTTCAGTCTATGGATGGATTACCACCGCATGAAAAAAGGGAATGAAAAGGTAAACATGGTGCTTTTCCCAAGACATGCCGAATATCTTCTTTAGAAACAAGGTTTTGAATAAAATCGTTTCCAAAATATCTTGTTCTCTCAAGCAGGAAAGACTATGAAAGTGTTTACTGTGCTTTTGGCAAACAACAAATTCTCGGTCTTCAAAAACACAGCTAACATTTTTGTATTCTGGGGAAAGATTTAGAGGATTTTTATCAGTTCATGAAGTTAAACATTCACAGTGTTCCCTACTACACTCATAGTAGGCACTCTAAAAAAACTGGTTGGACCAATCAAAGAATACACAGTATAATGTAATATTCTCTCCTTTTTTCTGTGAAAAGTTGCAAACATTTGCTTTGAAATAAGAATCTATTGTTAATCTATTATTCTTTCTTGTGCACAGTTCTGTCTTTATCTCAGCAAGATTCAAGCAGGAGTTAGGTAATTTCCCTTTTGCTCCCTCTGCTAGTTCTGAAACTACAGAAGAGAAGAAAAAAAAAAAATACTGAGGGATCTATTGCACAAGTACCACTTGGCTAAACCCAAGCCGGATGCAAACAATTCAAGAAATAATGGGACTGAAGACAGCAAAGTTTTCAGGAATCTATAGAGGTTTGTTCCCTCTGCTATCATTTATGTTTCTGTAGTCAAGGTTCAGTTATACCACAGTGTAGACAACTCCCTGGAAACAATGCCCACTGTTATGCGGCTCCAGTAGCACAAGAATTCCTTTGATGAGCTCTAAGAGATTGGTAACAATACCTTCTGAAAGGCCAGGTTGCTAGGTAACAGCTTGTTTCCTTGGTCACAGTGAATACATGGAAGACCCCCAGAAGAGGCAACAGATTCTTGGTGGACAGCTCTCATATCCCCTCCTGGGAACATGATGAAAAACGTCTTTGGAAAAACAGCTTTATGAAGGCCAGAGGAACTTTATGTACCAGTAAGACATGTCCGAAAGGTAAGAAAACTGCAATGTTAAAAGGAACTTTAGATGTTACTTGAGAGAAAACAAACATAGGGTTACTGAATTACATTTCATTTGAAAATATGAAATCGTGCAACCTGTATTACTGATAATGATCGCTTTGAGCGAGAGGCAAACCCTATTGACACGTTCTCTCCTAACACCATGCAACTATTTACAAATGCAATTCACTTGATCACTGTGACAGAGAGGTGGTCATAAGTGTTTTAGCCAATGGTGTGTCTATAAATACACAGGGCTATTTGGGAGAGCATGCATGAACTGCAGGGGAAAGATAGGCAAGAAGATCAAAAGTAAAGAGCTGTTAGGTAACATCTATTAGTTATTAGTTAATATTAGTTAATATCTATTAACTAATCAAATTTAAATAAAGTTACTACCACAGAAACAGGACTTTTACTAGCTCAGTAAAGCCACAAATCAGATTAAAAGGCCAAAACCCAATCCTTGTTTCCTCACTTTTAAATTGCATAGCTATTTCATAAATGTTTCTCAAAACATACTGATTATTAGACAATATACAATTAGAGCGTTTACAAGTTTCTTGAATTCTTTTTTGTCTTTATGTTGGTGTGTGACTTGGCTCTCATCTTTCAAAAAATGACATTTGCACCTTCAGTTTTCAAGATTATGTACATTGTGGTTTCATATGAGTATGTGGAACTTATTGATAGCTTCCATTTACTGCTTACAGCTAAAAGAAGAATCAGGCTCAGATGTGGGGTTTAGAGACTAAAGTGGTTCCCTTACTAAAGTTCTATTTTTGTAAGCAAGCTGTGTATATCTCAAACAGTGCCTCGATGTTGTTGACTTTAATGTTAAAGACTGTCATAATTTGGAGAAATGGACATGTGAAATAATAGTTTTTAAATGGGTAAGAAATTCTGTAAAGACTTAAACATTTTATTTTTCCCCACTCGCTAATACCCTTTAATACACAACACCAGAGGAGACTTACTTGTGAGCTCTGTATAAAATGGCATTTATGATCAATATTATTTTTAAATGAGTAAATATCTATAAAATTATTTTAGACACAGTGTAAAAAGTGATGTCCAAGCTACAATTTAAACTTTAATCTTTAAATTTTGAAGGAAGAAGGAAGGAAGGAAGAAAGGGATGGAGGGAGGGAGGGAAGAAGGGAGGGAGGGAGGGAGGTAGTTTGGGAGAGAGGGAAAAAAGAAAGCAAAAGAAAAAAAAACATTTCTCAGTGCTAGTATTTGTTCAATCACAATTCTGCATATCACAAAACAAAAGTCTTATTCATACTACCTTCCTCATATACAGATGGTTTCATTTGGGACTTTATAGTCTTATCTCTGTTCACAATATCTACCTCAGTCACTTATCCTATAGTGTGTCTGTTCTCTCTTGTAGTGTTGTATGTGGTTGAATTTTCTATTATAACAGCATATAGTGTAGTAAAACATTCTTCAAGCATTGAAAACCTTCTAAGTAGCAGCTATACATGTGGTTATAATAAAGTTTCCAAATTTCTAAATATCATCTTGTAGAAGGAACATCAAGGTATCTCAATCTCTTTCTCTTCATTGCTTCTGGCATTTAAATATATCTATGCTTCTATAAATGTCAGTGAACCTGCTACTGGTTATTGAAGTTTACAAGCTTTCCCTCTGGAGATGTTTGATAGATGTTTGTTCTTTTACTTCTGTTGTTGTACCTTAATTTGGGGGCCTATTTGTGTTTATAAAAATGTTCACAGAACTGAAGAACAGGATGAAAATGCATCCTGTATAAAACTGCAAAATTTAAAGACTTTAAGTTCACATAAAATTATCTGACTCATTCAGACAGAAGATAAATGACAATTCTAGCTGTGCTTTTTTCAAAATATATTGTTATATGGTTTTAGAATCAATAATCTAAATAATTTAAGACATATCTGATAAAATTCTAGGCTGTGGGTACTGAAGTACTTTTGGAATATCTGTAAAACACATAGTTTTTTGGAACAACACTGAAGGGGAGAAGAATATGCCATACAAAATATGCTACTTTGGCATAATGATTATTTCGAATAAAGTTAGTTAAGAAGCAGTAGGTGTAAGAAGGACACTCTGATCCTCCTTTGTCTTCCTGAAAGCAGGAAATAAATCTCCCATATGAAGCTATCCTCTCTGTATCAGGAGGGTGGAAGGCATTGTTATTACCAGAGGCAGGGAATTCAGGGCCAAGAAAGGTGTATAAACAAATATTTACTACTCCAAGCCCAAACTTCTTTGACTTGTCAATTCTTCAAAAATTTATTATTTCTTAGTCTAAGAGGTATAAAGCTGCCTAATTTGGTCATTTCTTTGAGTATCATATTTTCATGGGCTCCCGCACATATGAAATTACATTTGTTCTTATGTCAACTTAACTGTAAGACCAGCCAAAGGAACCTAGAAGAGAAGAAGGGAAAAGTATTCTGCCTCTACATTTTATTGGTATGTTATTATTTACTCAGTTAATGGGTTTAGTTTCAGGAACTTCATTTCGAGCCATCAGAAATTTAAAAACCTGGTATACCCGATTTGCCATTTCAGAAATGAAGACATATCGGATTTCCTCCTGATTTTATGATAACCCTATCAGAGTATTTCCTTTTTTTTTTTTTAAGGTTTTATTTATTTATTATTTATTTATTTATTTATTTGAGAGACAGAGAGAGAGCACAAGCAGGGGGAGAGGCAGAGGGAGAGGGAAAGGGAGAAGCAGACTCCCTGCTGAGCTGGAAGGCCTCTGTGGGGCTCGATCCCAGAACCTGGAGGTCATGACCTGAGCCGAAGGCAGATGCTTAACTGACTGAGCCACACAGGTGCCCCCAGAGTATTTCTATTATTACCACCCCTACTATGTAGACAGGTACAATCATTCCCATGTTACAAATGGGTAAAATACAGGCAGAGAGAGCACAAGGATTCTGGATTTTAAAAAAATTTAAAAATAAAAATAAAGAATGATCAAAGAAATAAGAAAGGCTAAAGTAATACCTCCTTTCATCCAAAATTAACGCTCTAGAGTCCATGGCAATATTCTTCTAGCATTTACTTCTGAAGTGCCTGGTTTTAGCAAGATCTCACAAGATTTGAAAACCTGGCCTAATACTTTTAGGGGGAAAGAGAGGGAATCTGAAGATTTGGGAAAAGTGACCTTGGCTAACTGAAAAATTACACTGATCTTCTTTCCTTCCTTCCTAAATACAAACTTCTCATGATGCAGCAATAAATATAAATGGAATGCTAAAAATGGAGTCATACGAATACAATTCTGACATCCCTAGGTATCCGAAAGGAGTCCCCTGGCCTTTTGTATGATGGGTGCCCAACAGTCTTTCTACACGGGAGCTCAGCTTCTCCTCAGAAATGAGACCATCTGCCACTTCCTCCTTCACTCACCTTACAAAGTTACATAATCACCAACTTGACACTTTAATTAAACAGATAATACCCATGGTGGCCAACAATTTATGAGGCGTATAAATTCGTGACTGTAAAGGATGCTGCAGTCTTCTGATGAAAGGTGCTCATGAATTGATAAGTTACATTATTGTTACTTTTTATCCAGCAGTCTCAGCTCACCTGATTCCTTCTAGTTGTCCATTCTACACTTTGTAAAACCAAGCATAGATGGCCAATTCAGATAATGCCACCTATTTTAAAGACACTATAAATCACTGCTGACAAATGCTGTACAGTTTTAGCCATGGCATCTTCTCTGTGGCAGCTTTATATCGGCGCATTAATAAAATTAATTTCTCTTTCATAAGGGTTTAGATTTGTAATTTATGATAACTGTTTGTTCACTGCAGGCAGAAAGATTAAAAATGAGTAAACCAATATACCAACTAAACTGCATGTGTCTGGTTTTATTTTCTTTCTTGAGGGGAGATAGGAGAGGGTTTTTAAAACAGCTTGATGGTATCTGAAATGCTGTTCTCATAGGTTCTACTATGCGAGGCTTAACTTTTGTTTTCAGTAAAAAATAGCTGCTCAGATTTACATGTTCTATTAACTAGTACAGTTATTTATATGCAGTTAAGTGGAGCAATTGGAATAAGAAAATCAGTATTAATGATTTTCCTTCATACCAACTGCACTCTAATAATGACAGAGCTTTACAGTTATTTAAAGAATCACAATAGTTTATATGAATCTAATTTGAATTCAAGTGGTTAAGAGCCCTCAGTCATTTACTCATGCGTCTTGGGAAAGTTATATCATCTCTCTGTGCCTCACCTTCTTCATCTATAAAATAAGAATGTTTATTATGTTATAATAATATAAACAAAACAACAATATTCATCAAAATAATCACCACTTCTTTTGGTGGCTGTGATGCATAAATGAGTTAATCCATGTAAAGCCCTTGGTATAGTGTCCAGCTTTTAGCAAGTGCTTTTTTTTTT
>CM052898.1:105888967-105975476 GCA_028534135.1 Potos flavus
CTATTAACCATAAAAACATGGTTAGGACTGAGACAAGATGTCAAAGTCCTTCTGAGATCTAGATAAATTTCTAGGACATCATTTATCCTCTAAATGGAAAAGTTGGTGCTTATGATGTGTTGCTATTGCTGTTATACATGAAAGTATTTAAAGATTTTAAAGGAGATACACAAATGCTTTGAGCATTTTCTTTCACTCAGCTCCTCAGGTCGAAACACAAGCAGTCAGATTTGCCCATCTAGTTCATCGTACTGCTCTGATCCAAGTGAGTCACACACTCGGTCAGCTCTGTCAAGGAACAGAACATTTCATTCACATTCGGATTCTGGAATATCATCCCCGGTAAATATGTTTAATTAGCTCTTTACATAAGACTAAGTTTATAAAATGTACTTTATGTTATATTGAACATTTTTTTATTAAGTGTATAACTTCTTAAATCTACCCTTGTAATTGGGGAGGAATGAAAGTTTGATACTCTCAGTACCAACTCAGAGAGGAGACAGAAAGAAGGTGCTGGAATGGAGGAAGACAGTAGTAGAGAGGAATAAAAAAGGTAGTGACCCCAAAACAGAAATGGCATGCCTTCCTTTCTCCCTGCTGAGTTCAAATTCTGTCTTTAGTCTAAGATTTATCTCCCTTCTTTCTGGAATGTCTTTGTCCATGAGATAAAATTTTTTCCTTCCAAACTCCCCACTTCCAAGACTTTTCCGTAACCCATCTCAGTGGAACCACATGTGCTTTTCCCTCCCTTTCTTTATTTACCATTGTTTCACGTATCCCATTGGATCCAGATGAGTTACTCAAATATCTGCCTCCCAAATTATAGAAAATGAGTTCTCAAGCACAAATGCCATATTTTATTTAACTTTACATCCCCGGTGCCTGATACACAGCAGGGTACAGTATGTATTTTTGAACAAATGGATGAAATGAAATGAAATGAAGCACACCAACTTGGAAAATATTTATTGAACCAATGGATTAATCACTTGGTCCATCAGAATTAAGAAAGGAAAAACAAAAAGACACAATATTCATTATTCCTTTAGGAGGAAACAACAGTCACTCAACTGCAGCACATTGCCAACCTTACAGAACTATAAACAAAGAAATGCAGTGGCTCCTTTTCCTACAAGGTCAGAAACTGTGAAATCAACTGCATACCTCCTTTAAAAAGCAAACAGGGTTTTGTACAAAATTAGATGATGGTTGAAAAATGGAAACTTGCTTCTCAAACACAGCTTTAGCTTTTTTTCCCCAGTAAAATCCTCATGAAATAGCACAAAAAGGCAATGGGGTGTGGCAACTCTAGGGAATTTAACTTCTAAGAAATTTATGTTCTATGATAGAAGCAAGAAAAAAATATCCAAGAGCACATTGGAAGTTTGGAAAAAAGCTTCCATAAACATGTGAACTGGATGATCAAGAATAGTCCAGGGACCACATTCCTCAATAACCTAAAATTTGTGCTTCTTGGTTTTTTAAAGACTATTTCTAAAGAAAGAGTAAACTCCTTGAAAGCATGTTAGCAAATCCTCAAGTTTTCTCAAAGGATTGCTCAAGTATTAATTAGCTTTTTCATGTTGCTATTAACAAGGTAAAGAGCTTTTGCTGCTAGTTCTATTCTTTAAATGGAGACATTGACATATTTACTGGAACCACCATGGTCATTCAGTGATTAAGCAATGAAGATCAAAAATCAAAAATAAATGATTATTGAAAAGCCACCTCTTTTCAATTTATTTTGAGTCAGCATGTTCCAAATTATGCTTCACAAAATGCATGAGACCCATGTGCTACTACAAGAGTAAAGGTTTCTATGATTTAAAAGTCCAGGGGAACACTTTGGGTGTATAGACTCACAATGTATATTAGCATAGAAAGGCTCTGCAGAGTCCCGTAGCAAAGAGAAACGCTTAACTCAGTTTAATCCAAAGCCTCATAAGCTTATTCAGCAGTGGAAATGTTTTTTATGTTAGTATTAGTCACACAAATTTACAGCTCAAGCAAAACATAAGCTATGTGAAATGCTTCTCTGTGAGATGAAAGCAGTTGTTCCAAATACTCTAATGACATTTCTTTATATCAAATATTCTGGGTCTGTTTATGTGTACAACACTGGCTAACTGAAGATTGAATCTGTGGTGTATTTAACATAATGCTCTTTTCTGACTAATATACCTTTTGTTTGTGTTAACCTTGAAACACAAGGTTATACATAAGCTTATATATAAAAATATATAAGCTATATAAGATACAGGGAATTTTGATTGACTACAACCTCAATCATAGTAAACAATATAAAATTGCCCGAAATATGGTCCTGGCACATCTTCCTTGGAACAAGGAAGATGACCAGATCTGAAATATTTCATTCATACTGGTGTCAATAAATTGGAACTCTTCCCAAGAAGAATCATATGTTCTTGTTGGATAGTTAATAATCTCTAAACCAGGATCTGTGAGTAAGAATTGTATGACTTGGGAAGAAGATGACAGCTGCTAAAAACAACATCGTAGTCACATGTGGCTTCTGTGTAGCCTCAAAAGGCAGAACTTTCACAACTGGAGAAAGTTAAAGAAGCTTGGGGCCCATGTAATAAAGAACCTTCAACAATTAGAACTGTTATAAAATGGAAAATAGAATGAGGTTTCTCCAGTCTAAATAAACTAGATAGTTTCATTTTATAATTTTACTAAGCATTTTAAATTTGGTAGACTAAACCAATGTTGTACTATTCCTTTACATCCTATCAGATTTTATAAATGTACTAGTATAACAGTAGGAAGAAATGTTATCTGTATCCCCTAATAACCATTCATAAATATTAAAGGATGATTTATCAGAGGTGGTATAAAGTGGATTCATGAATGTGTACACATATCTATTTCTGTTGTCATTTACCATCAAATATAATTTAGAATGAACTAAAGTGAATTCTATGAGGACACTGTTAGGTACTTGGAGTTTAATTTGGCTGAATGTTTGGCAATGATTTGTATTACTTTTACACATAAAAGTAAATGAATCACATATTGCCAGATGCTATTTCTCTTCTCTCTTATTTTAAAGCTTTCATCAGACTCTTTTAAGTACCTTACTTGGCACAAGGTAGAACAACATGACATTCAAGGAAGTCAACTGCGTTGCCCAAGAGTAAGAGAAGGTAAAGAACAAATGTGTGCATCTTTGTATATGTACTCTGAGTAGATCTTATTTGTGGGTTAAAGACATTACTTGGGGGAAAAAAAAACACAACATTACTTGGGGGGAAAAGATATTGCTTGGAGATAGAAAAATTTCTTTTTTCAAGAGCATAGAATCCACTTTAAATCATATTCACATATCTGATTATATAAATAATAAATGTTCAGTATTAAATCCTGAAAAAATAGAAAGATAAAAAAGAACCTGTAATTCAACTATCCAGAAATAACCACTGTGACTTTTGTTTCCATTTAGTCTTTTTTGAAAATTATATACACATACTTCTTTACGAAATTGTACAAATGATTTTGTTTCTTGAGTTTTCCACTTATCTTGTTATTGTGAGCATTTCTTCCATGTTATTAAACATTACCCAAAATACGGTTTTTAAAGTTTGCATATCTCTCCATCATACGGATGTTATTAAATATGTTTAACCAATGATTTTTGTTGGAATTTTCATTTATCTACAATATTTCATGATCATGAATGACACTGTCACTTCGATGAATAATTGTAATCTGATTTGATTCTACCATTGGTTTTTAGAACACCAAATGGGAATCTAAATAAACCAGATAGTTTCATTTTATATTTTCACTAAGCATTTTAAGTTCAGTAGAATAAACCAATGTTTTATTATTCCTTTTCATTCTACCAGATTTTATAAGTGTACTAGTGTGACAATATGAAGAATTGTTATCTGTAGCCCCTAATATACATAATGTTTGATTTTTATAAGTAGCTTTCATAGATTCTATATTATGTAAGAACAGGTGCCATGCATTTCTCATGTCTCTTTTGCATATCCCATAAGCCGATGAAATAATATTAGACATAATTCTGGCTGCAGGGAGTATTTAGTCTTTATAAAACATCAAATATCTTGGCTATCTTCCATCTGTATTTGCAGACTTGAGGTTATATTGTACATTGTACAATTGTAATATTGATTTAGAAAAAGTTGCTTTAGATATATTTGCCTGCTCATTTCCCTCTCAATGGCATTACTTTACCACACAATGCTTTACTTCTTTCACTCAAACTCAATTGACAAAGGAAGATTAAAAAAGCATTATTTTTCTGAAACGTTGAGTAAAATATGTTCTTATGTTTTAACTCTGTCAGCTCTGTTTGCAGCTAAGTACTGACTCCTATTTTTAAAATATTAGTAGATAGTACTACTAGAGGTAAACTCAAGTTGTCCTGTGGGGACCTGAGAGAGAATATTTTTCAAATGGCCAGAAATTATGAGGAATTAGGAAGAAAGGAGACCAAAAGAAGTAGAGGCCATGTATGTCACATGAGTAATAAATCCACAGGCAAAAAGGAAGAGATGGCTACACCAGGGACCAAACTTGGCAGGGTCAGCTGGTTCTTAAACTTTAGTGTTGGGACAGATTACCCAGAGGCTTGTGGAAAATGCAGTTTTCCAGGACTGTCTCTCCAAGAATCTGATATAATTAGTATGAATGGGGCTCAGGAATTTGATAATTGTAAAATTTTCAGGAAATTCTGTTGCAGATGATCTGAGGGCCAGAGTATGAGAAACGCTAGTTTAGGAAGTTTGGAGGGAAGAAATTTGAATAGAAAGTGAAAAGATTGATACAATAAGGGTGTTGGCATCTGTGTGTGTGTGTGTGTGTGTGTGTGTGTGTGTGTGTGTGTGCACGCGCACGTGTGCCTGTGCATGTGTGGTGGTGACGGTGGTCGAGGATTGTGCTTCAATGAGGCAAAAAGAAATTGTATTCTGAGCATGGGTGGAGAGTTGAAGTTTAGAGAGAACTGCCAAACTGAAGACATTGGGGATGACAGGAATAAAATGTAGGAGTAAACTGAAAACAGGTATGTGTAAAGAGAGTCCAGTGGCCTCCCTTCTTCCCTGATTTAAGTGCCAGTTCATGTGCTGAGGTCATCAGTCAACAAAACCAATCCCACACAAGAACCACGGTGACCAGTCATGCAGAGGACATCATCGCTCTGCAGAGATAAGGCATATTTCCCTTCCATAGACCATTAGCAACACCCAATTTCTCGCAAGTGACTAGTTGTAAAAGGAATGGAGCATGATCAAGGGATGGAAAATACTGGAAAATCCCATCTGCTCGAATCGTGAGGAAAATAGATGTCCCTTGTTCATTGCCCTTCATTTTATTTAAGTTTTGTGTGTGCATGTGTGAGATGGAGAACAAGTGCTTCTCAAAGCATTCTAAGAATAATTACCCTCCTTCTAGATGAGATCCTGAAACACCCATCAAAACTACTTCAGTTCATCTCAGTTGCCCCGGTTAGACATCTGGGAAGAGTACTTAAAAGAAGAAAGGTCATCTGGTGTGTGATAAACAGCAATTTCCCAAAGCTTTGATGGCCAGATCAAGACTGACTTAACTCCTCCCAATTAAATGAAGTAAAAGAGCCAAGAGTTGGCAGAATTCTTTTAAACCATAGATGCTTTCTATTTGAAAATCCCTCAGCAAGTTAATTTAGTCACTGCTGCTGAGTTACAAATCCAGTGAGGGGACAAAGAACAAATTCAGAGATAGCAGGTGAAAGCCAACATTCCAGGGCTGTCAGATATTCCAGACTATAGTTCTCAACTGCTAAGATATATCTTCAATTATCAGCCATATCTGAGTTTTAAAAAGAAAGAATCCAATTTAATATAACTCCTCACAGTGGAAATGACCTTTGGCTTCCAACTTCAAAGAAATCTTTGAAAGCTGCTTTAAAAAAAAATAATTGAAAGAGCAGAAGATCAATAGAACTCAAACAATATAGGGCAGAGTTTAATAACTCTAGGGGTATCTACTGCACAAAGCAAGCTCCCAAATTGGGGGAGGTGGTATTAAAGACAATAGAACCCGAGGTCTACCCAATTAGATGACTGTCCAGTTTTTCCAGTTCTATGACTTCTAATTCCAATCAGCCTAATCAATGAAAAAGAAAATTTCTTAATGCAAAGATATTTTATTTGTAAATTGGTTAGGATACTTCAGGGTTATGTGATTTCCTGGGTGGCAACAGTACAGTTCATTATGAGAGAAATGCCCGAAAGGTCAGGTTGCATTGCAGCCTCCACCTGCGTCTGAGGAAAGAACTGATGTTTTTGTCAAAATAATGGAACATTGGACTCTTTTATTGCCTTCCATAAATCCTTCACAAATGGATTCATTATCTCCCGTCAGAGACCAGACAAGACTGTCACAAAAACAAAGTTTGTTCCTGATGCCTTTAGTAACCTCTTCTTTAGTATAACTATTTCTTTTCACCTCTGAACTAAGAATCACACATTCCAGAAAAATGGAGAGGGGGAAGTGTGCACAAATGGTACCAGGAAGGACTCATGGAAACACAGGATGCTGGAATTGGGAGGGAATTGAAATCACTGAGTTTAGGATTGCTGTCAGGGGCCCACTTAACATCACAACAGACCAAAGTGTGCCTAGGTAACAAAACAGAGTCGTACTTTCTCAGAGAGAAATACAGTTTAGTGAAATTGGAAATCAGTATTTTTATAAAGCATTATTATTATTATTATTTTTTGCTGGCTTATTTTCTATTTTCTTTTTTTAAATTTTTTATTAACATATAATGTATTATTTGCCCCAGGGTACATGTCTGTGAATCATCAGGCTTACATATCTCACAGCACTTACCATAGCACATACCCTCCCCAATGTCCATAACCCAGCCACCCCATCCCTACCTGCCCCTACCCCACAGCCACCCTCAGTTTGTTTCATGAGTTTAGGAGTCTCTTATGGTCTGTCTCCTTCCTGATCCCATTTTGTTTCATTTCCCTCCCCACCTCCCACAACCCCCTGCCCTGCCTCTCAAATTCTTCATATCAGAGAGATCATCTGACAATTGCCTTTCTCTGATTGACTTATTTCGCTTAGCATAATACCCTCTAGTTCCATCCACGTCATTGCAAATGGCAAGATTTCATTTCTCTTGATGGCTGCATAGTTTTATAAAGCATTAAGAACTTCAAACAAACATAATGCCTTGTGTGCAATTATCTCTCCTTCAATGTAAATGATACACATGGCCATCCAGCTCTCCTAAAACACAGCTTTTGCTTAAAACATTTCAGAATTTCTCACTGCCTACCGGTTAGAGGTGGAAAATCCTGGTTTGTCAAGCAAGGTTTTCTACAATCTTATCTCAATCTCCATTTCCAAACTCATTTCCCACTATTTCCCAATCCTGATGTGCTCCACACCAGGCTTGCACAGATTTCCATGGTTAGGGAAAGGATAGCCTGTTTCCAGTCTGAGGTTGGGTGCTAGGTGGTTCTGTAACTCCAGATGACTAATTTTAATTTTCTGAGCTTTAGTTTTCCATGTCTGCAAAAATACAGGGAAGACTAGAATCAGGAGCCCAACATTAGCTGAATATGATGACATTGAAAAGGAGGGGGACAGATTCTCAAGGGGAAAGTGATGGGATCAAGTAGCTAATTGAGTTAAGAGACAAAAGAGAGGGAAATCCACAAGTGATATCCCCAAAGAGAAAATTATATGAAGACTAAAGTCACCCTATTGGTGATTTTCTTACCTACGTGTGCTCCAAATACTTTACATAGGGTTAAAAATTGACTTACTTTGTTATTGCTCACACTATTGGGGCATAATATGGGCCAGCTCATGTTCTCCTCAATCCTGATATCAAGTGGAAGTTTAAAACAACTGGTCAAACATCAGGCAAAGATGTCAGTCCTGCCACCGTAAACCTACTTCCAAGATCTCATGTTGTGATTTTTGCCCAGGACCCCCCACAGAAGAGTTGCTCTTCAGACAGGAGGAGTATACCTGGCCTGCTGGGAAAAGAGGCCTTGAAAAAAACAAATGGGAAACATGGCTACAAGAAAACTGGGAGGACTGCACGGTGAGAGCTTAAAAGAAAGGAAAAAAGTCTTTTTTCCTCATTGATTCAATTATGACACCCCCCTTCTAAAGGCAATATCAAAACTCTAAGCATTCTTTCACCATTTTCTCTAAAACTAGCAGTGTTTGGGGTTCTCCATGTCTTTGTTCACCTCTTCTTCATCATGACATGTTACTTATTTTCTAACCTGTATCTTATCCTAATATTGCTGAACTTTGTAAAAGTTTAAAATACTTGAGAATGCAATTGTTCCTTTTGATAATAATAAGTGTCAAACGTTGGACACCATTTCTCATCAAAGAGTTTATGATGCAATCTAGAATCCCTTGAACTATGCCTTTGGCCTAAAATTTTGAACAGCTGGAGCAGTCAGCCTGGTCTGAACAGAACTCTCCAGAACAAATAAAACTTTTTACCAGTGAAGAATAAGAGCTGTGATTTGTTGGTGTTGAAAATGACCCAGCTGACCAAGTCACTAGCTTTGAAACAGCCCCTGCCCTACATCAGCCAGAGCGCTATGAAGCTATGGGGCTGCGGTTCCTCAAGCCTCTAATCCTGGCTGGCTCAAGTCATGTTAGACAGAGAACTGAGGGTGTGGCTGGGAAGAATGTGTTGGTGGCAATAAAAGAGTAAATCAACTTCTTCGCAATAGAGTGGGATGCCAACATCTTGTTTTGTTTTGAAAATTTTATTTATTTGACAGAGAGAGATACAGCGAGAGAGGGAACACCAGCAGGGGGAGTGGGAGAGGGAGAAGTAGGCTTCCCGCCGACCAGGGAGCCCAAGCGGGGCTCGATCCCAGGACTCTGGGATCATGACCACCCTGGGATCATGACCTGAGCCGAAGACAGACACTTAAGGACTGAGCCACCCAAGTGCCCCAATATTTTGGGGTTTTGGAATGATCAAATTGTACATGAAGAATTTAGGAAATCTTCCAGAAAAAAGACTGAGTTTAAAACCTGCTCCCTGGGGCCTCTTGATGCCTCTTTTGCTTCACAGATTGACCTTAGATGTTGTAGAATTATGGAATTAGGAACTTCAGAGAGGGTCTGTTCTAAATCCCTTCCCTTCAAAAAAGGAAAGAAAAGTCCAGAAAGAAATGATTTGCCAAAGGTTATACATCTTGGTAGTGGAAGATATAAAAATAGAATTTTGTTTCCCCTGCATGGTACTTTCTTTGCTTTTTAAAATTAAGTTAAAGTTTTCATATATAATGGGTGGATACATTCTACTCTTAAAAATTAAACTATACACCTATTTATTTATTTTAAAAAATTAAGCAGTATACCTGAAACTTTGACCTCCACTCCCAGAACTATCTTCAGAGGTAATCATTTCAGTGTATATATGCATTCATTCTTTATAGCTGCCACTTAAACTATGGATATATTGTAAAGGCCAGTGGAGCCTTCCTAATAAATTATCATAGAAAATTTAATTGGCCTTGAGATAACTGTACTCTTAGAGAATGGCTAAATAAATTCTAACTACCATAGAAAACTTAATTGGAACATAGTGATCCAAAAAAAGCCTCTCTGAGGAGGTGACATTCAATATAGAGATAGATATAATCCTCTATCATTTCTTAAGTTTTATTTCAAAATTAAGACCTTTTATACTTTTGGAAAATGGAACTTAAAGTATCAAAGTTCATGTTTAGTGTCTAAAAATATTAAGAACTTAATGATCTTTATAAAGATAGAGCTATCTATATTTCTTTAAAACAGTAAATTATCTTAATTCAAATTTTTTAAAAAGGGGATCACCATTTTATTTGTTAATTTTATTCACAGAAATTGATGGAATTGTGGGAATAAAACAAGTTGACTCTTAGGAATAGAGTTTATAGGGTTAATGCTATCACCAAAAGTGACTTTAGTTTTCTTTATATCGAAACTGATGTTGGGGCGCCCAGGTGGCTCAGTTGGTTAGGCGGCTGCCTTCAACTCAGGTTGTGGTTCCAGAGTCCTGGGATCGAGCCCCGCATCGGGCTCCCTGATCGGTGGAGAGAGAGCCTGCTTCTCTCTCTCCTTCTGCCTGCCACTGTGCTTACTTGTGCTATCTCTCTGTCAAAAAAATAAATAAAATCTTAAAAAAAACCCAAAACCGATGTTAAAAGCAAAAATAAAGTACCATGTTAAATATGGTAAAGTCATTTTTACACATGTATCTATAGCTACTTTAAAACAAAATAATAGCTTCCATCTTTTGAATGACAGTATCTTACTTTGAAATCTTTTTATTATTATTTTTAGGTGTCATTTTTACTTTCTTTAAGAAGAAAAGGGGAGGCAAGAATAATTTTCATAACACACAGAAGACAAGTTAGCATAGGGGTGGGGGGAGCGAAATCTTTTTAAATGTGATTTCTGCATGTTTCCAAGGAGGCTAAGGATAACCATTTAAATCAGTAATTCCAAAACAGAATTTTATCCCTTCCACTCTTTACCCCTAGAAAATTTCAGAATCAGTTTCGGGATCCTGCTTTCCCCACTTCCAACCTTGTATGTAATTCTAATCAGAATCAGGTCAGGATCTTCGCCTCCCCTACCTTGAGAATGAATCTCTGCCACATAATTGTGAGTGTTTGGATGTGTGAGTGTTTTAGAGTGCACACCAAAAACGGTGGAAAACTACTGGTTTAAATAACATCTAAAGGGGTGCCTGGGTGGCTCAGTGGGTTAAAGCATCTGCCTTCGGCTTGGGTCATGATCTCAGGGTCCTGGGATCGAGCCCCACATCGGGCTCTCTGCTCAGTGGGGAGCCTGTTTCCCCCTCTCTCTCTGCCTGCCTCTCTGCCTACTTGTGATCTCTCTCGTCTCTGTCAAGTAAATAAATAAAATCTTTTAAATAAATAAATAAATAAATAAATAACATTTACAACACATTTTTAATTAATAATTATTTTTAAAAATTGACAAAGAACTTGCTTTTTCTTTTTATTTATTTTTCCCTTCAGAATTTGAAACTTTCATTTCAGGATTTGGGGGACCCTTATCAAGTTGCAAATTTTAACAGGATTCTTAGAAGACTGATTCGAGTTGAAACCCTCTGGTTAGTGGATAATTCACTGGTAGACTTAAGTGCCACAAGATTGCCAAGGTACCTGCTCTCTAGCATGTCTCGCTACTAAGTTAAAGTCAAATATTTGCTATTTGGACATACGTGATGATTGTCTGTACCTACTGCAGCCATATGGTCAGGTCTTAAAGGTAATAATGGTAGATGATACCCAAGCAAGGCAAAAAGGGAAATTTATACATCCAAATGTCACACTTCAGAGGAAAAAAAAATCTATTCCTTTCCAAATTAATATTATCATCAAATTTTAGAGGAGTAATTTGTAATCAGAGAATCAGACTGGCAGAAAAGCTTGCCATATCCCATGTATTGTACACTGGAAAATGCAATTACATTATTATATAAGTACAACTGTTGTAACACAGACATTTTTAGTCATATTTGTTGAGCACCTATGAGGGAAGACTGCAGGTAGTTGACAAGAGTTTTGGTTTCAAGGTCACATTCTAATGGAAGGGTAAGGGTAGCCAATTGGAATAGCAGCAGAAACAAACTAAAAGTTTTTTAAAAAATGCATAGGCTCTTCGGTCTTCCAAAGATCCCAAACTCCTTACATTAAAGATAATCTGCCTTTTTGCTCAGGATTGCTTGAGAACTCCTTTTGTAGAGAGCTGCTGTCTGCTTCACCAGGCACAATGGGTAGGTGGAGTGACGAGAAGTAGGAGATGAAGGAAATCAAGCAGCCACAAGATGGAAGGGTAAATCCTAGAGCTGGTTAAGGTACATCTCTGAGCATGGGTGACAAAAAGACCATCACAGCGACACAGGAGAGGGAAGCAGTCAGGAGATGGAGGAAGTGTCAGAATATGCAATGTGCCTGGGTATCTTCAGTCACTTCCAAAGCCCCTCCGAAACTTTATTTTTATTTTTGAGAAAGAGAGTTCAAGCACGAGTGGGGAGGGGGTGGGGCAGAGGGAGAAGCAGACTCTCCACTGAGAGGGGAGCCTGACGTGGGACTTGATCCCAGGACCCTGGGATCATGACCTGAGCCAAAGGCAGATGCTCAACTGACTGAGCCACCCAGGCACCCCCCTCTGAAACTTTAGATAGACTTGCATAGCATTTGATTTTACTTACATTCTTTTTAAGTAATCTCTACACCCAATGTGAGGCTTAAACTCATAACCCTGAGATTAAGAGTCACATGCTTTAGTAATTGAGCCAGCCAGGGACCCCTACTTATGTTCTTTCTAAATAACAAATTTTTAAATACCGAAATAAAAATTCTCAGAAGAAAATTAATATCACTACTATAAATAAAAATCACTGGCAGTTGATACTGATTTATTCAGGTTTTTGTTTCTGTTTTTGTTTCGCCAGACTCTTTTCTAGGGATATAATAGTGATAACATTAGTTATATTTTTAATACATATTTAAATACACATGCAACAAAAACACGTTTAAAAATCACATGGCATACTTTAGAAATACTGAACTAGAAGATCATGTACTTGAAGTAGTTGAACTTGACCTGATCTAGATCAATAAACCTCCAAATCTTTGCTATCTTACATAAGAAAAGAGAAAGAAAGAAACCATAATCATTAAAGAAAAGACTTGCCTCAGAATTAGTGTTCTCTGGATGTATTCTTTTGGCTTTTCTTTGTTTAGAAATAGAATATATAATATCAAATTATGTAATTGCAATTCAAATTTTACAACTGCCAAATCAAGGTGTCAAAGGAGAAAAAAGTTGATGTATTAATTCATTGCATCCTTCCTTCTGCCCCAGGGAAAACACCACACTTCATTTGCTGCTTTTCACCCCTAGTATCCTGCAGACTGGGGATGTGTGATAGGGTGAATCTCAGAGCCCGAGATGGATACACATTGAAAATGAGAGAATGACTAGCAGACAAGAAATGAACAGATTTCACAAGAGGACAGAAAGAGGGGCAGAGAGACGGGAACTGCTTAGGCTGGGTTTTCAATTAGAAATTGTAGTTAGGCTGCGGTTTCATTTAGAAATCGTCGTAGCACTAAAGTGCTCCTAAAGGATTATGTGTGACCTGGAAAAGAGTAAAAACCCAAAGTTATCAAATGTATGATTAGGACTGTGTAAAATGTCCATATGAAGAGAGAGTGGAAGGAAACAAGGAAATGAAGAGATGTGAAAAAAATCACAATTCAATCGGGGTGGGGAGTTCAAACTGGATTTTTCTAATACGGTTGTGTGGAAACTCTCTGTTTACCACCATCTTTACCATTAGCAATAATTATTTACTAAGTGTCTTCGTGGAGTACAAGGCCATAAATGAGTTCCCTGTGTTTCTCTCATTGTATTTAATCCAAGCTTATATATAAAGGAATTTTTCCTTAAAGCAATGTATCAGTGATAGATTTGAATTATTTCCTCTATTTGCATGGCCTTACACAATTATAGCTTTAAGGCAAAAATATTGAGAAGCATGATATGTCAGGAAAATGTCCAACCTAAGTGCCCAACACACATTTCTTTTCCTAAGGATACCTTTTAGTTTTCTTTTATATATAACAGGCTTTTTTTTTTTAATCTAAAATGCTACTTTTTCAAAAAAATAAATAAAATAAAATAAAAAAATAAAATGCTATTTTTTCAATATAGAATTTAAGTATGGAAAAAATAGAAAAAAATAACAGATCTCACTACTTGGAGGTAATACTCTTCATAAGTTGTTATGTGTCTGTATGAACAACTAGATCATTGAGATTCACTCATTCACTGCAGCCCTTCACTCCTTCATTTGAGACATATTGCAAATGTGCCATGGAGGAACTACTATGCCAAATAGAGTGTATACACTGGAAAAGAAAACAGACTTCTGTATTCAGCAAGCTTACAGTCTCATATACTCAGCTTATTTTCTCTTCATATTTTGATATATTTCTCTTCTCTTATAAACCACGGTTGTAGAAAACATCACTGTAACTCTTTTGAGGGGTTATGGTCTAGATGAGGCATGCTAGTCCTATGCAAGATTTAGTAGTTAACCACCCTCCTCAGGAGACAAATGACAAGGTATTTTTATTTTTTATCCAGATGCAGAGTTTTAAATATGAACAAAAACCATCTCACATCTTTCAAACAATTGCCAAAGATACCTCAGATACAGCATTTATCCTTGGCTGAAAACCACATTGAGTCTCTGGCTGGGCTTTCCAGTTTATGGTGCACTCCACTAGAATCCCTTACGCTCAAGAGGAACCCTTGTGAGTTTCACCAAAATTATCGGAAACGGTAAGGCCCCAAACACCTTTGTCATCTTTGTTCTTCATTGAATGTTATACTTTGACCAGCTGTTCCCCTAGAGCTTAAATTTACTTGGCAAATATTTATCTTATCTACTATATTTTGAATGTTTCATGCTTCTGATCTCACCTGAAGAACTCTGAACTGATTTTTTTTTTAAATTCTATAATATACTCTTCTCTCAGTTAATTTATGATTGCTTTAAAATTTTAGGCTTCTCTTATAATGTGACTTTACATATACAAAGATGCTCCATTTTAGACTTTCAAAACTTATGCGTTTTCTCTCGTTTAATAGATATTACGTCTTTTTATATATATATTTTTAAAGATTTTATTTATTTATTTGACAGAGAGAAAGAGATCACAAGTAGGCAGAGAGGCAGGCAGAGAGAGAGGGGGAAGCAGGCTCCCTGCTGAGCAGAGAGCCCGATGCGGGGCTCGATCCCAGGACCCTGAGATCATGACCTGAGCCGAAGGCAGAGGCTTAACCCACTGAGCCACCCAGGCACCCCGATATTATGTCTTTTTAAAGATTTCTATGTACAGATTCTTATCCATGTCCATGTGATAGTTTTATAAATTGTTTATTCTGTTTTTTTTGTTGCTGTTGTTCATTTTGTTTTGTTTTTTGGGAGAGAGAGAAAGCAAGAATGAGCAGGGGAGGGGAAGAGAAAAAGGGAGAGAGAGAATCCCAAGCAGGCTCCATACCCAGCACAGAGCCTGATGCTACGCTCGATCTCACAACCCTGAGATCATGATTTGAGCCAAAATCCAGAGCTGGACACTCAACCAGCTAAGCCACCCAGGCACCTCTAGTCTGATTTTATTTTCACCCCTTTGGGCCACAAGGGCATCATTAAATGGATACAAAGAAGTGACTAATTCAATCTACCCCAGTGGTTGAAAACCTGTGAAGAATAAACCATTTTATTCCTTTGTCACTACTGGAACATTCCTAATGGTAATAATGCAATGTATACCTTGGAGTATGCAGAAAATTCCCTCTCTCCCTAGCTAATTCCCATCACTGCTTGTGGGAATTTAAAGGGTAAAAACAAGCCACTGAGTTTTAGAAATTGTGTTTGTCCCCAGATAACAAGTCAACTCATGTCTCTGTTTGAATCTGTCATACAAAGGATTAGATCATCTCTAGATGCGTACCTGGTCTATGATTACATCCTTTCTCTACATTCAACTTCAATAAAAGACATAGTTCTCACTACCTTCCTTTCTCAAACTGCCATATTTCCATGACAACAACCATATTCTGAGGCCTAGATAATATCAGATACTTCAAACCCTGATGTACAACAAAAAATTGTCAAAATAAGAATTCTAATCTCTGTTGTTCCTACATAAATCTTATTACTGCCGTTGTCTCCCCCATGACTATAGACTGAAGGCAAAATTCATGCTCTGTGATAATAAATTCTCAAATTGCTTTCACATAAGCGAAAACTAGCAGCACAGTTGCTTTAAAATTGAACTAATATTTAACTATAATAACATTTTGAAGTTTAAAATTATATTTCCTACACTCAGAGGAGGTTTAGCTGGACATTTCAACATCATTCATGAAAAGGCACAATTCTAGTCATAAAGACAATTTATTAGTATTACATTTTAGTTTTGTTAATTTATACGTGGGATTTTATTTTGATCCCAATTCAGTTACTTGCCTCCCTTCAAAGGATGCCTTACAACAATAGAATTAAGATTAACTATCTGAAATCTGATATGCCCTGAGGTCTCACTATAAATCTGTCTTCAAAATTTATGATGTGGTATAGAGTTATGTGAGAATGAAGGATATAATGAGGTTCTTCTATTTTCTAATGTTAACTCTGTTGGATTGAGTCCAAGGTGGATACAGACTGGCATTCAAGCTATAAAAAGCCAGGTTATATTGACTTGGGTAGTACAGGGTTACTTTAAACAGAAAGATCTGGCCATTTCAAAGTATGAGGAAAGGATTTAAGTATCCACTTCTGCTGAGGAATTAAACTGAAGTCCCAAGTCCATCCAAATTTGGGTTCAGTCGCCTAGCCAAAACCCACACCTTGAGGGTTATAACAGCATTCATTCTGTCCCTGGATATCTCTGTGTCCAGGGTTTGGGCCAGACCTTCAGTGTCCCTTTACATCATAATCAGAATTATTTAAGTATAAGATTTTCTTGGTCATTGTCACCTAGAATTGTGACTGTCTTTCCCTTCCTCCTTTGTTTCAGATCACCCAATAAGAAGAAAGCACAGTTCAAAAGAGAAAAAACTTACTGATAAAGCTCATAGTGTAAGTCCCAGTAGG
Source organism: Potos flavus (assembly GCA_028534135.1). Classification (NCBI taxonomy): domain Eukaryota; kingdom Metazoa; phylum Chordata; class Mammalia; order Carnivora; family Procyonidae; genus Potos; species Potos flavus. The sequence goes on from CM052898.1 coordinate 105,905,691, forward strand.
CAGAAGGCAGCCCCATGTCCTGGAACATCCACAGGCAAACTCTTTTACTCTTCTTCAGGAGTCAATGTGATTTGAGTTCACCATAGTTTGACTTTTTGAAAAGAAGTAGTAGCTAGGGTTTCCTGCCAGCTAAGTCTGTACATTAGGGCCAGAAGACTTAGATTTTAATCTTTGCACTGTCCCCGACAGGCTTTATGATCTTGGATAAGTGACTTAAAATGGGGGATAAAAACCTGATGGAACTGGTGTGAGGATTAACTAAAATAATGTTCAGGAAGTATTTAGTGCTAAGAAAATTACGTGGCCAGTGGGAGCAACTAAGGAGGTCAAAACCACCATTAGTTGACAAGGCATGTCTACTGACAGGTTTCAGTATCTTTCATCCTGGGCAAATCCCAGTACCATGCATTTCCTCTGGTCTGAGTTCACAGAACTCCCAGATCTAGAAAAACTGTCCACTTGAAAGGAAACACTGCTTTATAATACTGCTAGGCATTTGACTACTGTTTAACTGGGTTGATGAGCAGGACCCCTTCCTGAACCTGGAAGTGACTGCGTAAATTTGAAATATGATCTTCAGAAATGCTCTCTGTCAAGAGAAAGTAACTCAGCACAAGAATATTTCCCACCCCTTCTCTTATGACTTACAGCCAGAATTCTTCCTTAACCATCATTAAACAACATGTGTTTTCTTTACTTCTTCCTTTTTAAAAAACTTTTAACTTTCTAATGTGCACAAATATCATTATTTCATTCTTTCTTTCATGATTATTTGGCTAAATTCCTTCATTCTTTTTTTCCTTTATAGAACTTTGTAAAAACTGGACTGAAATTCTCTTATAAAAACAGACTGTATGCCACACCACTTCTCCGATCTATACTTATGATCTGCATAACTATATAGTAGTTCCCGGAGAGGGCGAGCTACACCAGGGTGATCAGCTCGATGAACATAAAGAGTATTTTATTATAATCCTATTGTAAAGATAAAAAAAAAAAAACAGAATAAAATGATAGCTACTCATCTTTCTTGTAATAATAGGCAAAGTCCACTCATTTATAAAGAGAGTAAGTGAAAGACAATGCTTTTGTTCAGTACAGTTACTTTTTTTCTTTTTTTTTAACTTTTGCTTTAGAGTGTTCTCCTGTTTGCCAAACTTAAAAATGCTGGATGGAATCCTGAAGCTACCAGAAGATTCTTCACCACCAGAAACCAATATTTTTTCAAAAATGTGTATTATATTATAATGCAATTTGTATAGAAAGAAAGCAATCACTATTGTCTCTAAAAGCTCATAACTAACATAACTAAATATTGTTGCTTACCATGTATATCATATGTATATATGATATGTATATATGTGTGTGTGTGTGTGTATATATATATATATATATATATATTTATATATTGCTTTTCTTTAAATTAGTGATCTCCAGTTTTTTAAATTCTATACCCCAATAGTAAATAAATTTTGAGCATACACATAAAATTTTTATTTGGAAATCTCATACATAAAATACTAGAGAAATATATATTTTAAACATTAAAAAGAGAGATCTTTAAATGATGGCATAAAAATTTAACATGAGGGCGCCTGGGTGGCTCAGTGGGTTAAGCCTCTGCCTTCAGCTCAGGTCATGATCTCAGGGTCCTGGGATCGAGCCCCGCATTGGGCTCTCTGCTCAGCAGGGAGCCTGCTTCCCCCTCTCTCTCTGCCTGCCTCTCTGTCTACTCGTGATCTCTCTGTCAAATAAATAAATAAAATCTTTAAAAAAAAAAAAATTTAACATGAATAAAGGCTCTAAGTTTTCCTGCATACTCCAGGGACTCATCTGTACAGCCTCAAGGCTGAGTCTTTTACTTTGAGAGTACTGCTTCAAATATCTGAACCTATGAAAAGGAAGGGAGACAACTGTATGATTTTAAGCCACATGCATTGGGTTCTCCATTTTGAACATTCTGTCAATCATTAGTGACTTTGATACAACAGAAATTTAGGAAGGTCCCAGGCCACTCATTAAACATTTAGAAAATAAACAATAATGGTAAACTTATGTTCAGAGAATTTCATAAAAGCGATTTTAAAGCTGCCTTCTTTATAAATTAAAGAGAGAATACAATTCAATTTAATCGCTTTCAAAATTTAGAGAAAGATCAACAATTAGATCAACTTCTGATCTTATATTTTTCCTTATTTATAAAGATTAACTTTGTTGCAGAACTAAAACTTTCCCAAGATGGTTCATCAATTAGATGCTTCCTAGTATGAAATAAAATGTTTTCTGGATCATCCTGCTATGAGTGAAAACTGCTTATAAAATTATATAACAAGGAGTCTAACGAGACCAAGATATAGTTCCTTCTCTCAAGACTCTTATGAATGACTAAGAAGACAACACACACATAAGATCTAAAATACAATAAAATATATTATAAATATTATGGGAGAAAGTGGGAAGAAGAGATTTAATTTTAAATTCTGGGAAGCCCCTTTGAGGACTTTATATAAAGAAGATAATTTGAGATGGATATTAAATAGTAACAGATTTACAAAGGTAGCATATAGTAGTGGGTCATATCGGTCAGAAAGCATGACATGAAAAGGGGCACAAAGGGGCACCTGGGTGGCTCAGTCAGTTAAGCATCTGACTCTTGATTTCAGCTCAGATCATGATCTCATGGGTTATGGAATCCTGCCCTGCATCAGGCTGTGGGCTCAGTGAGGATCTGCAATAGATTCTCTCCCTCTGTCCTTCCCCCACCCTGCATATGCGTGTGTTCTCTCTCTCTCTCTCTCACCCTCTCTCTCTCTCTCTCTCTCTCTCTCTATCTATCTATCTAGATATCTATATAGATAGATAGATAGATAGATAGATAGATAGATAGATAGAGAGAGAGCAAAAGAGAGAGAGATTAAAGGGGCACAAAAATCAGAAAGCGTGTGTCAGTTAGGAATGGGCAGGCTGCAAAAGTCAAAGCAGATTGACAATGGCTTAAAAAGATTAATAATAATAGCTATAATTTTTGAACACCTACTGTGTATCAGGCACAGGACAGACACTGTACATTCATTATTTATATCCTCAAAAAACTATGAGGGTCCAACTGTTCTCATTTCATTAGTAGGGATATCTGAGGCTCAGAGAGGTTAAATAGTTTGGCTAAGGTGACACAGGAAGGTTGCACAACTATTATATGGCAAAGGCAAGATTCAAAGCCTGAACATTTTCAACACCCTTGCTGCATCTTCTAATAACATAGTTCTAATTCAAAAATTCCAGATGATATTTTGTGTTTCCAAGGACAATACCTTCTCTCATAAACCATCATAAATACCAGCATTTAACCATAATCAAGTATTCTCCAGTCCTTTAAAATACCCTAAACCTTCCTTGTTCAGGTCTTTCCTTCCTTCTGCAATACTTTTCCCTGGAGGGTACCCCTAAGAAAATCCTTCCTCCTTTCAGTGCTTATTCCAAATACTATTTCCTCTAAAAAAAAACTTCCCTCATCCTTTCAATCAGATGTTTCCTCTGCAGTTCCAAAGTACTTAAAAAAATCTTGGTCTTAGGGCACGTTTTCTTAATAATGTCTCCATTTGATTTTTATTTAAATGTATACCTTGTCTGCTTCCCCCAAAAGGGCTGTAATCATGAAATAAGAAAGTGGATACACTGCATTTTAGATGTTTATGCATGTATCCTTCTGCTTGTCTAAATTAAGGTAGGAAAACATCTTCTGTAAAGAACTAGAGAATAAATATTTTAGGCTTTGTTGGTCATATGGTCTCTGTCATAACCACTCAACTCTGCCATTATGGTGCAAAAGCAGCCATTGATCATATGTAATGAGTGGGTGTGGTTGTGTCCTAATAAAGCTTTATTTACAAAAATGTGTGGCAGGCTGTAGTTTGCTGACTCCTGCTCTAAATGTTAAGGTCATGTGATTGCTGCTTTACTCTTAAACAATATCCATTGCCTTCAAGGCCTAGATGAGGTGTCTATTTCCCTACTCCTTGAATTCAGATGTGTCAAGCAACTTGATTTGGCCAGTGAAATTTAAGTATGATATAGGTCGCCTGCAGGCAGAAATTTTGAGAAACAGTTTGTGTTTTGTCACACTTTCTTTTTTTTTGTGCCATACCAGCAGACAGATTTCCAGATAAAGACTGCTCCATTAGCCTAGGTCCTGTGGTGAATAAAATATGGGGCAGAGAAAGCAACAGTCATCTTATAGGATGTGTAGCAAGAGAAAGTAGACCTACGTTCTCAACCTCTGTGATTCAATTTGATGCTGTACCATAACTCAGACTTTTCCAACAAATAGATCTCCTTATATTTAAGGACTGAAATTTATTCCATGATGTGCTTCCCCCAAAAAAATACATAGTAGTTACTCAAAATGTTGAATGAATGAAGTCTATTATAGGAAATCATGAATGGGGTGGCAGAATGACCAGTGGTTTAGGTGAAATGTATTAAAAACTTTAATGAGGGCAATAGTAGTGAGAATAGATACAAAAAAAGAAGAGGGCATGACACATTGGGGATGATAGCCAACAAATTGTTTTATTGTTTAAGCTGATTTGACTTGAGGGGTTTATTACAGCAAAAACATTCTGACAAAGAAAGTCGTGGGTTTCATATGTGGAAGTTAAGAGGTCCTAGGTGCCGGGTAGCTATGAGGAAGAATGGCTAGACTCACTGGCAAGTAAGGGTATCAAGATGTATATCACTTTATTCCCAAGAGATAGCCTGTGTCAGTTTGCAATCTCATGTTCTGGTCATAAAAGCTATACATATTTTTATGGGCAGTGTGGCTAGAGGGAGTTAACTTCAGTTGGTGAGGCCTACCTATGCCAGAGGGAAATTGATTGGAGGGAGGTCAAAGAACTGAATAACATTAAACCTAAAATTGAGTTTCTCACTGTAGTGACAAGAGCTTTGTCCAACAATGGTATTGCTATTACTTCAAATAAATCTGCTCATTTGATCTGTGTAATGCTTCCTTGCACCTCTTATAATATCTAGAGATCTGAGTTACTTTCTCCCATGGCCTAAGCATACTGGCTTAAATACTATGTTGAGAAATATACAAGGATTATTATCACCAATAGAGCTATATTGGTGTGAATTTTATGCACAGGCACAAAAGATGGCTAACTTCTAGCCATATTTTATTTAACTGAACAGAACCACAACAAGCTCCCATTCTACAACTTCTTGATACATCCATCCAAGAGTCAGTTCTCCTCCAATACATTGGAGGCAACAGACAAAAACGGAATGACCTAATGCCACTTAGCATCTCATATCTAATATTATGTCTTAATTTCATTCTTTTCCTAAACGGCATGTATATACAGGCTCATAATTAACTGTATGGCTCAGTTCAAAACCATGGCAGAGATTAAACTGTGTAGCCAGGACAACTTTCTGACAGAGGGCACAATGCAGGTAACTCCTGTGTTAAGAAAATAATTTCAGTGAGAGAAGCTCATTCAGTGCATGAAGAAAACTTACACATCAACTAGTCCACCTCCTCACCAGCCCCCAGTGAATGCTCATATCAACTCTACAACATCCAGTAAAGGATTTTCTAGGCACATTTGGTAAAATTGAAGAATTATAAACATTTGAGAAAATTATGTTTAGTCCATCCTAATCTGTAAGAAGTTCTGCCTTAAAAAAAAAAAAAAAAGAAGTTCTGCCTTATATTGAACTGATGATATCTGCCTTCTGTAGCTTCCAATCAAGTGTTTAAATCTCTCAAATAAGTATCCTTAACTCCATCTTGTAGGGGATTTTTCTCAACTTCCAGGTTCTTGAAAGTACCCTCATTTTTTCTTTTTTTTAATTTAAATTCAGTTAGTCAACATATAGTACCTCATTAGTGTTTTTTTTTTTTAAAGATTTTATTTATTTATTTGACAGAGAGAGAAATCACAAGTAGGCAGAGAGGCAGGCAGAGAGAGAGGGGGAAGCAGGCTCCCCGCTGAGCAGAGAGCCCGATGCGGGGCTCAATCCTAGGACCCTGAGATCCTGAGATCATGACCTGAGCCGAAGGCAGAGGCTTTAACCCACTGAGCCACCCAGGCGTCCCAGTACCTCATTAGTTTTTGATATAATGTTCAATGATTCAGTAGTTGTGTATAACACCAATGTTCATCACATCATCTGCCCTCCTTAATGCCATCACCCAGTTACCTCACACCCCCACTCTGCATTTCTGTTTTTATTTACAGTGGATATGTAGGATGTGTGGGATGAGGAGGATAGAGGAAGGAGGAAGGGTAGAGAAAAGGTAACTAGAAAGAGCCAAAGTAAGAAAAAGGACTTTATTTTCTTCAAGTTCTACACACACCCAAAGAGGAAGATTCCTAAACTGAATTCTTTGTACCAAATTTTAAAAATTAAGTTAGCAAGTTAAAAAATAAGTTATGTTTTAATTCCTTTAGAAATCATCTACTCTCAATTATTATTTCTTTCCAGGATAGAACAATTTATCACTAATTGCTTGTCATTATACTACCAAACTGTGTTAATGGATGCCCATCTTTTTAAAGGCTAATTGCAGATATGAAACAAATTTCTAATTAGTTTTAGAGCTTGGGAGCAGATGCATCAATATTGGAATCATGCAGGTGCGTATTCGCTTATTTGAATTTTTTCCTCTTCAAAAGAATAAGTATTCTGAGTCCTGTTTGAAGTTTCTAAAAGGTCACTCCAAAACTTATTATATTACTTTATAAAATTCAGAGTGAAATCTACTGTTTCTAAAAAAAAATATTTTCTCCAAACTCTCAGTATCCTTGAACTATAAGCATTTTAAGGTACTTTTCACTTTTGAGTTTATATTCTAGTTATTTTTGACAGGGTCTAAAATATAAGTTCCTTTAAGGGCAGGAGTCATCTTAATTCCCCTTTATACCCCTCAAAAACTCAACATCAATGTGTATTGAGAGAACAAGTGAAATCTGAGTATATCCTCCTTGAGGTTAAATCTCTGCTGCTGGAAAATTTTTTTAAAATTGTGTCTCATGAGTCTAAAGAAATAATGTTACATGGCTGAGAAAATAAATTGTGGAAACCAAAAATCTCACTGAGACATGAACTTCCCTATAAGGTGGAAATTAGCTTTTGGGTTGCTCTGGGCTTTTTTCTACCTGTTCCCTCACTCCTTCCCCTGACCAGTCAGACCACAGGCCAGAGGTCTGCTCCCCCTGTCCCTCCACCCAAGGAGGGAGGGCTGAATTGCTTGGATCTAGATTATGGATTATGATGAGTTTTCTATGGGTGGAGCTTTCAAGGAGGCTTTGATTTTCTTTTTCCTAATTCTCTTCCTTCCACACTTGGAAAGTGGTAAAGCGCCAGCTTTTTCTCTCCACCTCTTCCCATTCCGCTCCCCTCTGCTTCCTCCACCTTCAATTCTCTTCCATCCTCTCCCCTCCTTTCTCCCTCTCCCTTTCTCCTACACACACACACACACACACACACACACACACACACACACTTTGCCTCTCCCACTCTCTCACTCAGCAAGAGACCTAACCCTGGTCTGGGAGGTATGCATGTCAAGTGGTACAGGCCAACTTAGTGCTAGGCTAATGAAGCAAATGCTCTTTTCTGCTTGCTTGTTTCCATGTTTTCCTGAGCTAGCAGGTGTAGCTTTTTGCTTTATAGGAGTAGTCATTTCTAAATGTCAAATCTGGGCTCAGTAGGATGGTGCCCATACATACATCTAGTTTGGGTGTAAGTTCTACTAGATCCCAGTACAAGTTACTAGACTTTGTCAGTGGCTTTGGGGGCAGTGAACTAATTTGTAATAAAATGTTATTTTGTTTAACTAGTCATTTTTCTTTCACTAATCTCCTTCCAGAAAATTATAGGAGATATTTTTCTGAGGGAGGATTCTGGTATTCTTGGGTCCCATGGCCAAAGCACCATTTAAAAAGCATGCCAGTCTCACTTTATTCTCAATATTAGAGTATGTGTTTGCATACGTACCTACAAATATACTGATAGATTTCATATTAAACATCAAGCTGACAGTCTGCTATAAACAATTAAAACAATATTTTGATTAAATTCTATAGATCCCACTCATACAGATTCTCAATCTATTCCCAATATGGTCAGAGTTGGTTAATGATATTCCCTCTGCCTATTACAACACACAAAAAAACTAATTACATAGCACCTTTGTCGTGAAAAGGATTAAAATAAAGAACAAATATTTAAAAAAGTAAGGAACAAATATGAATGTAATTTATCCTCTCACAGAGCTGTGTGAAATTCAAGTAAATAACTGAATATTGGTCTATATTATACAAAAGAATTATGGCCTCTCTCTTTGGCTTTCTAAAACAAAAATAAAGACAAAGCAATTGATCACTGAGTAACAAGATCTAAGATGCCTTTCAAATGAATTTATATTAAGTATCCATAGGGTGTATTGCCATCATTTTTTAAAAGTAAAGCTCATTTTGATGAAAAATTGTGTTTTAAAAGGTTCATTTATTTCCCTTTTGCAAGCCTATACCTGTTCAATGACTAGATATATTCTTGATGCTTTTAAAACCATTATCTGTCTAAAACACATTTTAAAAAAGCTTTGTGTCTTTTTCCCTCAGTAAATTATTTATGGATAAACATAGAAAATGGCCTGCTGATGAAAGGAAATAAATTTATAAAAAGCAAATGAGTTTTATCATGCATTGTTGTTCCAATACTTTAAACTTTGGGGGGAGGGTTTATGCCCATCCCTACCCCTGCTCTTAACACTTAATACACATACTTCACACTCCTCAGCTCCGCCATCCATACAAAAGAGAACCTGCGGTCTAGTTGTGATTTAAGAGTTGTTAACAGCAAGCTAGTCACTGGATATGAATCCGATACTTTAAAATATTTCTAGGGCAGCTAACATTTATTTAGCAGCCACAACATTCAAGACCCTGTGCTAGCATTTTTAGATCCCACGCTCTCAAATATGTAACTTCTACCCCATCCTTTTACAAAAATGTAATTCTAGGAGTAAGTAAGGCTTTAGGATATGAGGATCCTTATCCTGGCCCTCCAGTGTACTGAATGGTCTCCTGGATTCCTTTTGCATCTGGGCCCTCAAATCTATCAGGCAGCAGATAGTCTTCTCTTGAGTTTTGAATGGGACAGAGCAGAAAAGAGATAGAAGGAGGTCAGTATAATATATGCACAATTGGATGTATACCAGGCGTGAGGGTTAATTTTATGGCCATGATGCCCAGATAGTTGATCAAACATTATTCTGGAGGTTTCTGTGAAGGTTTTTGTTTTGGATGAAATTAACATTTAAATCAGCAGAGTTTGAGTAAAGCAGATTGTTTTCCATAATGAGGGAAACCTCATTCATTCTGTTGAAGGCCTAAATGGGACGAAAGAGTACTCCCCCCTCCCCGCCCTCCTCCCACCCACTCACCTACCAAAATTCTGCCAGTGGACAGCTTTCAGATTGAAACTGTAACACTGGCTCTTTGGCTCTCTGTGCAGATTTTGGACTTGCCAGCCTCCATAATTGTGTAAGTCAATTTCTTAATAATAAATAAATACACACACACACACACACACACACACACACACACACAAATACACATACACATCCTGTTGGTTCTATTTCTCTGGAGAACGCTGACTAGTACTAAGATGTGCATCTCTTATTTGCTTCCAGTTCTCTTTGAGCCCTCCACCAGCACCTTCTCCCATCTTCACCTCTCTACCCTTCCCCGCTGAAAGTGGTCATCATTGTTGTTTTTACCCTCATTTCTGTATAGCTGGAAATGACTCTCTAAACATATCCTTAATCTGTCCTCTTCTGTGGTTCACTTCTTATACTCCAGGCCTGAGTCCATCACTATCTGACTTTTGATACTTAAAGATTTTGGAATCTAGAAAAACCTTTTTTCTCTCAAGTGCCTAGTCCTTGCTTTTAAAACTATTCTTTCTGCTGTATACTTTTTAAAGCTTATCTTGAAAATCAAAGCGGAACACTGACTTTTCTGCCCTCAGTTTGTACCTTCCCCATCCTAAAGCTATAGATGCTTCATCATCTATGCTTAGGGAACAAAAGGAAAACGAATCATGAAAAAAATTTTTTAATTCATCAGCTAATATTTGCAAACACTTATACTCCACAAGAAACTGGCCTAAAATGAGATTCTCAGCCCTGGCTTCACACTGGGATCGTCTGGAAGCTTTTCAAAACTATCAATGACCTAGCCTCTCCACCCCCCAGAGATTCTGATTTAATTGATCTGGGTGAGGTTCCGATGTCACTATTTTTGCTAACCTCTTCCGGTGTTCTAATGTGCAACCAGGGGTAGAAATTGCTGGTGCAGAGGAAAGGCATGGGACCAGGCTCTAGTGCATGGTTTTGCCATGAACTAGCTAGAAGATCCCTGGAGGGTGAACATCACCTCTCTGGGTTCAACTTGCTTCTGTGAAAAATGTGGCTTTGAGTTTCAAGGTCTTCTTTGAACTAACACTAACATTCTGTGAATTCATCACTGTGGGAAATAAAAGGGTGACTTTGTTCAGTGAGTGATTATAGTAACAAAAGAAGAGTTAGTGTAGTCACACAAATAACGTTTCTATTTTGCCTTGAAGTAATATATAGCAACTAAAAGAACCCAGTGCTCTTTTCGATATAGGGGTCTTTTGCTGTTGTCTCTGTTGAATTGTTGAGGCACCAACTTCAATTTAGAAGCACCTCTACTCCCTCAGTTCCTCAGCTAAATTCAATGAGATTAAGCCTCAGATATTTTCTATGTTGAAAGCATTGTCTAAACGTGTAAAAAGTGACTGATCAGCTCTTACTAGGAAAGCATTTTGCAAAATGTGGACTGTGTACAAGGAATTTCAAGGGGTTGCTTAAATAACACCGAATCACAGGGGTAGAAGCTTTCTCCTTTTTAATTCTGTTTTATTTCTCTTGGTTAATCAAGAAAAAAAAATCCCAGTTTAGCACTGGGATATCTTTATCACATTGATAATACTTGCTAATGTATTTTAAGAACAAGATAGTAAATTACAGGCTCAAAGTCTGAAGCAGACAATAGTATTTAGCTAATATTTAATAGCAATGTTTGATTCTCTTTTTAAGATATGTTATATAAATGGCAGATGCATTTCTATCTAAATGGATAGAAGGCTTCCTTTTAAGATACTTTGATTTAAATAAGGAAGAAGCTGTCAAGTGAAGATTTAGATGAAATTACTGAGAAAACATTTATCTGGGAAAGGGTACATGAGAGTTAAATGTCAACTAGACAGCCTGACTGAATAAAAAATACAAGTATTTATGAAACAAGATGGGATCAGGAGGGAGACAAACCATAAGAGACTCTTAATCTCATGAAACAAACTAAGGATTGCTGGGGGGTAAGGGGATAGGGATGGGGTGGCTGGGTGATGGACATTGGGGAGGGTATGTGCTATGGTGAGTGCTGTGAGATGTGTAAGCCTGGTGACTCACAGACCTGTACCCCTGGGGAAAATAATAGATTATATATTAATAAAAAAAAGGAAGATAATCATATTAAAAAAATACAAGTGTTTAAAAAGGAAAAAAAGACATGACTAAGGTCATACTATTAGGGGATTGAAGTATTTTATTTTGTCATTGGCTGGGTCTGCATGTAAAGATAGGGATGACAGCAGCTTTTTTTTCAATGGGATAAACAGGAGATGTTGACTGGACAGATCTTACTATTCTATCTTATCAGTAAATACATTAATTATAAATGAATTAAATACTTTGGTCAAAAGGCCGATAATTTTTTAAAAAGGATCCAACTACCTGTGTCTAGGTGAAACACATTTTAGATACAAAGACACAAATAGATGGAAATTAAAAGCACAGAAAAAGACATAATATGAAAGCAGTAACCAAAAGAGAGCAGATGTGACTACACAAATACAAGAAAAAATAGACGTTAGAACAAAAGCTGCCAGACACAAAGCATGACATTTTATAACAATAACAAGGTCAATCTGCCAGGACTTGTATTAATATTAGTATTAAAGAGGGTTGGTTTTTTTTTTTGAGGAGTTACATGTTCTGATAACTGCCTATTAAGTTGTATATAATGTTTATTTTCCAAACAAGTCTGTTATTTTCACTTAAATTATTTATAGTGAACGGGGATCTTAGGTGAGGTTCTGGCACTTTGACATAGGAATTTATTGGCACACCCACCAGTATCCAGGCACACTCTCTGATTTGCATAGGGCCCCAGAGGCTCATGGAAGACAACCTGCATCTCACTGGTACTGAGGGACAAGAGTGCTAGCCTGAAGAGAGTCTTGGGGGGAGGGGGGCCTGAAAGAAGAATCCCTGTAAATGAGGGAAGAGCCCGGCATGACAGCAGTGCAGTCTGTGCCAGGAAAAACTGCGTTAGATGGGAAGTGAGAAGGGCGTCGCTGGGAGGTGTGACTGGGACGTCTGTGAGAGCTCTCCAGTAGAAACCTCTGCTCTTCCACTAAGAGATCTTATCCTTCTTCCCTGATGGAAGAAAGGGAAGAGTTCTAACCAACTGGAGAGAAAGACGTAAATTAGATCCAGGGTGGGGAGATGGAGGATAGAGCATATTCCCAAGGGGGTTCCAGAGGTCAAGTAAGGATCAAGGCCATGATGGGAGACCTGAGTAAAACCTGAACTGGGCAGCCTGGAGCTGTGTGCATAAGCAACTAGCCTCACAGCAAGAGCAAATTCCGAGCAGAGGAAAGGCAGATGCACTGGAAATTAAATTTGAAATGATTCTCCCTGGGGAACTCAAAAAAAGAGATTCAAAAAGACTTTAAAAATGTCAAGAAAAATCTAGAAAATTATACTAAGTTCATGAAGTGCTATTTCTCATTGAGAGGTACTGATGGATGCAGCAGCCTTAGGGATAAACTGCAAAAGAAACCCATGAATGGAATGTAGAATGCTTATTACTATGAAGGAATGTATTTGTACATACAGTGTAAGACATTTCTCATATTATTGTCTGTGATCTTCATAACTTGTCTATGAAGTAATATTATTCCCATTACACGGTTCAGGAAACTGAAATTCAGAGAGGTTAGAGTGACCTTCCAGAGATTCCCCAGCTACTGAGTGTTGCTGGCTCAATCGTAGGTCTTGTGAGGGCCACACCAGTGGGTTCACTACATCACCTACAATCTCACATCTCCCAGGATGAGTCAACTGTGCTGCCTTTATACACAGTCTCCAGGAGCCCAGCGTGTGTTTTCATCAATCAGAGTGGACTTCGCAACAGCCTAGTAGGAAACTAGTCACATGCTGCCCAGAAGGCAAGATTACTTTCATCTGGGGCCTCGACCAGACATTCATCCTCCTCATCTATACATTTATAAAGGCCAGACACTGCCATTCCCTACTGGAGTCTCAACAGTAGAAGTCTTTCAAACCCACAAAAGTGCAGTATATGGAAAGACGCATTTCACATTGGGGTGACAGGTGACTACAGAGAGACAGTAGACAAGGGTTGACTCAAAATGAAATGTGGGAGACAGACCCTATTCTCTGACCTACAGGATGGAACGAAAATTTAAAATTATGGTTTTGATACCTGTAACTACCAGCTTCTGCTCTAATACAGACTATTGAGCTAGGATCTGGCACCAAACACCTGCACTAGTCGTCAGAAAAGGGTAACTGCTCCTTTTTTCAAGAGGGTGAGGATTAGAGAGAACGATGTATGCTGGCAGTATAAAACTTGGTAAGTTCCTAGGGATTTATTAAATGAGTAAATGAATCAGACTTTTTTTTTTTTTTAACTGCAGGTCTCAGATTGGAGGCTAAGAAAAGTAAAAAGTGGTAACTTGGGGCAATGCGGTACCTAACTAGTTTTTGGTAGAACATCTTCCCCCACTAAAATCCCATTTTATTATTTTTTTAAAGATTTTATTTATTTATTTGACAAAGAGAGAGACAGCAAGAGCAGAAACACAAGCAGGGGAAGCGGGAGAGGGAGAAGCAGGCTTCCCACCAAGCAGGGAGCCGGATGCGGGGCTCGATCCCAGGATCCTGGGGTCATAACCTGAGCCAAAGGCAGATGCCTAATGTCTGAGCCACACTGGCATCCCTAAAATCCCATTTTAAAAGCTATTATGGTATTCTGCCAAGATATCTCAAGACTAAATTTGTCACTTTTGGTGAGAGAGAGTCATATGGTACAGTGGAATTATAATTTGCTAGTCCAGGAGAACAAAAGAGACATGCTTTAGATTTTTAAATTAATACTTGTCTGTAGCAGGATCATCAACATCGCCACTACCACCACCACCATCAACATCAAGGATTAGGCACATATGGCAGAACTGAAAAGAAAATTTGGATTTACCAAAAGAAGAATGCCAAAGGAGGAATGCCTTCAGCAAAGAAAAATACTAAAGGACACATTTTAAAAAATTATGCTAATCTTTCTAGAAATTAAACAGAAGAGAGCCATGTAAGAGAAAAAAAAGTCAAGGTGAATAGAATGATAGTAATTATTAATAGTAATAGAATATCCATATCCTAAAACAAACATGCCCCATTCCTCATTTTCCACCTCCTAAAATAACCTATGGAAATTTCATTTAGTTGATTGCTTCATCAAGATTATCACCTAAATCATAGAAAATTGTTCAGTTATGAGACATGCCATAACAGTCTATAGAAGCTCAATTCCTCCAAGCTTCTCATGTCCATTTTAGCCTTTGATCTCATCTTCCATTGGAAAACAGTTGCATTCCTTCCTTGCACGGAAAAATTAAATATCACGAAAAATGTTGGTTTTTATAAAAACAACTCAGTTGGAACACAAAGAAACAAGCCTGGCATCTTATTAAAGATTTTTAAAAATGTGAGACCAAACTGGTTTCTTACACTGCAGAAACATTAAGAGTTTGTTCCATAACTCAAGCATCTTGACAGAACCTTCCCCCTCAATAACCATCTGTCACCACATAGAGTTGTTTGTGATTAGCTTCCTTATTCTCATATAATAAAGGAAATGATCTTGAGTCTAACATATTTGTTTTTATGTAATTCACAATTTTCACTCCTTAGCCTCCTGCTTAGTTCAGCTGACCTTTCTTCCCCTTGAGGCAAGAGTTTATTAAGGTTGGAAGCAGTAAGAGCCATTCCGGCAGAAAGTCCTTAATCTGGGCAACTGCTGCGGATTATTTTCCTGTCATTACAACTATATCATCTGAATTTATTCATAAATTAAACTTTTGAATCACATTTGCTGACAGAATAATCACCATCATGTTCAAATGGTATATATGTAGAAGAATTACCCACTTAGCAATATCTATTATTAGTGGAAAATACTTTGGAAAATTAGTGGAAAATACTTTGTTAGCTTTATCTGTTCTGACTTGGTTTTCCATAGCATTCTCCCATTCCTGAATATGTCAAGTTGTGGTGTCATCGGAAAGTACTTCAGCTACCTTCTTTGTGGCAGAGTTACCCAATATTTCTGAGCAAAAATCTTCCATATGGTTAGTTGCCTAAGCCTAGTGTTACACTTAGGTAATCTGTAAAGCACGGACATTTATATGTGAAATATAATGTTTATGTGTGAAATAGTGAACGTGTACTTCTGTCAGGTTCTCATTTCAATATTTTCTCTTTCAAAGAATTTTTTTAGATTCAAACATTTCTTTATGCTATATGTTCAAATCCTGCTTAAATTTTTGTAATTTTGTTACTTCATTAGCCAGTAGATTTCACAGGTAACACCTTGAGCTTTTAGCACTTCTCCATCAACAGTGGCCACAAAACTAAACCCCAAATGCACAAAGCATTATTTTTCCAATTAAAACTAGTATGGGTTCTTATGATCTTCCTTTCTTAGTAATAACTTATATTTTGTCATCACATTCAGAAAAAAAAATCCTTCTCTTGACAAAAAAATCCAGTGAACTAGACTTAGAAAAAGTCCATCTGTAAATTAAGGTTAAATATAAAGAATATAAATTTTACTTATCAAACATAGCTATCAATGTTATTTTATAAATTCAAATGTAAATTTAAAAATTCAGAATTTTTTATTATGTTCAGAATTAAAAACTAACTAAAAATAAATTATGAATAATGTTTATATGTTCTCAGATTTTTATACACTTTTGGGTTATAGTTCACAAACTAATTTTAAAATATTACATATAAGCAGTATACAATTAAACCATAAGCAAATCACCACATGTGTTCAGCATTTGAACTGATCTATAGCCTATTAAACAATATGAGTTCTGGGATGCCTGGGTGGCTCAGTTGGTTAAGCGTCTGCCTTTGTTTTTGTTTTTTTTTTAAAGATTTTATTTACTTATTTCAGAGAGAGAATGAGAGAGAGAGAGCATGAGGGGAGAAGGTCAGAGGAAGAAGCAGACTCCCTATGGACCAGGGAGCCCGATGCGGGCCTTGATCCCGGGACTCCAGGATCATGACCTGAGCCGAAGGCGGTCGTTTAACCAACTGAACCACCCAGGCGCCCAAGCGTCTCCCTTTGGCTCAGATCATGATCCCAGGGTCCTGAGATCGAGTCCCCAAATTGCATCAGGCTCCTTGCTCAGCAGGGAATCTGTTTCTCCCTCTGCCTGCAACTCCCCCTGCTTGTGCGCTCTCGTTCACACTCTCTCTCTCTGACAAATAAATAAATGAAATCTTTAAAATAAATATAAATATAAAGTAAACAAGATGAGTTCTCTGATCATGAGCTTGGATACCATGGTATGCCAACTGCTATAATGGTTTCTAAATACTCCAACTTTCTGTACTTTGTTTGTATTCTTTTTTTTAAGACTTTATTTTTAAACAGATTTTATTTATTTATTTATTTAACAGAGAGAGATCACAAGTAGGCAGAGAGCAGGCAGAGAGAGAGGGGGAAGCAGGCTTCCCACTGAGCAGAGAGCCCGATGCGGGGCTCGATCCCAGGACCGTGAGACCATGACCTGAGCCGAAGGCAGAGGCCCAACCCACTGAGCCACCCAGGAGCCCCAAGACTTTATTTATTTGAAAGAGGGAGAGAGAGTAGCAGAGGGAGAGGGAGAAGCAGAGTTCCCGCTGAGCAGGGAGCCTGAGGAAGGACTCGATCCCGGGACCCTGGGATCATGACCTGAGCCAAAGGTAGATATTTAACTGACTGAGCCACCCAGGCATCCTTTTCTTGTATTCTATTGCTGGGAGCTGGTAACTGAGAGTTTGCACACTGGCACAGAATGCAGAGCTCACTTTGACACTTAGTTTAATATCTATTTAAAGAGAGAGATTAAGAGAAATATATATTTTAAATCCGTAATCTGTATTATTGCCTCTTATTATGTGTTTTCTCTAAGAAACTTTACATGAATCAGATTTGTTTAGCTGTTGTCATTATTCCAATCTTGATGTTCTCCTTTATTTCAGGAAGTATATCCTGGTGTTATTTTCAGCTAGCCCTTAGCAAAACTTCTAACCTCACTTTAGACATTTCCTTCAGCAAAACTAGGAAAATCATTTATTACAAAATACTTTTTAATAGAAAATGTGACTCTTTGGCATCTTTTTCCCACCCTGCCTGAGAGAAACCAACATTACCTTCTTAAAGATTTTTAAACAGAGATTACACAGGACTCTTTTAAAGGGAGAGAAAACTAATTGGGAGAAATTAGTTCCCTGATTTCAAAGGGGAAGATATTTGGAGGTTTCGTGAGAATTAGGAGCTCATGTCTCACTCCCTTGCAGCAACTATGGATGTTAGCAAAACTATAGAGGGCATGATGCCATCATGAACGGGGAAGCCTACATCCAAGACACCAAGGTTCTAAACTTGGTAAAGTCTCTGCTTTCAAACTTTGGCAGAGATGCCACAGAGCAGATTGCCTCCAAAGCAACAGGCAAGTATATCAGTGATCATCCCAGTGGAAAGAAACCAAACAGCCCTTGCCAAATTTTCTGGATTTCATTAGATTTCAAGGACCTTTACACAACCTTGGCAATGGAGAGGGAGGCCCAATGATGAATGATATTGGGTTTCCTACCATTTTGGCCAGATAGAGGTGCAGAACGGAAATGTGCCTTAGAGAAATGAAGAACTATAGAATTTACAAGTTAACACCCACGAAACATTCAAGTTTCTATAGAATAACGGCTAGCAAATAAGTTTCATATTCAGGAGATTCATAAAAGCTTTTTAATGCTATTGGCTTTGTGACAAGCAATTGCAACGTATTTCACCCCTAGACGGATCTTCATAGTGTTCATTCAATTACTTGTTTATTCCCCAAAAGTATTTGAGTTCATTCTGTGTACTAGGAACTGTTTTAGGTGCTGTGGTTGTAGTTAGAAACAAAAGAGACAATAACTACTGCGCCCCATGGAACTTCTATTTTAGTCATTTAGACAATAAACTAAGTAAACATAACCTGTAGTATGTTAGAGAGTGATATGTCCTTAGGAGAAAAATAAGACATCAAAGGAGGATGCACAACTCACTGTGTTCCTTGGTCAGAGCGCTCCCCCAACTTGGTTCTGCAGATGACCAAAACTGCTATTCAGGATTATTACTTGGATTCTGCAGCTGTAAACTTGGTTGGTGGCAATCCATTTTCTGGTGGTTGCAAGCCCCTCCCTGTTCTTCATCACAGATTCCCAGTGGCTGAGCCATACAGATTCCCCTACAGTCTTCATGGTGCAAGATCAGAATTGGTGCTCCCAAAAAGAAACCTATAATGAGTAGGGGTGGGGGTTGCTGGTTTTCCCTTCTGGGTTTTCTTTTCCAACTGGAGGAACCACAGGCTTAGGGGAGATGTCTTCACAGTGCTGCCTGGGGGAGGAACGATGTGGTCAACACACAGCCACTTCTCTCACCCTTCTAATGCAGGCCGTCTTGGTCTCTGTGGTGCAGGGGGCGCTTCAGTCTCACCTCTGTATTCTATGATCCTCTCAGTGACAGCTGTTTTGGTTTGGTTTGGTTTTTTTGGTGAGGGGGAGCAAAGTTAGGAACAACTCATGTCATCATCTTGGTGAGTCACTTCCTTACATCTCAATTTTGACCCAGGGACTTCATCACTACTGAAGATATAAATACCTCTCCCTTTTGATCTCATCAATATCATGGAAGAAAAGACACTCCGCAGAAGGTAGTGGCTCCCAAGCTTCAGAGATACTAATGTATTATCAGGGTGGATATGATTTCTGTCCACTCAGTAATTACTTCTTGAAACAGAGTGATGCTAAATACAACTTGAAGCTTGTAAGCTAGTGCAATCACTGTATCTCAAAGCATAGCTCATAATCATCAAAACCTATGAATCTCTTTTGAAATTGTTTATTTCCATGAAATTACACTATAATTTTTTGGATTCTTTTTGACTTCAGAGAATTCTGCAATAGGAAATGAGGCTTCTCGATGGTGGCTATGTGCATAACCTACATATAATCAATCTGTATTAGTGTGGTTTCTCCAGAGAAACAAACTAGTCTCTTTATGTATAAAGAGATTTATTATAATGAATTGGCTTATGCTATTATGGAGGCTGAGAATCCCACAATCTGCAGTTGGCAAGCGGACGTTCCAGGAGAGCCCATGGTATAGTTCAGTCTGAGTCCAAGTCCAAGGGCAGGAGACCAAGGTTCCAACTTGAGAACCATCAGGCAGAAAGTAAATTCTCTCCTGTTCAGCCTTTTTTTGTTGTATTTAGGCCTCCAGTGGGTTGGATGAGGCCCACTCACATTGAGGAGGGCAACCTGCTTTACTCAGTCTGCTGACTCAAGTGTTAGTCTCAACCAGAAACACAAACACAGCCACTCCATGGCTCAGACAAGTTGACACATAAAATTAACAATTACACCGCATTTTACTGGACAACCTGCCCAGGATGGTAAATGGGATTATAGTCATTCAAAAAATTTGTCAAATATTTATTAGCTCCTACTATGCATTGGTTCCCAGTGTAGGCTCTTGGGATACTGTAGTAATTAAAACAGACAAAACCCACCTCATGGAGTTGACACTAATAAGTATATTCCATATTTCACAGACACTGGCTTTCCACTGTCTATTAAAAGACCTCCAGGCTCTTGCAAATTTGTTCCACCCCACAGCATCCAAATATTCTAGGAATTTAGTCAATTAGTCAACAAATAATTGTTGAATGAATGAACGTCAGCCATTTTCTTTCTTTCTTCCCTCCTAGGTCTGTCTTTCCTCTGTGTAGCTAGGTGAAAGTGCTTCATGTCCGAGAGCATCTGAGGTTCACAGCCGACTCAGCTCTTTATGCTTACCACTATGACCCTCACAGGTACCCCACCATGGTCCAGGACTCTTAAGAGGCCAAAGGGATCTTAGTTCCCTGGAGTCTTCTGCTCAGGGAGAATAGTCTAAGGTTCATACAGAAATGGAGGTGGGTGGATGGGGTTTGAGGACATCCCCCCTCTTACTCTTTGGTGTTAAACTAACATACATAGGTAAACAAAAAGGGCCATCCATACCCAAATAATTTAAAAAGCTGTTACAACAAACAAATCTGTGATCAAAAAAAAAAAAAGAAGAAGAAGAAGATGGATAGTCCCCTAATCCTATGTGAATCCTAGGAAATTGGAGGAAGGCTTGGAGGGGGGTTGAGAATCTAAACTCAACCATGCTATAATTAAAATTGCCTATTGGGTGACTGAGTCCTTGCCATTGGACCCGCCCCATGCTTCTGACTCCCCTTTCTTTCACATGACTTATCTCTTAAGAGGTGCTTCATTCCTCATAGAGATTTCTGGTGAACCAGTGCCACCTGTCCTCCAGACATGCCCGGTCATGTTTTAGCTCCTGTAGTGCACATGGCCAGAGATCAAACCAGCATCCCAACTACACATATAATGGGTGTGAATCTGAACTACCACCTCCTGGGACAAATCAATAACAAACTCGTTTGCCCTCCCTGAGTTTTTAAGACAAATACATTTGATGTCTTGCCATCTCGGTAGAAAATTCAATCTTGTGAGTCATAAAAGATCTGACAAGTTGGTTCTATTAGAGGACCTTAATTCCAAAAAGTTTTTGATTTGAAAAAAGAAAAAAAAAATCCCTTTGCAAAAGTTTCTCCTGTGTCCTATGTGACTAAAATTTAAAAATTATACTTCTAAAAAAAAAAAAAAAAAATTATACTTCTACAATTTGCCTTATCTTCTTTCAATGAGCCATACACATGTTTTTATGATAATATTTAAAGGCCTCTGATTGTATGAAAGGACCAAACAAAAAGGAAAGTTTTAAACTGGATATCTCCTTTTCTGTCACACTGTACAAAATCTGACTTGCAAAGTTCCCAGCATATCCTAACAAAAGATGCAGATAAAGTGTGACATGCTAGCCTCCTCTCTGGCTTGAGCAAGACTCTGAAATCTTCCCTTTCACCTGTTGGTTACAAATGCTCCACTCGTGAGAAGTTAACCCAGTTCTTCCAGGTCTATAACACATTTCTCAAATTCTTCAGTACAAATGAGTTAGCCCCTCCTAGTTTGTGTGTGCTTGTACACTTAATTTTATTTTGCTCTACTTTGGTACTGAATAGATTACCAACAACTACCATTTATTGAAAGCTAGACATGGTTGTAAAACATTTTCTCTAATCTTCATAACAACCTGCAAGGCAAATATTCTTCTTCGCATACAGCCACCGAGGTAACTGTGCTGAAAAAATAACTTGACTCACTTGTCCGAGGTCCCCCAACCAGAGACTATAAATTAAGGTTTAAAAAAAGGTTTTGTTGAATTTGTCATGGTCCCTGTGTGTTAGTAATAATAAATAATGAATGTTGCCTTTCCAACACAGCTATGGTTAGAAAGAAAGAGTGAAATTTTGTTGTTTAGTTAATGCTCTGGGAAGATGTTTTGAAAATCAACCTCCACAGTTTCCTGTGTTCTCCTTGCTGACAAAGGCCTACATGAAAGAGGAAACAATGCTATTAGCTCTCTCCTTTGGATATGCACAGAACAACTTACACATGAAATTTTGCCCCATATTAACTCTAACTGAAGCCAACCCTATTTGTTCTTGATTGGCATCAGATTTTATTTTATTTTTTATTTTTTTAAATTATTTATTTGTTGGAGAGAGAGAGCACACAAGCAAGGGGAACAGCAGAAAGAAGGAGAAGCAGACTCCCTGCTGAGCAGGGAGCCCCATGCCTAACTTGATCCCAGGAACCTGAGGTCATGACCTGAACTGAAGGCAGATGCTTAACCGACTGAGCCACGCAGACATCCCTGGCATCAGATTTTAAATACTATCATAAATATACATTTATGTTTAGTAACAACAGAGATGACCTTGCAATGCACACACTGTCGACACCAGCTAGAACCCGAGATCCGACCTTTGCTGCCCACCTGCTTGTGCTCATTAATGTTTATCTTACATTTTTTCTGAAGCAATTCTTTCTGGCTTACCTCTTCATTCAGGCAAATGAAACCTGAAACCACCCCTTAAGTGATGGCCACTGTCCTCACAAGCCCTCTCCCTGTGGCGCAGACCACCCAGACCTTTTGAACTAAACCCCTGACCTGTGCTTGCTTAGATGGACCACAGAGTGACCTCTGGAATGATCTAAATTACCTTTACCACATTATAATACTAAAATCTCTAACCAAGAAGGAGCACCAGCCTCATGTACATCACATACAATGTATGTATGGGCATGTTTTCTTAAGGTGCATGTGTATTCTTATGCCCACCTCTACATACAATGGTAAGGTTTCCCTATCTAAGCATTCATTTTAACCCTAAACAAAACCATTCACCCTCTCTTGGGGAGTCATGGCTCTGATAGCCTTTTCCCATGATCTCCTTATTTGCTACAAATAAAATTTTCTTTGCACCACAACTCACCTAGTGCATTCTCTGTGACTCACCAAGGAGAGAACTCACAGTGGTTCAGGTACACCATCACAATACTGAACTTTGTATTCAGTGTTGCTATAGGTATACTGAAATATGCCAAAAAGGAAAAGTGTTCAAAACTTTTAAATTACAGAGGCTTTACCCTGTACTAATATTTACCAGGTAGGAAGTCAATGATTAGGAGGAATAGAAAAATACACTGGGGAAAATGTATTTAAAAAATTGTTCAAATGGGAAATTAGACTTAAAACTGGAGTACTGGGGTGCGTGGGTGGCTCAGTCAGTTAAGCATCTGCCTTTGGCTCAGATCATGATCCCAGGGTCTGGGATGGAGCCCCGCATCTGGCTCCCTGCTCAGCGGGAAGTCTGCTTCTCCCTCTCCCTCTGCTGCTCCCCCTGCTTGTGTGTTCTCTCTCTCTGACAAATAAATCAATAAAATCTTTAAAAAAAAAAAAAACAAAAAAACCTGACAGTATTAACAATGCTTTTTATCACTAGAGCTCTTCATTTGTATTATTTTGTAAAAGTTCTCAAGAGTGGTTCTTCAGTTACCACTTCTGTCCACCTGTTATTTCTCTGCATATTCAACCTAAATTTCACTCAGAAACATTTTCAGTAAACTTGACTAATATTTAGTTTCAGGCAGTTATTTCAGAGTGCCTTATCCCTCTTAAGATACGATTTATCACCAAGTCATCTTTTCAATAAGTTTTTCTTCAAAAATTATATCTTTTGCTTTGCAAGTGTCGACCACATATAACTCCTCTGGAAAGCAAGTGGCAATAAAATGTGGGAATTCATTTGAAACCAGAGCAACATCAGAAATCATAGGTCTCAGTGTCATCTGTTGACATCCAAAAAGACCCTCAGAAGAACCAATTGCTCAAGCAAAGTTTAGTTTATCAAGGGTATAAAAAAGCAACACTCCCATAAAGTGAGAAGGCTATAGTTGATATCTAATGCTTGTTTTTAATTAAGAATGGAAAGTATTAGCATGGAGTTAAATACCAGAAGAAACAGCTGAAAGAGTTGAAAGTCATTGTCTTTGGAGGCATTGTGAAGGGGAAGAAACTGCCACAATTCTCATCAAAGCCCTCATGGGCTCTTCCTTCTCTCCTTCCCTTTTCTTTCTTCTTCTTCTCCCCCCGCCTTTTATTCTCTTTAAAAATATTTACTGATTACCTTCTCTTAACTTTTTTTTTTTTTTTTGAGGAGTCTCAGGCCAGCAATATCTGTGGAACAAGGTCCAAATATGGAAAGAATAAAGGCTGAAATGAACTCTGTAATGCTGGATTATAAATGAACATATTAATGTGTAAGCTCATTTTTTAAGAATACACATATGGAAATAGATACAGATGTAAGTATATGTGTATGAGTGTGTCTGTGATGATATCTTTCCTATTTCTGCCTTCTGAGAGGTCCAGAAATAATACCTCAGTAGCAATGAGAACATCTAGTATTTGGATCTTTGTTTCTAAATAATATTCTTAATTTTTAATTAAAAAACCCAGCACTCCTTGCAGAAATGGCTGATTCCAGGGCTTAAATAGGAAAAGTACAAGACAAGCCTAGAACATTTTGTTGTTACAGAAGGTGCTCAATAAATTGGTTGAAGAAATTATGAAAAGGGCCCAGAAGCTAGCTTGAAGGGGCTCCCACTAGCCAATAATTAAATAAGTTTAGCATCAAAATAAATAATGATAGTAATAATTACAACTTACTGAATGAAAAGGGAATTCATAATTCCATATTGATATAAAAAATGAGTAAGTGATTTTTTAAGTGGAGAAGGAAAGCCATACATTAAAATAGAAGGCCAAATAACATAGTTGGAAGGAATGATAAGGAAAAGAATCAGTATTTAGCAATTATCATAATAACTGACTCAGGACTGAATCATCAATGGATAATAAGGCAAATGGATGAGTTTGTTGAATACCAGGATACATATATACGTATTTACAAACTTTACAGTGGATAAACTGGGTAGATACCACTCTACCAAAATGTTTGAAGTTATTATGAGTAATGGGGCAAAACAACGTCACATGCCTCACTGAGAACACAATGTTTTTGCAGATTTCCTACCAAAAATCAATACCTGGATCTATCTGATCATGAGGAAACATCAGACAAGCTAATGCTGAAGTATTCTAGCAAATGACTAGCTTGTACTGTCCAAAAATATCAAGGTCACAAAAGACAAGAAAACACTGTGGAAAACTACCAGACTGGAGGTGTCTACTGAACTATTATTACTATTTTTAATGATTTTATTTATTTATTTGAGAGCGAGTGAGAACACGAGCAGAGGCGGAAGGAAAAGCAGACTTCTCACTAAGCAGGGAGCCCCACGTGAAACTCGATCCCTGGGACAGTGACCTGAGCCAAAGGCTGATACTTAACTGACTGAGCCACCCAAGTACCCTTTATTGAACTATTATGGGTGTATGCAGAACATAATCCTGGATTGAAACTTGGATCCAAAGAAATGAAAAATGTTTCATATAAAAGCATTATTGGAAGTTTCTAGCCAGGTAAATTAGGCTTTTCCAGATAGAAAATAAACAGTAAAACTACTTCTATTTGCAGATGAAATAATCCTTCATGCAGAAAATCCTAAGGAATCCACCAAAACCTATTAGAGCTAGTATATGGATTCAGCAAGGTTGCAGGACACAAGACCAACATACAATAGTCGATTGCATTTCTATGCACTAGCTTTGAACAATCTGAAAATGAAATTAAAAATTATTTCATTTTTAATAACATCAAAAAATAAAATGCTTAAGAATAAAAATAACAAAAGAAGTATAAGACTTCTATGTTGAAAATTATAAAATATTGTTGAAAGGAATTAAAAAGCACTTAAATAAATGGAAAGACATCTATGTTCATGAATGGAAAGACATAGTGTTAAGATGGCAAAACTTTCCAAATTGAGCTGCAGATTCAATATGATCAAAATCCCAGCTGACAGCTTTTTTTTTTAATTGACAAGATGATCTTAAAAATTGTGTAGAAATACAAGAGACTCAGAGTAGCCAACACAATCTTGAAAAAGAAGAATAAAGTTGGGGGATGCATGTTTGCCAATTCCATACTCACTACAAAACTGCAGTTATCAACAATGTGTGGTACTGACATAAAGAGAGACATATAGATCAATGGAACAGAATTTAGAGTCCAGAAATAAACCCAAACATTTACAGGCAATCGATTGTCAACAAGGATGTCAAGCAATTTAATGGGAAAAGATAATCTTTTGACGTACAGTGCTTGGACAACCAGATATCGATCTATAAAAGAATAAAGCTGGACTTCTACCTCATGTTAAAAATTAACCCAAAAATCAAAGACCTAAATGTAAGAGCTAAACTTTAATACTCTTTGAAGGTGCAAATCTTTATGACTTTGAGCTAAGTAATGTTTTCCTAGATACGACACTTAAAGCACAAATCACTAAGAAAATAAAATAGATAAACTGGACTTCATCAAAATTTTAAATGTATTATGTATCTTTTAAATTTAAAGATACATAAAGAACTCCTGAATATAAAAATAACTTACAGCTTATAGACAACACAATTTAAAAACGGGAAAAGGATCTGAATAGACAATTTTACAAAGAAGATATACAAATTGCCAATAAGAACATGAAAAGATTATCATTAGTCATTAGGGAAATGCAAATAAACCACAATGAAACAACTCTTCACATACTCCAAGAAAACTACAATTAAAAAGATAGGCAAGGATGTGAAGAAATTGGAATGCTCAAACATTTCTTGATGGAAAAGCAAATAGGATAGCTGCTTTAGAAAACAGAAGGTCAGTTCCTCAAAGTGTTAAACATAGAGTTACCATATGACCCAGAAATCCCAATTCTAGGTATCTACTCCCCAGAATGAATAGATATAGCCACATAAAACTTGTATATAAATGTTCATAACAGCATTATTCATAATAACTGAAAAGTGAAACAACCCAAATGTTTATCGACTGAAGAATGGATAAACAAAATGTAGTACATCTATAAAATCGTATATTATTGGCCATAAAAAGGAATTAAGTATGGATAGGTGCTATAACATGGCTAAACTCAGAAACATTACACTACATGAAAGAAGCCTGTCACCAAAGACCACATATTTTGTTTTGAGCTTATTTTGATTAAATATTTAAAATACAGAATTGTTACATATTGTATATTTAAAGAGACACTAAAAAAAGGAAACGGTCATCAATTCAAGTTACACCTAAGAACAATAAAGGCTTTCAAATCCCAAGGAAAACAAAGTTTTTAAAAATAAATAAGTAATTACATTTATTAAAACTTTGAAGATATTTAACAATTTATTGAAGTCTGAAAAATAGATAAATTCTTAATATATCAACTATAGCAACCTAGAGGTCCCAGAAATTATATTTCAAAAGATTTAGAAAGACTGCTTTATAAAATTAATATTACATTCTTTGTTAAACTGAAACTTTGGCAACTTTTGGTATAATTTCAGCCCTGAACCTATACCATGATAAATTACTCAGCAGCAGCATGGTTCCATCTCTATGAAATGGCCAGGACAGGCAACTCTGTAGAGATGAAAAGTAGATTAATGGTTGGCTGGGGCTGAGTGGGAGGAGAGGAGAATGGTTGGTAATGGATACAAAGTTTCTTTGGGGGATAATGGAAGTGTTCTAAAATTAGAGTGATGGTTGCCGCAACTCTAAAAATAACTGAATTGCTTACGTTTCCCCCTACCGTTCCCCCTCTTGAACTGTACACTTTTAACAGGCAAACTTTATGGTATATTGTATGCCTATAAATAAATAATATACACACAGAGAGAGACCAATAAGGTAAATGTGGTAAAATATTAACAATTAGGGAACATGGGTGGAGGTACATGGAATTTCTAAATTTTGCAGCTTTTCTACAAGTTAACTTTATTTCAAAATAAAAAATAAAAATAAGCTTTATGGTGTCCCTTGACTTTTTTTAACTAAATGCATGTATCATGGTGATAAAATTTTAAAAATTACAGAATATATATGGGTTTAGAATGAAGTAAGAGATAACATGGTCTAGTCAGGATGACTCCAGAACTCCAAGAGGCACCACTGGATAATATAATGCCAGACATTCCTTGCTAACTTGTAGCTTTAAATTCAGTGTACCGGGCCTATCTGGCAAAGCTCTAGAGTTGGCCAGTTTTTAGCTCTGCTGTGTAGGTAATTTATTTATGTTATCAGGGTATAATAGGCAGAATTCTAAGATCACCTGTAATGACTCAACCCTTGTATAATGCCCTCCTCCTTGAGTGTGAGCGTAAACTGTGAAGATGACAGGACAGTCCCACCCATGCCTGGATTATGTCCTATGGCATGGCTGACTTTAAGAAAGTATAGACCTGACCTAAACACATGAACCATTTAAATCTGGGTCTTGACATTAGAGACAAAGGAGTCAGAGATTTGACAGGAGATAGGCACATCTCGGCTGCTTTAACGATATAGGGGGCCACATGGCCAAAAACATAGAGAGCCTCTGGGAGCTGAGAGCAACCCTCAACTGACAGCCAGCAAGGAGACTGAAACCTCAGTTCTGTAGCCTCAAGGAATGAGATTCTGCCAGCGGTCTGAATGAGGCTGGAAGTCAATTCTTCTTCATAGGCTCTAGCTGGGAAAGCAGCCTGTGGACACCTTGATTTTGGCATTGTGAGATCCTAAGCAGAGAACCAAGTCGTGCCCTATCAGGACTTCTGCTCTAGAGAACTGTGAGCTAATAAATGTGTTGTTTTACTCTGGGAAGTTTGTGATGATATGTTACAAAGCAAAAGGAAATGATACACAAAGTATCCATTTCCTCACATACAACGTGAGAATAGGGTGCCTGGATGACTCAGCCCGTGTCTTCAGCTTAGGTCATGATCCTAAGGTCCTGGATTCCAAACCTGCATTGAGCTCCAGCTCAGCCAGGAGTCTGCCTCTCCCTCTGCCTCTCCCCGCCACTGGTGCTCTCTCTCGCTTGCTCTCTCTCAAGTAAATAAATAAAATCTTTAAAAACAATAAAAATAAAATGAGAACAATAGCACTGTCTGCCTCATATCAAAGTGAATCCTTACCAGATCAAAGAATCATATAAAATATTTAGCAGCCTTTCATGTAGTACATGCTTAGTTTAGGTTAGCTCTTATTATCATTACTTTTACTATTGTTATTGAAATCAGGTAAAGCAAAATCTCAAAAAAAAAAAAATCAGAATCTTCTCTGCTAAACCCATAATAAACTTAATTTATTCATTAATATGCCATCCAAGATATTTGGCACACCCTGGATATGAGTAATATTCCTCATATCATTCGGAATTAAGGCTTTGGCTTTTATTCAAGATCTAATTTATCCCAATTGTAGCATATCTTAGTGAAAGATAACTTTCTCGGTCCTTTAAAGAATTCATCACAAGGCTACCTGTCAAGTTTTGATGAGGGGTGGAAAATGATGGAGACAGCAGGGAACATTTTTATAAATGTTCTCTGAATATGGCATTTAAAATTTTATACGTTAACTGTAAAACTGAAACACTCCTGCCAACCAGCGGAGCCAAGATGGTATTCATGAAACAAACAAGCCAAACCACATGAATAAAGTAACACTCGTAAAATGGACTGAATGTTTGGTGTCACCTAATCCCAGCTATGGGGTAATATGCAGCATGGCTGATACCCAGACCCTAAAAATCAACTGACTGTAATGTGCACCTGTGCATATGTGAAGCAAAACACTTATTCCCAGGTGTATTTATCTAAAGATAAATAAGTGAAGCAGTAAAGCAGAAAAATTGCCAACCCATATAGCAATAAGCTAGCTTTATCTCAAACACTTCATAATTTCCATTTATGTTTCATAATATCACCAAGATTGCCATGGATTCATTCTCTTTGCTACCGAGTAAGGGCGGCACTCGCTCCTAGAGCCTCACTTCCCATCAAATTTAAAACTGCACCAGCATTTTAAGATCTCTAGAATTAAAAGAAATGCACTATTGAACGATCAGAGCAGTAGAGAATGTCAAGTAGATCCATAGATGTGCAATAAACTTCTTCAAAACATAAAAATGATAGAGAAATGAAATTAGAATATACCTCCTCAGCAAAGTGAAAATGTCACTAAGCTATATGATGGTTCCTGAAATTAAGACATAATTTTGAGAAAGTCATTAATCAACAGTTATTAAATACCTGACTATGATAAACAACTTTTGATAGCTGACATTCCTAGCTAAGAAAATTAAGTTTAAAATTTATTTAAAGTCTCACTTAACTCTCCTTACCTTAGACATAAATCTATTCTAACAGGAGTCATTTCGTGTTGCCTTTTACATTTTAAATCCTAGCAACATTCTTACTTTAATCATTCTTGAAACATTACTAATTTTTGGAAAGAAGTTTTATCCATTATTTTTACAAAACACCTTAGCTTATCATTAAAAAGAATGCTGACTTACAAAGTTGTTTTAAATACATATAATTTGTATCTTGGTTATTTATTAGCACATCACATTCAAAATACATTGCTAGTTGAACAGAGTGGCATATCAATAAATCAAATGCAGACTTAATCCTCATATCTGAATAATGACGTATGGCACATCTTCATATATAGGGCTGTGGGGGAAGGGAGGGCAGGCAACTTCCCACATTAAAGTACACCAAATTAGTTGAGAACTATTTTAATATATTTAGTTAAGACTTAGTAAATTTGTGAAGCATAAACAGATATTTGAGAGTGCAATTCCAAATAAGAAAAATAAGTTCAAGCTGCATATTTTTTGTTATTAAATATCATTCTTTTAAATGACATTACTATAACATAAAGAAAAAAGTTAGGGGGTTTGTCTGTTTTTCAAAAGAAATCAGTCTCTTTACTTCATAACAGCATTTCTAAACCAGATATGTTTTAGGTAATCAATCACTGTAATCCCTTTTTGGTGTGTGTAGGCTTTTTCCAAGAGGGTCCATAGCTTTACTTCAATACTAAATGATATTGAGTTCTCAAAATTAAAAGAACCATCAGAGATTTAAATAAAAATTGAAAAGAAACCCAAAGGGTTAAAATTATTTTATCTGAATAGCAATAAAAATAATTTTATTATTTTTATTTAATTTGAAAAATACTTAAAAATATATATAAAAAGAAAAAAGAAATCATCTATAAATCTACCACAATGTGTATATACGTTGAGGTGTATTCTCCTCTCCCACATCTCACACTGGAGTTGTTACATTATATTAGTAATTTGAAATAGTCTTTGTAGATGCTATCCCAAGTTTATGCAGACATATTTACACATATTTACACTACATTCACATAGGTATTTATTTTTTATAAAAAGGAGTCCTGATATATATGTACAAAGCTTATTTTTATTTTTAAATTACCAATACACCGTGGACATATTTTCAGATCTGTACATGTGTATCTACGTCATTCTTTTTATTGGTTGTATAACACTGCTCACCTCCAAACATGTTACATAATTTAGTCGTTCATTATGTTTATTATCTATTTCCTTCCATAGATAAGCTTCACTGGATAAGGACTTCTTCATTTACTGCCATATCCAAGTGCTTACTTAGGTTAGTCCTAGTATATAGCATGTTCTCAACAAGTACTTGTTGAATGAATCGAGTTTTAAATAATGTAAACCCATAACTTGTTTTGCTATACTCTTATTAATGAACTTATTTTGATTGTGTTCTTTGCTATTAAGAGAAATATTTCAAGACTGTCTCTACAGATATATCTCCCCTTACTGAAGCAGTTATTTCTTAAATTCCTAGAAGGTAATTGCTAGGTTATAGATTATGTGCTTTTAAAAATAATATTGCTAAACTGTCGTCCAAAAATGTAATACCAAATTAAATTCTTAATACAAGATATGAGTCAGCCATTTAGTTTTATTCTTTATAACTTTCTGCTTTTCCAATTTCCTATAACCGACATTAATTATCTTAATCAGAAGAAGCTGTGATTAAAAAGAAAATTTGTTTTTTTTTCTTGATCATCCTAGAAACATAATTTAACAGTCTAAAACTTGAACATACCAGATATCATTTGGACTACAGTCCTTTTTCACTCATTTAAATTATTCCAGTACTTAATTTTAAAAAATTGTTATTTCAATGTCTATCAACGATTTACTACCAAATAGGAGCCTTACAACATGCTTACTGGAGCAGAGAAATTAGAT
This sequence comes from Potos flavus, assembly GCA_028534135.1. Classification (NCBI taxonomy): domain Eukaryota; kingdom Metazoa; phylum Chordata; class Mammalia; order Carnivora; family Procyonidae; genus Potos; species Potos flavus. The sequence goes on from CM052898.1 coordinate 105,937,855, forward strand.
TTAACTAATTTTCCAAAGTTGATGTTGCCTCATAATTTGTATAGTGTGAAGAGAAATGCTTTTAATAATAAATGATTTTTGATTAATGATGAGTTATTAATAAATAAATGTATTTGCCTCTCAGCCCTTTTAGCCCAGGGAGGAAAGAAACATACTAAAATTTTCAGAGTACACAAAATATATTTTCGTTTCCAGGTTTGGAATGTTTCTAAGCAGCCAGTAGATTAAAAAAGGAGTTATTCAGCTTTAAACCTGACCTTATTGTTCGATAAGTGTGAACAGGGTTTTGGTAAAGTTTTTCTTCTACAAAAATTATACTATTAACCCCAAGTCATGATACCAGAGCTGCTTATTCAGACCTTCTGACAAATTGCACTTCACCCTTCACACAGGTCTGCATCTCACCTAAATAGAAATAGACACAGGGAGGAGTTTGCGTCAAGGTAAGTAGATTCCCTTTATGAAGGGAAAACAAATGGTAACTGTAATGGGACTAGACACTCCATCATTGCCTCTTTTCTGACTAATTTATCCAGGGACAACATTCATTGTCTCCTAAAGAGTTCAGAAGCTAATGAAATTTCATAACCACCAGACTTCTGATTTATATAATAGCAAGTTGTAAGTAATCAAGCAGAAAATCTATAATGAATAGAAAAATGTCCCGTTTTAATCGACATTGAAGAATACTTCTGAATGCATGATTTTAGACTTCTGCAAAGTAAGCATACCCTGCCCTCAAGGAATCTGCATTTTGCCTATCAGCCAGGGAGATTGAAAAAGAGGTAAGCAAGAAAATATAGCAATTTGAGTTGGTGTTCTATCTAGAGGTGAACTTTGTGATGCTTCGTTTCAGTGTTTCTGTAAGAAATTATACATAGCTATTACTTGTTAGATGAGCAAACACGACGCGATCATGAAAGAACTGGAAACTCTCAAGAGGGTTTCCCAATGAATTAAATTCCCTGACAGGGATCCAAGATCTAAGTCATCCTTCAGTATTCCGGTTTTTAACTTTCCCTCAAATTAACTCGTTCCTTTATTCATTTTGTTATCTCTTCTCTAGATATGAAGAAAAAGTTCTCTCTACAACTTTCTTTTTTTTTAAAGATTTTATTTACTTATTTGAGAGAGAGAGAGTGCATAGCAGGGGGTTGTGGCAGAGGGAGAAAGAGAAGCAGACTCCTTCCTGAGCAGGGAGCCTGACACTGAGCAGGAAGCCCAATCCCAAGACCCTGAGATGATGACCTGAGCGGAAGGCAGATGCTTAACCAACTGAGCCATCCAGGTGCTCCTCTTTCCAACTTTCAAATCTTCTTACGCTTTAAGTATTTGCATGGATAGGCTTCAAAAGGCCTATATGTTTCTTTAAAAAGGGTTTTGTGAAATTAAATTCTTTGAATAGCTATTATCAAAGTATTATTATAATCCTAACAAGATCAGGGTGCTAATCAATCCCCTTGTTGATTAAAGTTAATATTCTCCTTGTATTACTTAAAGGTGTCTGCCAAAGATCTCAAAGGCATTAAATTACTGTGAAATTTTTAGATGAATTTCTTGAAAGGTGTGTCCTATTTATCCAGGCTGTCTGTATATTGTTGTCCCATTGTTTACTTTAATATGTTTTTCCATGCAAATTCCATGTCTCGTTCCTTTATTGGAAAGGTATTATCATACTGTTGAACTTGGTAGATAATGAAAGCTTCACTTAATGAGATAACCCTACAGATACTGATTGAACACCTTCTGTGTGCAAAGTAAAACTGTAGCTGCTGAGGTAAACACAAAGGTAAATTAATCACAGACCTAACTCTCCTAAAGTTCACAATCAAGTGGCAGAGATGGTGACAAGACATATAATTTGGTACCTGAGTAAAACGTTGAGAAGAAAATGGAGGAGGAGAAAACAAAATTTTTACATGTCATCCTTGTGCAGAGACATGCTAGTCTTCTTTGTACTGGCCCATTTTAGTATAAAGTGAAATTTTTAGATACTGAAACTTCCTAATTTGCCATTAAGGCAGAATTTACTTAATTACATGGGTTCCACTGCAAGAAAAAAACCTCTGAATTTTCTTATTTAAACATTTACTACATCTCTCATTCATTTATTCCACATACCATTATTTATTGAGTGCCTCCTGTGTGTATAACACTGCATAAGAATGTGTCGCATTACGGAAGTGATGTATTACCTAAAAATAAAATATTTAGAGACTTCAGGATTGCTATTTTTCATAGAGATGCTTTATAGTTTGGCCCAGAAGTTCCTAGAGTATCTAAGCTGACTTTCATAGAAACTACCTTCTATATTTTACTGAACACTTTTTACATCATTTTTTATCTTAATATTAAAATCTTAAAGTTCATGTTTTTGGACTTTCATTTCAAAAGGTCTTTGTATTAATGGGAGAAGCCAGGATTTCTGGCAGTAAACAGTAGCACAAAAAGTCATCATACACCTGTGAATCTTAGCATTTATCTGGTAGTCTGTGTTAGAAATGATAATATGCAGAGCAGAGTTCTAATTGTTCCAGCTGGCAACAGATATCAAGTCTTAAGTCCAATTGTTCTTTACGGTTCACCAAATATTCTTGGGTCTTGAAGAAGATAACCAAAGAGTGATAAATGCACATTGTTCAAATTATTTTGATGATATATAAGATATTTCACAAATTTCACACTGTAAGGTATTTTCTTTTAGTGGTGGCAAAACATATTCAGATATGAAAATGTCCACCTAAAAATGTATATGCCTGTTTTTTTTTTAATATGCCTGTTATATTCACTTTAGTAATAGCCATCGGTTAATAATTAATTTTCATCAAATGAATTAAAACACAAGAGAAAATTATTTCTTATTAAAAAGAGAAGTGCTGCTCATAGGAAAATGCTGTGAGAAAAATATTCAATGTTATATTCAAATGTTGATGCATGAGGAGTGAATACAGAATGTACAAAAGTGCAGGGACTCTGAATCCAATGTGTCCATTTTCAGGAAGGTAGTGTAGAATGTGCTTGGTAAAATGTGGTGTTAAAACCAGAAAGAGGTAGACTGGTGCCTAAAATAGGGGATCCAAAACAAGAAAGCCAAGAAGTGGAGACCCACCAGGACAGCCATGCCTTAGTCTAGAAAGCAACTAGCACAGACTGAAACAGGTAGAGGGGTAAAATCTCCAAATGATCAGATTTATTTGAATATTTGAAAAGACAGTAATGAGTATTTGAGTGATCCAACAGAGGTATATTGAAAAGGTATATTGAAAATCAAATGAAACAAGGTGGGAGCAAAGTAATTAACTCTAAGTAAGCAAAAGACCAAAAAAAGATAAACTATAATAATAGTATTATTATTATAATATATAATAGTACTATTATCTTATAATTATAATAGTATTATTATCTTGTTTATTAATAAACAATATCTACACAGTAAACACTGGCCAATGATTTAAGCAAATGTTTTACAAAGATATTGGGAAGATAGAGGAAGGGAAGAGAGGTGAATATAAAAGAGAAATATATAATCAACAGGTAATATCTACATGTGACAAAGAAAAAGTTATATATATGTATAATTTGTATATGGAGGAGGGGGAAATATCAGACAAATCAGCTAAAGTTGTTGAAAGTGAATGTATCTGGCTAATGGGACTAGAAAGGAAGAAAGGTAGAGAGGTGTCTGATGTTTATTATTAACTCTTCTACTTTTGAAACCTTTGTGTATAGTATTTTGATAAAAATTTTTGAATTTTTTTTAAAGAGAGAGAGAGAGCACATGCACGTACTCTCTCTCTCTCTCTCTCTCTCTCACACACACACACACACACACACACACACACACATATGCAGGCTGGGGGGAGAGGGAGAGACAGAGGGAGAGAGAATCTTAAACAAGCTCTCCACCCAGCATGGAGCCCCCATGGGGCTCTATGTCACAACCTTAAGATCATGCATGACCTGACCCAAAACGAAGAGTTGGAGGTTTGAATGAGTTACTAGGCGCCCCCAAATCTTTGAATATTTTAAATTAGTATTTGAATATTTTAAATTTCCAAAAACAAAATGCATTCTGCTTAATCTAGGTAGAGAAAGAATTTGTTAAAGAATACTAAGGAACTCACAGTTTAATAAAATGGGTTAGTGAAACAGGGGAGAGGCTCTGTATCCAGCAACACACAAAGATTTGACCCATTAAAGACATTCCTAAAGCCAAATGCTGCAAATCCCAACTACCACCCATTCCAGAAGAATGAATGTTACCTACTCGGGTTGATAATTTTTGGATCAGTCTTACAACTGTGAATGGCAGAATATGGCTTCCCTGCTTTCAGGCTATGGCCAAAGGAATCTAGAAAAGTGAGTTTTCTGAAGTCTCCTTTAGAGAGGCCAAAAAGTATGGGAAGTTATCAAGATATAGAGAAGTTACACAAAAGATACCAAATAGCTAAAAATGACAAATGTTTGCTACACATAGATAAACCAATTCCTAAAATGTATGCTTTCTGTCATTAATATCTAACCATTTAAATACAAGCATCATTGGTAACTCCAAAAAAAAAAAATTCTAAGAAGATGTTACAATTCTAGATTGGAAACTTCTGGGAATTTATTAGGTTATTAGTTACCGTGGGGGGCTAGATACATCAGAACACAGTTTATACAGAGATGCGAGTATAGATTCTAGGCCTGACTATAAGAAAGTAAGTGTGAATAATCAGCTGAGAAACATTTGGTTAAATGGAAACGTGTTGAAGACCGAGTGAAAACTCAACATCTTGGAGATGAAGAGTTACAAATTCTGTCATAAGAATGGCTTTCTACTGTTAACTTTCCCTCTTCTACGTACTATGCATTGAAGATTAATTTTATTGCAGCTGGAATTTGAACATCTTAAGTGTAGGTTTTGGTGATTATATTTTTCTTTAGCTAAAATTATCATAAATTTCTTTCCTTATTAGCAGCAATTATGTGATAGTCAAGTATATTAGGAAGTAAACATGTTGATTTGCCTCCAGGGTAACCTATGCACAATTGGAGACAGGCGAAGACATAAAGAACAGGATGGATAATAATGTTATCATAATATAGAATAAGAATTGGAATTTTTATTTGATGAAATAAGAGTCCGGGTTTCATTTACTAAGCTGAGTCAACATAATGCCAGGAAATTAGACTAGCCCAACAATCCAAAATTATATGCAACAACTCCCAAGAATATTATCACTTGAAAATTCTTCAGATACATTAGCCCTTCAAGACAGAATCACAGAACATAGACATCTCAAGAGACCATCCCATCAGTTATATTCTGCCTCCAGTAAAGATTACAATAGTTATTGATTCCCAAAATGTACATTATGGTAATAAAGTTAGAGTTGATATAGGATATAACATCCTCATTTTACAGATTATAAAACCAAAAATCTTAGAATTGGAAAATATATAACTTCATTTTTATAAGTGAAAAGTTCAGAAAGTAAAAGCAATATGAAGAAATTCACATATGAACAGAAGAAAACATTTTAGAAGGCAGATGTCTTGGTGTTGAACATTGAGCCAGAATATCGTTTCAGGCAGTATACACATTCTTAAGTACTACACTATACTGCCTCTTGACAAAGGAGAAGTGTGGTTATTGAATATCAGAAGTCCAATTTCAATCATAATAAACAATATGTACATTAAAATAAGAAGAGATTATGGTTCTCAGTTGATTCTTTTTATTTGCAGTAGTTACATTTTTTAAAAAAGATTTTCCTTTTTTATTTATTTGAGAGAGAGAGAAAGCACAAGCAGGACGAGTGGCAGAGGGAGAGGGAAAAGCAGACTCCCCACTGAGCACGAGCCAGACATGGGGCTCCATCCCAGGACCCTGGTTTCATGACCTGAGCCAAAGGCAGATGCTCAACTGACTGAGCTCCCCAGGTGCCCTGGCAGTAGTAACATTCTATACAGCAGCTGTGAACACTGAATTAGTGAATACTGAGCCATTGCTCCAAGGGGAAGTATAAGATTAGATTTCTGAAAGATTTTGGTGACAACATTTCTTCAACTGAGAAATTTATAACTTTGTTTAATTATATGCAATATTTGTTTGATTATATGCAGTATATCTGTATAATAAAACACTAGCTGAGAAGGGTTTACCATGATCCTTACCCTGGTAACATGAACTTAAATTTCTTTGGCTTTCGGCCTCACAACAATGCTATCAACCATGCGTTGTTGGTGGTTTCTTTAAATCAATGAAATCAATGAAATCTCATGAATTCCCCTTATTTAGCCACTTTTCCATCCATTCCGTAACTTCATCATAAGTTGTAGATGTTACTTTAGCACTTTCCAGGGCAGCCTCATGTATATAAGTGAATTTCCCCTTCCTTTTTCTGAATAGACCATACTATTTCATTAACATTGAACTCACAGCCAGTGGCACTGTAACTCATGCCTAAATGAAGTTAATCTAACACAATATTTTCTCCAGAAGGCATCTCACAATTTCCTTCCATACACACACACACACACACGCAAACAAAAAACAAAACAAAACAAAACAAAAAAAGAAGATTGCACTTTAGCACAGTGCTTGGGGCATTTTGAACACCAAAATCACCAAAACAAGCCCCCAAATGCAAAAATCATGGCACTAAATTGACCATGAAAAAGACACTTGAGAGTTGAAGCTAGAATGCAGTGTTGCCTTGCTTGAACTCAACTGGGAACAGTTTTTCACTACTCGGCACACGTCCACAAATGACCAGGAAAGTGGTGTTTGACTGAAGTTACAGATAAAGTTTAATGAGTAAGCAAATTTGCAAATGCATAATTCATGAATAAAGATCGACTATATATTGACCAAGATTTTGAAAGAATGACAAGACTAGGGTGGCCAGGATGGAGGACAGGGACGTACTCCACTGCTGGCGTGTGTCTTCTGAATTGGGACAGAATTTTCAGAGGTCAACTTAGGAAGAGGAATCAAAAATTTTTAAATTGTTCACATGTGATGATCAATTTCATGTGTCAACCTAATTGGGCCACAGGGTATCCCAATGCTCGGTCAAGCATTATTCTGGATGTGTCTGTGAAGGTGTTTTGAATGAGACTTACATTTACACTGGTACACCGAGTAAAGCAGATTGTCCTCTCTGATGGGGGCCTGGGGTGAAGATGCTGCTCATCCAATCAGTTGAAGCCCTGAATAGAACAGACAGCCTGACCTTCCCCTGAGTTAGGACAGAATTCCTCCTGTCTCACCGTCTTTAAAGTAAGGTATCAGTTCTTTCCTTGCCTTTGGACTCAAATTGAAATATTGACTCTTCCTGTGTCTCAAGCCTCTAGACCTTCTGACTGAAATGACACCATTGGGTCTCCTGGGTCTCCAGCTTGCTAAATCACCCTACAGATCTTGAGACCTCTCAGTCTCCATAATCTTATGAGCCAATTTTCTAGAATCAACTTATTTCTCTCTATATGTACATCCTATTGGTTGTTTCTCTGGAGAACTCTACTATACAGGATTTGTCATTGGAATTGTACTTCTAGGAATATATCTTGATATACTAATCAGCAATAGATACATAGATGGTAGATAGATAGGTACATAGATGTATATGTCTATATCTTTGATGTAATGAGAGGTTTATGGAACTCTTACAATAGCAACAGATTAGAAGAAGAGCCTAAACATCACAAAAAAAAGTTTTCTGTACATCATAATATGCCATGATATAAAAAATTATATGGATATATTTATTTAAAGAAAAAGGCACTTAAAAATATTAGGTTAAAAATGATTACTAGGCACCATACATAATGGAATTACACTTGAAAAATATATGTGAATATACATGCATAGAAAGAAGTTTTAACAGAAGTGATCATCTGAGTGGCAGGATTTTGGATAATTCTATTTTTATTATCTACTACATAGCTATATTTTTAAATTTTTCTATAATGAACATATAATTTTGTGTTATTTAAAAAAAAAGAAAGAAAAGCCATGATGGACCAAAGGCTTGGTGACACAGTAGAAAGAACTCCAGATTTGGTGTTTGGTGACCTGGGTTCTAAACCTAGCTCCTCACTAATTTGAAACAGTAGCTTAACTACCCTGGTCCTCATTTTCTCATCTATAATATGGAACTGAAATAATTGCTTTCTAAAGGCTCTCCCACACGAAAGTCAGTCTTCCTTGGGCTCATGTCTCTTTGGATTCTTTGGTGAGGGTTCTAAGTGTTGATACCCTCATGATGTCAACTCTGGAATCCTAGGGGGCACATAAATGATTTCTGCACATGGGCTGATGGGACATTCCCAACTTGTGGCTCTAGCCCTAACTTGGCTCAAACTTGGCTTGTGATACTAGAAGGGAGGGACATAGATCAGATGTAAGATTCTAATTACCTGGTTGCATTGTCCAAGTGTCCTAGAGAAACAGTATATAGTAAAAAACAAAAAACGAACACACAATGAACCAAAAAAACCCCATGGATGTTGGGTTTGCATTCCCACTTAAGCACTTACTAATTCTGAGGAGGATTTTCCTCACCAGTAACAAGGAGACTATTCTATATGCTTCAAGACTTTTTTGTGAGTTCTAAATTATTCAACATATCTAAAATGCATAGGACAAAACAGGCACTAGGCAAAAAAAATAATCTTTGCCTTTTCTTCTTCCTTTCACAGATGACACATTCTAGAATCAGGTAAATTCTTAGGAAAATGGGGGGAGGAAAATGAGTTTTTTTCATGATTGTCCTAAGAGCTACAGGTAATCTTGTTGTTCTACCTAATGATTACATTAGGCAATTGATAAATTATAATGCACAGTGAATATGTTGTCATAGCAGTAAAAAAATAAAATTTAAAAAAGCATGTTAAGCAATAAGAGACAGGAAATAAGGATTTAATTTGGGGATCCAATTTGAAACACAATTAAGGTGATGGAGGAGACTAATATTTCATTCATCTAATAAAATATCACCAGGCTTGGTAGTGATTAGATGCAGAGTCATTTCCTGGCCCCTCTAATAGATAATAGCTGTGACACTGTGTCCTTCAACAAAGTGCCAGAGGAATAGCTTAGTGTACTCCAAGAGGAAAACAAATCACACCTTGTCAGACCTCCATGGTTCCTGGATTCTGCCCACCAAAGTAGTAACGTAGTCTGATCTTATTTTACTCAAGAATCCTGGTGGGATCTCAAGGTAAGAGGTTATTGTTTTATCTTGAAAACTAATTCTATCTCTTTAGAAAGAGAGTTAGGCAAACTCACGTTGATGTGTAATTAGGAACAAATTATGAGGCCTTTTATCCACTCAATGAATCTTAGTTTTGTACAGTGAAGAAATTACTTAGTCATCCAAAGAGTTGATCTCCTAAATGTTCTGTTCTCATCCTGTTCTAATGTCTGATTACCTCCAAATTCCCTAAAGGTGCAGCTCTCCAACTTTGTGCCAAGTCGTCTGAAGGGAAGGCAGAAAATTCACAGGGGAGCTGTGGATATTCTATATTTTTTAAGGGAACACTTTGATACTTAGTGTCTATTAGATGGCTCCTGAATTATAAGTCTGAGTTAATTTTCAGATCTGGTAACCTTTCTTTGAATGACATATCTTTTAGAAGCTAGGTTGCTGTGATAAAAAGCAAGCACCACACAAAAATTCATGTGGAACAGGAAGTGAGGGTGGTGGTGTCCAATTTCAAGAATGATACAGGATATTTTTTATTTTAATTTATATGTATTATTTTTTCAAATGGGTACTGAGTCGTGAGGACATGAATACTTATGAAATCATTTGGCTCTAACTACTTAATACACTAAACTGTCAGATATTTCTTCTGTCCTAAGAATGCTGTGGCAAAGGAAAAGAAAAAGAAAAACAAATAAAACAAAAACCAGAGACATCGAGGGCCCCATGAACAGAGAAGGTCTGGCAACCTCTGCCCGCAGCCCTCTTCTACCTTCTCAATACAGCTCAGGCCAATATTTTATCTTCAAATACTTATCTATCACAATAAACTGCCCAAGAAGGCTGGGGAGATGGGTGTTCTTTTCCTTAAGGCAGAGAAAGTTAAAATACATTTGAGGTCATTAAGATCTTTTCAACCTATTAAAAAATACCTGTTTGGGCTCCTGTTAAGTATCTGTCACCTGAGGACAACCATCTGTTCTTTCCAATTCTCAACTGGCCTTAGCCTCCTGTCTTCTTGCCAAACGTGTTAGATGGCTGATGGCTTGATTTCCAAAATCAGTGTGCTTTGGGGTTGCCTACTCTATGTGCTTATTTACAGTAATATTTATTCTGTCTGACCTGCTTTCTGCATTTCTCCAAACATATCTCCATATCTCATAAGTATACTATTTCAGTTCTGATCGTATTGCAACCTGCGAGCACCCTAAAATAATTATTTTATTTTCTCTAGGTTAAACTGGAAAGCTGGGAAATAAATATTCAGACTTTATCAGTTACTCATATTGTAAGTAAGGCACTGACACTCCCATTTATAATTGCATAGTGAAGATCCCCGAGAACCTGTTTGAAACCTTTTCTTTCTTTTCTCTCTATTCATTCTGTCTGAGAGAATTCCTCCCCTCTGGGTGCTACCGCAGCATAAGATCAATGTAGATGGCTCCCACGTTCCTATCTCCTCCTTTATCTTGTTTCTGAATTGCAGCCCCACGTTCCAAATTACCTAGATATTCCACAAGCCCCCAAAACATCACGTGTCCCAAATGTACTCACCCACTTTCCTCTCATACTGCTCTTCCTTCCTCATTCTTTTACAACCAACTTAGGCTCAAAATTTGGTTACCTTTTACTCTTTCTAGCTGTGTATCTTTTCCTTCATACTCTATTCCCCTTGCAACTTCACTGGTTCTTGCTTTTATTTCTCCTTACTCTAGTTCATTTTTTACAAAGCAGCTAGATAATTTGCTAAATTCAAATAATCCCATGCTACTTCCCCCTGCCAGCTTTATTAAGATATAGTTCATATATAACACCATGTAAATTTGAGATATACAATGTCATGATTTGATATATGTATGTATTGCAAAATGATTACCACAATAAGGTTCATTAACACATCTACCACTACACATGGTTACAACTATGTGTGTGTTGAGAACTTTTAAAATCTACTTAACTCACTTTCCAATTTGACAAGCCAAAAGAAGGGTACATCCCTTCAAGGAATGTTTTACCCTTCAACCATCTTCACCCATTACCCCCACCCCTCACCCCTTGCAGCTACCAATCTTTTCACTCTATAAGTCTGGCATTTTTAGATCCACATATAGGTGGTATTATACAGTATTTGTCTTTCTCTGACTTATTTTACATTGCATAATGTCCTCAAGGTCCATCTATGTTAGCACAAATGGCAGGATTTCCTTCTTTTAATGGCTGAATAATATTCCACCATTTCTATATACTACATCTCCTTTATCCATTCATCCATTGATGGACACTTAGGTTGTTTCCATGTCTTGGCTATTGTAAATAATGCTGCCGTGTCACTTTTGGAATTTAGCCTTCCATGCTATGACCTTGGATGATTTAACCCCTGCTCGTGTCATAAGTTTCATCTATAGCCTCTTAGCATCCCCTTTTATCACAGCTCTAGCCTTCTTTTGACTTCTCATATATTCATTGCTTTTCCCCAAATCAGACTCTATATAATGCTATTCCTGCTATCTGAAAAGTTCCAACTTTGGCCTTCTCCACCTTTTAAATGTGGGATAGTGTTAGGTTTAAGTTGATCTTTGCTTAAATTCTATCTTCTTCTAGATCAGTTCCTTATGCAAGGCAACATACTTCAACTTCCACTCACCCACCACTGCCCCACTCTGCCTCCAGGAAAGAAAAAGTGCTCTCAGTTTAAGTTGTGCTCTAACTGGCTTCAAATTTGGAGGGCATAACAGCTTAAATGTACAGTTATGTTAGCATAATGACCCAAATTAGCCACAACAGTGAAAAACTCAAGCGTGCATTGATCATAAAAAAACAAGAAATCTTAAAAAGTACTTGAAAAGTACTTGAAAAAAACATGAACACAATCTTCTGTTAAGCTTTCAATGGGAAGATCTTTCTTACCATGATTTGCAACTTAGAAACCAAGGAAAAATGTTCATAGATGTCTCCATTAAATACTTGCTTTGTATATACTACAATATATAATTAGGTATCTCCTTATTTATTCATTCATCAACATATATTTATTGAATCCCTGCCGCATTCTAGGCTTTGTGCTAGCTCTAGAGTCAATCCATTTTGAGGCAAGGTGCTGGCCTTCTTTTTCTAACATTAGTCAGTGATTAACTGTGGGCTACCCCATGGTTGGAAGGCACAAGTGTCACCTCCCAGACAGGATGCTCCTGATCTCCAAGGTCAGTCAGTACTTAGAGAAAGTGGCAGTTGTGAACTCTTAACAGTCAAAACTCATAACAGCTGTGAGGTGGGTACAACAGCCTTGAAAAGACCATGTGAGACACCAATGGCTTCTACTATAAGGTGTAAGTGAAAGAGTTGTACTCTTGGGAGCCCCAAAATGATACAACTCTGGGCTAGACAAGGGTCTCATTAACATAAGTATTGCTGCAGGAATGAATAAGTACACATTATCTTGTGCAGAATTACTTTCAACTTGTTTTAACACAGTGGGCCAAGAACAGAAACAATGGTATCCTCAGACTGGGGCCAACTGGATTAATCAGTTTCTATGTTGTCTCTCCTTGAGACATTTGGAAGCAAGGGTAGCTTCCTTGGATTAAGTAAGCCTTTGGCATTCTGGATTCATTTGGGGAACAAAAGGGGATAATAAAACCTTGGAAAGTCTATTATAGGAAGGAGTCAGATAATTTCATTAAAAAAAAAAGTCATGATCATGCTTGTACCCTTAAGCTTGTGAAGAGCGCTTACAAAGTATGAGTTGGAGAGGAGCTAGTTATGGGCGAGGTGCAGGAGATGTCTTCTAAATCTGTTTCTTGTGGGGCTGAGAATTAATAACTTTGGAAAGGGGAAACTGTAATCAAGCATCAGGAAGTGTCAATCTTCAGGCCTAGAAATGAAATAGGAAATGCACAAGAACTCCTTAGTGGTCTACCCACTAAGATAATTCTTTCCATTTGAGCAGAGACTGTTTTTATGTCAAACCACTGATGAATACTGAAGTAATTTAATAAAGATAATGTTAAATATTTTAAAACCACAAATCTCACAATCTTTCTGAAGTTATGCTCAGATTTACTTTTTTTTAATGCTAATAGTGTTATTTGAAACTTGGTGAAAAGATACATAAGGTAATCCATTGTACAGATGTGCTATATTTTTTATTTAATCCAACATATGAGCATGTACATTGTTTTCCACCTTGGGAGGGATGTTCAGTGGTCTACCTACACATTGGTCATTTCCCGCATGTGCAAATGTATCTGCTGAATAAATTCTTAAACATGGAATTGTTGCATCTAAAGGCATGTGTATTTTAAATTTTGATGGAGAATGCCAAGTCATGTTCCATAAATATTACTGTTTGCACTCTTATCAGTGGCAAATGAAGTAAACATTTATAATTAAATGCATACCTACCTTATCATATAGTCAATCTAAAATTGTTATTCTCTGTTTGAGAAAAATATTGTTTTCCATCATTCCTCAATAAATACAGGACAGATACAGGATGCTATTTTTTCATTAAGTGAAACCTTCTTTCACTAAAAATCCCTTCCGTGAATTCTTTATTCTCACTAGGAGTGTTTTGTGCAAAATGGCTTCCCTCAAACCCTTAGGGAAAAAAATTCATAAGATTTGACACAAGAGAAATCTTTTATGTATTCACTTCTCCAAATTTCTTTTCTATCTCATTATTGCCACACACAGAAAAAAGTATGAAATGATGTAGAGAACTTAAGTTAGGCAGTGATTTATCAGAAAGAGCAGGAACATGCATTTAAAATGTTCATCTTTAAGGAAAAAGAAGGAACAAGTTTTTAAAAATGACTTTACTGTACATCTAACAAAAGAATCAATATCTGGTTTTTGCAGGAGCAATCCCATAGTGAAAATAAAATCATTCACCCTTGTAGCTTTAAACAATGAATTTCTGTGCCTAAGGAAAAAAGGGCATTTTCTAGAGAAGCTTTAAAAGAATAATGAGAAATTAAAATTACTCATGTTCCACTTTTTTAAAGCACTTTTTCTTGAAAATGAAATAATTAATGCGCCATTCCTAATGCCCAAAAGCCTTGAACAATTCTTCACAAAGTTTACTAAATAGTCAAGACTGAAGTAGATGTTAGCCAAGAAAAATAAAAGCAAGAGACAGAACTGCATTTCATAAAGCATTATTTCTCTTGAGGACCTCAAGCAGGCAAAATGCCAACAGAGTTGTTAGAATAAACTTTTCAAAAGCTATAGTCAGGAAACGAAAAGATACACAAAATCTTCTTTAAATGGAAATAAGATGAAACGGAAAGAGGGGAAAATCAACATTTCCTAACCGCTACTGGCCTTTAGACTGTGTCCCTTAAGCCTCTAGTTCAACCATATTTGGTGCTTTTCAAGTATGTATCAGTTAAAATGAAAAAATGAGAGAAAAAGGAAAAAAAAAGAAAGTGAAAAAGGAGACAAAGATATGCATATGCAAAGATATGCAAAGATCAGCTAATACAAGATACTGTGTTTCTCGCATCTGAAGGCACCTCCATGTTTGTTTAAATTAATCACCTTGTGTTGGTTCTCCTAATCATGCTCATAGACACACTGACTAGAAATCTGTGGTCCAGCCCCGTGGGCAAAGCTCCCTTTACACATGTATCTCACAAAATTCCTTTTATTGCAATGTGTGTTCACTTCCTGCTTTCTACATATAAAAATGTATTTTAAAAAACTAATCCAGAGCAGCTGAACCGCCAAGAGAAGTTCAGAAGCAGGACGTTGAAAATGCAGATCTGAGACTCACATATATATATATATATATTTGGAACTCTTCAACATGAAGGTCACAGCCCAAATATGTGGTGAGGCAGAATAATGAAATAAAAATTACAAAGGAGAAAAAGCCAGCGAGCAAATCAGCGGGGACCACGAGGAATCGCGCTCCAGGGTCACTGCTATGTGGGAAAGTGGCTGGCAAAGATAGCCTCACAGCGGGTTGCTTGTGGAACCTGAGCCCATCACTAGTCCTCTCTGGGTTTCAGTTTTCCCATTTGTAAATTGAGGAGCTGTCTGAATCTCATACCCTATGGGTCTCTGATTCTATGCTCCTACGGGCGTGTCAAAGGAAGGAGGATGAGGTAGAAATTTCACCAGGAAGGCTATTTCCTCCATCCCGTCTGACATGGTCTGGGGCATAGTGCTACTCCCCAAATATTCTTCCATGCATCAGCCCTTTTGCACTTAGGTGGAGCCCTATGACTTGATCTGACCAATTAGCTGTGAGCAACTCTGTATCATTTCTAGGCTGAAGCATAAAAGAGCCCACAAATGGCACAGCCCATGCCTTGTGTGTAACCAGAAACTCTCACGTAGTTCTTCCATGCTTCACTGGTATGAGGGGGGGTGGCTTTCAAAGCTGCTGTCAGACCCACAGCCCTGGAGCCTCTTCCTGCCCTTGCTAAGTATGGCCACCATGGCATGTGGAATGCAGAGCCATGTCAATCCGGGAACTTTCTGGTAACTCATCACATCAAACTAGATATTCAGGTTGAGTGATCATTTCATTGTCTCCACTCTGTCCCTTCCCAGAACTTCAACTCAAGCTGGGGAAGCCAAAAATCTGATGTTGGTATATAGATCTTAAGATGTCTAGCTCGAAGACTTCTCATAAGTTTCCAATTGGAGTGTAATTTAGTACCATCGTTATGGAGGATAATTTGGCAATACTTAGCAACTTTTAAATACACATGGCCTTGAATAGCAATTCTACCTTTAGGGATTTATATTGCAGGTATGATCATGTTCTCACGCAATGGCCTTTTAATGAGGTTATTCATGGGGGATAATTTATAATAGTGAAACATCAGAAACCCGCATATCCATCAATATGAAACTGGTTAAATAAAAATTATGATAAATTCATACAGTGGACTATTATGAAGACACCAAATATAAGGAAGTGGCTCTTTATGTGCTGATCTGTAAGATCTCCAAGATGTATCTGGAGGATTAAACTAAAAATCAGTAATATGGATTATGCAAAAAGTCAGTGGGTAAATAAAGTTCAGAAGAGAAAGGAAGAATTTTTACCAGATACTCTTTTATACTTCTTGGATTCTGAACCATGTGACTGTAAAATTTATAAATATCTATAAATACATTTTTAACTAAAAAATACACTTGTTTAATTTTTTAAATATACCTTTTCCCCTAAAAATATGTATGCATAAAAAACCATATAATTATATTTTAGAAACTGTTCCAAGTTGAATAATTACTTATTTGTTCTTTGAAATACCTTCCCTCCCCAGAAGCTACAGTTGCTTCAGTTTTAATGAAAGAAGAGCCTCAGGGCGCAGAGAAGCAATTTTTAGTTCCTCAGAATAAGCAATTACTGGTAACTAGCATTTAACTATATCAGTTTAAAGTTGTAAAAATGCCATCTCTCTGCATAAGGTCAATAGTTGGGATTTGCAGCATTTTTTACCCAGACCTTTGTGTGTTGTGTTTCTCCTTGGCTTATTTCAATATTTGCAGTAAGACTCATTCTAAGGGTGCCTGGGTGGCTGGGTAGGTTAAGCATCTGCCTTCGGCTCAGGCCATGATCCCAGGGTCCCGCATCAGGCTCTCTGCACAGCTGGGAGCCTGCTTCTCCCTCTGCCTATTGCTCCCCCTTCTTGTGTTCTCTCTCTGACAAGTAAATAAAATATTAAAAAAAAAAAAAGACTCATTCTAAACTATCATTCTATAGTTTTTGTAGCTTCCATAAAATTATATCACTTGGATATAAAATGACAAGCACAAAGCAATCTTTTGGTGGTTCTCAGACAACTGAAAGCAGCTAACAGTTTTGTGAAGAGTTTAGTGTAGACGAAGGCTGCTCTAAGCTCTTTGCTATTATTTGTTTGATTGGTTGTTGTTTAATCATCACAATGATTCTATTAAGCAGGTACTATTATTATCATTTTACAGGTGAGGAAATTGAGGCACAGAGGAGTTCACCAAGGTCATGTAGATAAGAAGTGATGGAAAGAGGATTCATACCCAAGACTCTGCTCCAGTAATGATGGTGATAATTAGTATCTATTGAACAGTAATTATATGTCAGGCACTGTCCTAAACACTTCCATGGATTAACTAATTTTTGAGGGATTGATCAGTTTAATCCTTACAAAAATTCTATGAGTAGGTACTGTTATCCTCCCATTAGATATAAGGGTATTTTCCTAGTTCCGGCTGCTATAACAGAATACCCTACTCTGGGTGACTTTAGTAACAAACATTTATTTCCTGCTGAGCCAGGAGAGCAATGTGGGGCTTGATCCCAGGACCCAGGGATCATGACCTGAGCGGAAGGCAGATACTTAACTGACTGAGTCACCCAGGCATCCCTATCCCCCTCTTTTTTTTTTTTTTTTAAAGATTTTATTTATTTATTTGACAGAGAGGAGAGAGATCACAAGTAGGCAGAGAGGCAGGCAGAAAGAGAGGAGGAAGCAGGCTCCCCCGCTGAGCAGAGAGCCTGATGCGGGGCTCGATCCCAGGACCCTGAGATCATGACCTGAGCAGAAGGCAGAGGCTTTAACCCACTGAGCCACCCAGGCGCCCCCCTATCCCCCTCTTTAAAGAGCTGCCAGTAGCTCAGTGAAATTCCCTGGTTCACATAGTAAGGAGTAATGGAGACAGGGCTTGAATCCAGCCAGGTCTGCCTTCTACAACCTGGGCTCTTCCCATAACACCACTGTATTCCTCCCTGAAGAATGACTTTGTGAAGCACAGGGCAGACCACTGGGCCCTGAGGTCAGCTCTGGCACACGCTAGCTGTTTGTCTTGTCCAAATCGTCTAACCTCTCTGGGCTTTCATGGCAATGCTTGTAAAGAAAAAAGGAAAACCAGATGGTCTCTAAAAACACTGACAACCCTGGGAGTTTCTATCTAACCACCCAACTTCCCGCCTCTGTCCCTTCTCTGTTTAGAAATTCCATCCAGGGAAATCTCTATTCCCCCCCTTTTATTCTGATGCTACAAGACTCAGGGAATATAGCTCACAGCTGAGGAGTTCTGAGCATCTAAGAGCGAGAGTTGAAGTTCCAGAAGAGAATAAACATTTGTCTCACGGACCTAGGTTCAAATCCAGACCTGGGTTCAGCTCCTGGCTGCCCTACGTCCATATAGGAATTTCTGTCATCAGTTCCATCACGGCCTCTGCCACCGCTACAGCCTTGTTCCTGTGCCTTCGCTCATGCAGAACCGCCTGCATTCGGTACCTTCTCCTTCCCTTTCTACTTTGAGGGCCCAAAGCTATAATATCCCTCAGGTCCCATTTCAATTGCCTCCTCTCTAGGACTCCTCCCTTGTTCTCTCCTCTTCCCCTATTGGAAGTATTCTTTCTTGTACGTGGTTTAGTTTTTTTCCCTAAATGCTAATGGAGGTCAAGAGCACAGAGATCACTGCCATTTCATTTATTTTGTGCTATCATTCTATTTTTCTGGCCAGGAAGTTTTTTATGATCTCAGGTCAGTTTAGTCTACTGCACTGAAAGCTGATTTTTTTACATGTGAAGCTTATAACAAGTTTATTTCTTTAACATGCAAAATAACCCCCAGTTCCTTTGACCTTTTCTAAAAGGGCATTTCCTCCCCACTATTAAATATCTTGGTTGTTTTTCTCTGCCTCCCTCCAACTTTTCTCTCCCTCTCAATTCCTTTTGCTCTCCCTCTCCTTTCTCCTTTCTCTCCTCCTCTTCCTCATCTCCTTCTCTTCCTTCTCTTTCACTTCCTTCCTCTCCTCCTCCATCTCTTCCTCCTCCTTCTCATTCTCTTTCTTCCTTTCTTTTTAAATGTATAATTTCAATTCAATTTAGCCAGTGTGTGCTGAAGTCCAGCTATCTATAGAACTCTGTCATTGGCATTAGAGAGGATAAAGAAGGGCGCCTGGGTGGCTCAGTCAGTTAAGCGTCTGCCTTCAGCTCAGGTCATGATCCTGGGGTCCTGGGATCCCACATGGAGTCCCACATGGGCTCCCTGCTCAGTGGGGAGTCTGCTACTCCCTCTGCCCCCTGCCCCACTTGTGCTCACTGTCTCTCACTCTCTCTCTCTCCCAAAAATAAATAAGCAAATAAAATATTTAAAAAAAGAAAGCGAGGATTAAAAAAATAATCATAAATAAATAAATAAATAAATAATAAAAAAATAATCAAGAACAATCTCTCCCCTCAAGGAATTGGCAATCTACTCAGAAAGAAATCTGCAAAAACAACTGATGACACAATGCAGTCTAAGAAATGCCTGGGGAACTGGAGATTAATCTTCATTTGAAACAAATAATGCAATACACACCCACACACAAAAAAAAGCTGTCTTAAAAACAAACTAAAGAAACTTATAATATTTAAAAAATATTAGTTTTACTAACAGAGAACCCAAGATACAAATTAGTTATAATTTGAAAGTTCTTCCAGCTTTCATAAAACAGAAAACAAAGTCCATTGTTATTGTTGGTTCAAAACTAATCAGTTACATTTATATGGAAAAGATAATGTGACTTTCTTCTGTAGTTATTTAAGCAAAAATTAGCCTAACTTTCATTTATAGCATAAAATTTTTTTCATTTTTTGGTTTGCTTTTTTATGTTGGATAGGTATTATGCAGCATTTTAACAGACCCCGCATGCTCTATGACAATATTTATAAGGTGATGTTTGCCTTATATGGAAGAGCTTTAAAAAGGGAATACTACATTGAAATGGTGAGAAGTTATCTAGCATACCAAGCGGTCCAGTACACATTTTTGACCTTAACAAGCTAAAAGACTGCCTTTTCTCTGGTTTATAGTCCCACATTGTGGAGCAGGTGGCTTTAAAATCTTTGGAATCTAAGCTACGATGGAGACTTTAGGGATCCCTCTAGCCCAGTGCTGCACTCCTCATCAGTCAGCTGGACCAAGCTAAAGTCTCCTTCCTTGGCGGTGCTAAATGGCAGTTTTATATACTTCTCTGTCAGTCTCAAATGAGCTGTTTCATATCTTACAAACACCACCACCAAAAACATAGGTCTTCATAGACCTCTTAATGTATTACATTAATAACATAATCAATGTATTAATTTACTTTTGTATAAAAGAAATAGAAATACTCCACTATATAAGAACATAATGCAACCCTAGCAATTGGTGTTATAACATTTTTGTGTTGATTTTTGTTACCAAAATCAGACCATGTCTCAAACTGTAGGCAGTATGTTTACTGAAATTAATCAAAATAATACAAAAGTGTGGTTCAAGCACACACGTGTAAACCAAAATGATGATGAACACAAATAAGTGGGGAGAGAAGAGTCAGAGAATCAAAGGTTGTCATTCCATTTCCCCCTTCCTTCACAGACAAAAAATTCCATTATCATATTGGCTTCCATTTTTGTTCTTAGCTTATTTAAAGCCCATGTTTCAAATATCTTGCGCATTGAAAAGTAACAACACAAAACTTAGCAATTGCTCTAATGAAAATTTTGGATAATGATTGTCACTGTACTGGAGTTATTCATCTGTGGTGTCAGTCATATACATATTTGTAATGTCCCAATTCATCAGCTTAAAAAACCTAGCCAGCATATAAGTGAAATATACTACAGCTCTCCCATTATTAACAACAGGAAACATAAATATAACCTCCTTTCATCCAGGGTATCCTTAGCAAGATTTGCAATGCATTTTATTATTATATTCACATAAACAATGCAGAAGAAAATTTAAAGCAAAACAGAGAGGTTTGATTTATTTCTACTCCTTTTCAACATTTCTTCTGATGTGACTCTAAAATAATGAGTAACACTATATTTTAGTCAATAAAACCAATATTCTGCTTTTAAAAAATGAATTATAGAAAATTAAAAAATACTCTACTAATAGAAAAAGTAATACATTGGCTGGCATTCTGTGTATTTCAAAAATTCTGTCAACAGCATAAATATATTTTAGGGCTATGACACAAGAACTTTATTTGGCCTATAAATATATTTTTATCGCTACATATTCTATTTCAAGGAACGTTGATAGAACATTTGCTTCAGCCAAAAATCTTTTCAAGAGAAATAAAATAAGGGGCGCCTGGGTCGCTCAGTGGGTTAAAGCCTCTGCCTTCATCTCAGGTCATGATCTCAGGGTCCTAGGATTGAGCCCTGCATCGGGCTCTCTGCTCAGCAGGGAATCTGCTTCCCCCTTTCTCTCTGCCCGCCTCTGCCTACTTGTGATCGCTCTCTGTCAAATAAATAAATAAAAATCTTTAAATAAAAAAAAGAAATCAAAGCTTAGGTTTCCTTTCTCTTTATAAATGTAAAAATGCTACAGAAATTTTGTATATTACAGAAAAGTAGAAAGAAAAACAATTGCCCATTATCCCATTCACTGGCAGTAGCATTTTTGCTATAACTTTTCTTAGGTTTTTTTAAATGCATAATTTTTTATTCAGTGTTACTTTTCCCCCCATGGTAAGAACACAATTTGGTATCTTTTTCCCACCATCTTTAAGTACAAGGAAAGGGATGTTAGAATGATACTCAAATTCCCATCCCACCTCTCCATCTGACAAGTTTTTATCACCTTGACAAATCACTTATTTCTCTAAGCCTTAGCTTCCTTGTCTATAAAATCGGGAAAATGATGACGTTTGTCTGTTGTGATCCCCAAGTGAGCGTGTGTCCTCACAATGGTTGGGTTCTTGTTAGTGAACACTGGTGACCTACAGTAATCAGGATTCATCTCAGGCTACCTTGCTGCCCGGGGATCTGTATGATGAGAGTGAGGCTCAGTGATTTCTGCCAGACACGCAAACATTCCATGACTCTCAGCACCACCAGTTCTCTATCTCCAGGAAACCTCATAGCAATCTTCGTGGAAGTGTCACTCTAAGGCAGTGATAGCCACCCTATTCTAAGGTTGGGAGCAGTGATCTTTCTAATTAGAATACATAATGAAAATTAAAGTCCTCTTCCAGGGGCATCAGGCTGATGGCCTCTCAAGAATTAATACACTATTCAAGGAATGCAAACTGGTGCAGCCATTCTGGAAAACAGTATGGAGTTTCCTCAAGAAGTTAAAAATAGAACCACCCTAAGACCCAGCAATCGCACTCCTAGATATTTACCCGAAGGACAGAAAAATACAGATTCAAAGGGGTACATGCACCCCGTTATTTACAGCAGCATTATCTACAATAGCCAAACTATGAAAAGAGCCCAAATGTCCATCTACTGGTGAATAGATAAAGAAGATGTGGTATACACACACACACAATGGAATACTACTCAGCCATCAAAAGGAATGAAATCTTGCCATTCATAATGTGGATAGAGCTAGAGTGTATTATGCTGAGCAAAGTCAGTCAGTCAGAGAAAGACAAATACCATATGATTTCACTCACATGTAGAATTTAAGAAACAAAACAGACGAACATAGGAGAAGGAGGGGAAGAGAGAGGAAAACAAACCATAAGAGACCCTTAAAGACAGAGAACACACTGAGGGCTGCTGAAGGGGAGGCAGATAGTGGGATGGGTTAAATGGGTGATGAGGATTAAGGAGGGCACTTGCGATGATGAGCACTGGGTGTTGTATGTATGTTCAGTGATGAATCATTGAATTCTACTGCTGGAACCAATATTGCACTGTATGTTAACTAAAATTTAAATTAAAATTTGAAGAAAGATTCAATACACCATTCAGGCAAATTTGCATGTGTCTATAAAGTATTTATATCTGATCAACGAAGTTGGAGCATCATTCATTCCACCAATGAGAAAGTACCCCTAGCATCCCTCATGTTAAATAATGAACTCTAATTAAAAAATCCCATAGTGATATCTGAAACACTGGTGTAGATACTCCTGGAGTATGTGTCAATGCCTTTCAAATATTATCAATCACCCCTGGAATGTGTATTAGAATCCTTGATTTGTTGACCAAATGTCTACGGGCTATAAATTAAAACTGATATACACACATTTGTATCCTGTTGTCCATGACAAAGTTTTTTGCTTTTTTTTTTTTTAGAGAAAGAGAGACTGAGAGAGAGAGATCAGGGAAGGAGGGGCAGATGGAGAGAGAATCTCAAGCAGGCTCCATGCCCAATGTGGAGCAGACACAGGACTCGATCCCACAACCCTGAGATCAGGAACTGAGCCAAGGTCAAGAGTCTGATGCTTAACTGGCTACGCCACCCAGGAGTCCCATGACAAAATATTTTAAAGTGAATATGAACAACTGAAAGTATGTCATATACTATCGTAAATTCTCAAAAATCACTTAATAAATACTTACTGAGCTCCTAGCACTATTCTAGGTTTGGGGAATATGGAAATGAAAAAGAAAAATCTCTGCTTTCATGGATACACTGACAATTAGTGCTCTCAATAAACTATTTGTAGAATAAATAAATGGTTGATATCTTTCTTTTTTACTGTTATGAGTATGTTGATGTTGCTACTGCTGATAATGACTTAATATGTACCTTCTGTATACATGGTGTGATATATATGTATATGTATATATATAGAAAGATTTATTATAACATGAGCATTTTTCTTAAACACTATTGTTAATTACTACATGGTAGGTCAAAGCAACCTGCTTAGCCATTCTTCTTTCCTTGGCATTTAAGCCATTTTAAATTTTGTATAATAAAAATAATATTGTGAGAAACAATTCTGTGATATATCTCATAAAAATCTACTTAATAAAACTACTCTAACTCCTCTTTCCTACTCTCAACCATATTTAAATTGGACATACTATTTATTCCTGAGGGCCAAGCAGCTCACCTCCCTGGAAATGTTGTCATGTGTCCATATCAGACTGACCTTGCCTGTTTTAATTTGTGGAAGGATAGCTTTGGCAAAGCCATGGTGAGGAGGAGAGTGCTTGGACACTTTGAGGAAAAAATACATTGTGAGAAAGGTCTAAATGCAAGACCTCTCCTCCTCTGGTTCTTTCTCCTCCTCCTCC
This sequence comes from Potos flavus, assembly GCA_028534135.1. Classification (NCBI taxonomy): domain Eukaryota; kingdom Metazoa; phylum Chordata; class Mammalia; order Carnivora; family Procyonidae; genus Potos; species Potos flavus. Next base: position 105,962,014 of record CM052898.1, read on the forward strand.
TCCCTTCTCCTTTGCTCTCCTCCCCTCTCTTCCCTCCTTTCCCTTCTTTCCCTTCCTTTCTTGAAGTGTTTCCTCTGCCAGTCTCAATGCTCCCAGCCTTTATGTCACTTGGTAGCTAAGTTAGAACCATTTTCCAACCCTGGAATGTACTGTCTCTAGATCTGTGATCACAGGCATTGAGGCAATTTATTCTTTATTTCTGAGGGGACACCCCCTCAGAACTCCAACATGCACCAGAACACCGGAGTCTTATATCCTACATTGTTGAGGACAAGACCCTAAAGGGTTTTATTTCCTCCCTTTCTGGTCTTGGACGTTATTTGCTGATTCCTGTGTATCTGGTCAAAAATAACATATAACTGATGTGATGAACCAATGTGATGTTCCTCAGATCATCTCAACAGCCCAGGCCCCTTTGATGATATTATGACGGAAGAGGAAATTTCACATAGATCTGGAACAAGGTCATAAATGTATACTCTTGTTCATCCCAAGTGAATGCAAACTACTTCTGACCCTCTTCCTAATGGATTGAAAAAGGATGAATTCACCATAAAGTCTGCACATTATCTACCTTAGGCCAGGTATCCTGCTTTGGCAAAGATATCAACACATGTGGCACAACGTACTCTCATTCTTCAGGATTTTTCTGGTTTAAATAGAATATGATGGAGACCATCAATTCTGCATCTTTAGTTGAAAGACAGCAATAATCCCTGCCATTCTCCATGAAACTTAAAATAATTGTGACTTACTATTTTGGCAGGGGATTAGGAGAGTTCCAACTGGCCTTCTCCCTTGTGATAACACTTACTCCACAGACCAAGCAATCAATATGGAGATTCTCCCAACTGCTGAGTACGCCTGCCTGTTATAATTATTCGTCTGGGAATGGGAAAATGACCACGTGTGGCTCTAGGGACTATTATGAGTAGGACCTGGGGCAAGATTCCATTTATTGTCTGACTCCCAACTAGGCCAACTGTAACAGGGAAATTATATGTTGCTACTTTGTGGGTTCCTTTTGGGCAATACTGGGGCATTGTTATCACGTGTCCTTCAGTACCCTTTCTCCTGGGAATTCAACCTTCATTTCACTAAGTGGGTTCTGGGTTTGAAAACTGGCTCATTTCTGGAAATCAGGCAAGAGATTATCATTTTTATTGTGAGAAACTATCCTCAGTCTCCTAGGATTTCTTTCGACTATGTACATCTTGCAATACTTATGTTGGCTGCCTACTGTCTTGCCCCATAGGATACTGTATTCTATCAACCATCTCCATATCCTAAATTAGCAAAATTCAAATAGGCTATTTGAAAGGGATACTAATTGATAAGAACTACGAACAGTCTGTGATTTTATCTTCCTTGCATGCTAACAAGTTAGCCAACCACAATTTCATGAGTGTCTATTGAAGATTTAAGATTTCTTGGTCAGAGACACGGAATGGTTTGTTATTCATAGCAACAGTAGTAGTAGCCCAGAATATAAGCATCTTTTGTGCTGGTTCCTTAAGCCCCATCTCCCAAAAGGGAATGCAAAAGGGGTAAGATGAAGCCTGAACATGTAGCAGGATGTGCTATAGGAGAGGAACCCTGAGCTTAGGGAACTTGAATATTTTACAATGAAAAATAAGAGAATTATTCCTTGTTTTAAAGGGAGACATTATGTTGATTACACTAGACAGGAAGCATGCCTGCCCTTTGCTTTGGAAAGGAACACTACCTCTATCTTCCAAGGCTGTTTACTATACAAACATCCTTTAAAAGATAGTTGAAACAAAAGGTAGTCAGTGTCTCACTTCTCAAGATGTGGAGAACATGAGAAACTCATGGATAATTATGTCCCCAAACTGATCACATACATTGAAAAGGTTCACAATATTTGTTCAGTAAGGTATGTAAAATTTATGAATGCATTACAGTGCTGATCCATGGAAGTAAAACCTTGTTGAAGGGATCACAGTGCTTATTTAGGTTAATAATTTATTAATGATTGCTTTGTTAATTATTAAGATTATTTACGTTAAGATTTTCAACTTTTGGATTATATGATGATGTTTTGTTGATTATAGAGAGGTTCATCTCCTTGATTCTATCTAAAATTTAATTATATAATTATATTCCATTGAAACTAAGATCTCAAAAATGGTAAGAGGTGCCATTATACTACTTATCATTAAGAAAAAATTATCTAATAACTATATATTGCAATGCTTTATCATCATATCCACTGTGAACTGCATAATAATAGAGATTTTAAATTATGAGAAATAGATGTGTCTTAAAATCAATGAAATATGTATTTATCATCTGCCTTTCCCAACTAGAATATAAACTCAAGAGGGAGGTGGGGATTCTGTCTATGTTAATCATCAGTATGTGCTCAGTGCCTAGAACAATGTCTGGCACATAATAGTCAGTAAATATTTGCTGAATTAATGTAGGAATAAATGATCGGTTCTATTTCCCTCTCCTTTCTCTCTCTCCCCACCCCCAACTTTGGTCTGAAACAATAGTTCTCAACTCTACCTACATACAGAATTATCTAGGGAGCTTTAGAAACATAGCAATTCCTGGGCCCTATTCAGACTAATTAAATCAGAATGCCTTGGAGCAAGGCACAGACACAGGTATGCTGTAAAAGCTGTCCAGGTAAATCTAATGCATGCTGGAAAGTTCAGAACCACTGATTCATGCTGCTCCATTAACAGCATATATACATGAGGCAACCACGCAGCGCCACCTTGCATCTCCCCTGTGTGCAGAGATTTGATCACTTGCTGGATGAGAAAAGGCTTAAAGGAAATCATTGATATTCCCTCAGAGTCAAAATCCAATAAACTTTCATAACACCTTCTCACAACTATCTCATTTGATCCTCAAACAAACAGGTGAGGAAGATACAGCAAATATTATCATTTCCAAAATTGCAAAGAAACTGAATCTCAATAATTTGCTCAAAGGAAAAAGAAGGGTATGCACATTTTATCTCCTCTGTTTCAGGATCTTCAGAAAGTCAGAATAACTGTTCTAAACTATCATTTTATCTCTGTATTCAAACAGCATTTCCTGATCAATGTGTTAACATTAGCAAAACATTGAGGGAAGATCTGATTACTATGAGCCGTTCATTCATTCAACAACTACTCACTGAATATTGACCAGTTTGTGAAGTGCCTGCAAAGTTCCAGCTGCTAATCTAAATCAGGCTGAGTTTTCCCTGTAACTTTTACTCTGCCCCAGCACCCTCTAACTTTTCCCATGTTTCTGCCTCTCACCACCCTGGTGGCCTTCCTTTGCCTACCTTGGTTTAAGCCAATGCCCTAGGTCTTGCTAATAGCACAAGTCTCTTCATGCTGTTTCATTATTTGAAAGACTGTTAATTTTCTTTTGAACTACAGTGTCCTACTTTCTTCATGCTTCAGGCCATGATTCTCTTCTCTTTCCTTTCGCTTGCTAGTTTTTATTCAGTGAGTTTGGGGCTCCTTGAAAACAGATGGAAACATGCTAAGAATAATATCCAATTAACCGTTGGAGAATTAAAGCTTGAGAACTGGGGTCAATTTTGTTTTTTGTCTTTCCAGAGAAAGCAAAGTCCTATCCCTCTAATGTGCTAGAAACCATTTTTCCTGGAGGGTGAAGAAAGCCATTAAACTCTCATTATCATTTTATAAAGTTGGAAACATTTGCTAGGATTATAGAGGGATAGCTCCAGCAACTAGGAAATCTGCACTTAAATGATCTTATGCCCATAAATGAATGGGACTTACAATAAAGCATTTTCCTGAAACAACCCTAGAAGACTATTAGAATCAAAAGTCACCATGATAAAAATGTAGGCAAAATAGGCAGACTGTTCTAATGCTCTTTAGGGAGAGACCTAATTTCCTCGTGGGGTATTATAACATTATTAAAAAGGTAATAGGATATCGGCCATCCTTAGAAACCTTTAATCCCAAAGATTTATATTATACAATTAAAGTCCTCATTAAAGAATTTAACATCATCCATAGACATTCAAATTTATATAGAGATGGTAATTCCCTTTGGTTTTTATGTAGTTTCTTTTTAAATTTGAAATGAGGCTGGGGATGCAGAGTCCACTATTTCTAAGTACACATTTAAAACTGACATTTCACAACTACTATTCCACCCAGACCCTCAACATGTTCTGTACATATTTTTTTGGAAATACCCTGTATTATTTTCTTCCTAAGCAAATGTTTACTAGTACTCTAAATGTTCTAATACGATGTACAGTATGTTGGGTGACCATACATCAATTTTTGTCTGGGACAATCCTGGTTTATGTCTTTGTTCTGGCATAATTATCAACAGCGATTCCTTTCTGTGTCAGAAGTATTTTAGTTTGGACAACAAATTATATGGGCACCCTAACAATTTTAGTTTAACACAGTTTAACCTGTTTCGCAAACTTACTTTACCATGAAATCCATTTAACCTAGAACATGTATCAACCCCCTAGGAAATGATACTTTGCAGCTTTCCTAATTAATACTTAATTAGGAAATTAAGTCTCTCACATGAGTTTAATTTTGTAAAAATTTATTCTTATTCTTTTTTTTTTTCATAGGAACCATAAAAATCACTTGCAGTAAGTAGGCATAATAGAAGAAACTGCAGGCACATTAAAATATACAGGAGAAGGATGAAGTGTGCAGCCTCTTTTCCAGGTTATGGATATTGTGAATTTGTAGCTATGGAGCATCTGGTCTACCATCCTCCAGGGGGTTGTTGAACCAGGTCTACCATTGATTTCTCAACTCAACTGCACATTCATGAATGCACTGGGTGGATTACAGCTGATTTTGCATGCCGCTATCTTAAGCGCCTAAGTTCACTTCGTCCCACTACTTACCACCTATAAACCCCCTTGAATATTGCTGGTCAATGCGAAAAAACAAAAAACAAAAAACACACAAAAAGAACAAAAAACAGAAAACCTAGTATTCAATGGTAGGACTGCACTCATACAAGATTTGTGGTCACCGGGTCTCCATTCATTCCCCTACTAGCCTTAGCTGGGCTGGTGGAGGAAAACATCAGAATCAGAGTAATTTAACTGCTCTAGGGTAGTGTGTTTTTGTCTGTGGCAATATATGTCCCAGGAAGTGTAGTCTGTCAGCAGAAGACTCCTCTTTGGAGACAGGAACCCATGACAAGGGTTTGCTCAATATGACTGTCCTTTTTTGCTTGGGCCAGTGTTTCTTTTTATGGGGCAAGTACAGATTTCTGTCACAACCATTGTCCCAGGATATCTCAGCAGGAAACATTCAAACCCACAGATATAAAAAACACATCAACAGAACTCAAATTCTTCAAGTATTTTAAGTTTTCCACCTGATTCACTTTTAACAGCAAGTTCAACTCCAGAATAAATCATTACATTATCCACAGAAAATCCACTCATTACATTAAAACAGACAAATGACTCCTGCTAATAAGAAAGTCAATTGGCATCTCAAATAAATTATTTAAACTACCAAAATAACCAGTGTTCTCTGGAAACCACTTTCTGGAGACTATTTGGGTCCCAAAAAGACTTTACAGTATTGTCCCAAATCATCCTTAAATGTTGATATGCACCAATTTTTTTTTTTCCTTTTGGAATAATAGCTAACATCTATACCAAGCTTCCTGTGTCTACGCATGGTTCTGAACACTTTTGATGCATGTACTCATTTAATCCTCTTAATAATCTTCTGAGATACAAATATCACCATCCCTATTTACAGATAAAGAAAGCATGATGCAGAGAAGTTTACTAACATGCCTATGATTACCTGGTAGTAGGTAACAGCCTGTCATGCCCGCACGTATCAAACTGCACCTTTCTTTACAATAGAGTAGGTCTTTATTTAAAAGCTTTTGAAGACAAGTAGTAGGTCTTTCTTGTTTTCCTTTTCCCAACAATTCATGCCCTACTTTATGTATTACAAGCAATCAAGAATGGATATAATAAATATTTTAATGAATAGTAGCTATGTTTCAGATAGATGAAAGACCAATATTCTATAAAGATGTGCCTGGGGGATAATAAATGTTCAATAAATATTTATTGATTCTTTCTGATAATGTATATGGAGACTATGCCAACATTTCCTACAAATAGTATTATTAAGTTATTTCCTAATTCTTTAGTCTGATAAAATTGAATTAAAATTTAATAATGTATTTCCCAAATAAAATTTAACCGTCAGTTTAAGCCCATGAATACCAAAAACGTATTCTGAGCCACTTTTTTAAACTGTTCATTTTTTCTTTCCAACAGTTAAGACTCTCTACTGCATTGTCCCTCCAAAATTCCTGTCTACCCAGATCCTCAGAATATGACCTTATTTGGAAATAGAGTCTTTGCAGAAGTAATCAGTTAAGACAAAATCATACTAGATCAGACCGGGCCCCAAATCCAACAGCACATGCCCTTATAAAAAGGTCAAGTGACAACAGGGACACTTACAGGGAAAACACCACGTGATGACAGAGACAGATGTGAAGGTAATGCCCCTACAAACTAAGGAACACCAAGGAATTCTGGCAACCACCAGAAGCCAGGAGAGAGGCCTGGAACAGATTCTCCCTCAGAACCTCCCTCAGAACAGAAGAAATGAAACTTGCAGACACCTTGACTTTGGACTTCTAGCCTCCACAACTGTGAGAGAATACATTTCTGTTGTTCTAAGGCACCAGTTTGTGCTAATTTGTTATGGCAGCCCTAGGAAGCTAATGGAGACACTAATGTCAAATTTTGGTACGGGTTCATTGTTAGGTAGAAATCTACTGATGTCTCAATTGTTTTGACATTAACCAAAAAAACTTTTTTTTTTAAACAATATCAATCTTTTCTATTGCAAACATACATGATTTTTGTTTATCTAAAATGATCACTTTTCAAAGCAATATGTAAATATCTTATTTAAGTTTTTGAATAAACTACCTCTGCCAGTTAATTATTTGTTGCTCTATGGTGATGTGAAACTTATATTTTCTCCATTAACAATAGACCATTTCATTCTTGCCTGATAGAAGCCTAAAGCATTCTCATATTGTACAATTAATTTGATAGAACCTTTAGTAAAAGACAAGTCAGACCTTCTCCCATTATCTTTTCAAAATGATGACCTTTCCTTCTGGGTTGTTCATAAAAATATACAATAGCTTTGGAAATAATTTCAAAAGCTACAGTTAATCCGTTCATTAACTAAATGTTAAATTGTTGAATAATGAATTTGGCAATTATTTTACTAAGTTGACAAAAGAAAAATTTGCTGAAGTCAGTTCTAACTGTATGAAGCCATTTGTGATTATACAAAAACACATGAGCCTTTTATTTGCTCACACATGTCCCTCCCTTTTACCCCAAGAATATTTTCAGTTTGAAATAAGGGCAAAAAAATTACTCATTTAGACTTTGCTTCTGATTATCACTTGGTAAGTACATTAAATTCTGAAAACACAACTCAAATATACTTAAAAATAATGACGACATTAATTAGAACCTAGAACTACTAATTTTTTAAAATTTAGCAATTTTTCACTTTCTAAGAAATATCATTTAAGAGGCTAAGTACATTTCTAAGCAACAGGGAGAAATATATGAATTCAGTTGGCACAAAAGTAATATTTACAGCTAGAATTCTTTTCAAATTTTACATTTGGGACTTAAGTGTGTTTGAATCACCAGAAAAGCTTACTTGCTGTTGGCATCACCTATAGATTTAAAGATATACTGGAACTATATCCCTGGGGAAATAACAGAGAGCTACAAGAGAAGAATATGAGTTGAAGGTGCTGACTAGTTTTTTATCCTAGCCATGAACATAGAAATGACAGTTCATTAATTTTTCATATGTAAGGTAAAGGCATAATTGTAATTTCTAAAGCAGAAAAAATATCAGAGAGACAGTTTAATAATTGAATGATTTCCCCTCAAATTGGGGGCTAGGGAATATACACAATATTGTATTCCCTCTTAAATTCAACAATTCTACATATGGATGAGGTTGCTGAGTTACCTCTTCATTAAAACAAATCATATGCTTATATCAGGCTCTCAGATATACATAAAATTAATGCTATATTTTGAAGTATTCATAGAATATGTTTACTAATGTCTATGGCTATTTTAAATGGCTGAGCATTTTATATTAAATGAGGACACTCCCTAGAACACAGACATTATATAAAAATTAGTACTGAGGGGCCCCTGGGTGCTCAGTCAGTTAAGTGTCTGGCTCTTGATTTCAGCTCAGGTCATGATCTCAGGGTCCTCTGATGAAGACCCACTGCTTCTTTGGCCTCCCTGCTCAGCAGGGAGCCTGCTTCTCTTCCTCTCCCCTCTACCCCCACCACCCTGAATGCATGTGTGTGAAGGCACACACTCTCTCTCTCTCAAATAAATAAGTCTTAAAAAAAAAAATTAGTACTGATATCCAGGCATAGAATATTGATTTTCTAAGCTATCTAAAAAGAAAAAGTAGAACATTAAGATTCCTTCCAGAAGCCAGTTCCTGGCTTAGTGTAAACTTTGTATTATTTGTTACTCTTATGATATCAAATAAAACAAAAAAGTAGGCCAGGAAGCCATGGGATGTTGGCCAGTGGCCAGCCGGTCCTTTGCGGTGAATCTTGACTTACAAAATCTTGACTTTACCAGACTGCTAGTGAAAGAAGAATGGAAAGCGGGATAGAGAGGATGGGGGGGGTGGGGGGGCCACAGCCAAGCCTGCCTGCCTTTAAACAGGGAGCACACATGAATTCAAGAGCTAATACCAGACCACCGGCAAATGCTAAAAGGATTAAAGCCCAGATACGTCCTTGTTGTGCTATCTGCATAGGCGCACTATTTATTAATTCGGCTGTCGGTCCTCAAAAACCAAGAATATTTATAGACGTGGAGCTGAAGGAAGGAAAAGCAGAGAAAAGGAATTGGAAGCTTGGTTTCCATTCCGTTAGCCTTGATCGTACCTGTGTGCCTTCCTACAGCTCTGAGGTAATGGAAGCCAAGACGCTGTGAAAAGGGAAGACAGAAGAGCTCCCAGGGGCTCCTAAAACTCATTCCAAAGAGAAATACAGAACAGAATTACTAAACCACTGAAGGAGTCAAAGTTAGCAATCCAGCAATCCAATGAAAGTAACTACTCCTAGAGTTTGCAAAGGGTCATAATCTTTGAAATGTAATGCGAAATATTTTCATTACTTTACTCACTGCTAAAGACAAACAAGGCAGGCAGGCTCTAGCCAAATGGGCCTGCAGTGCTCTTTTCTCCTTCCCCAGCCTCAAGGCAGCCATCAGACTCTTGGCATATTCCCCAGTAGCATCCCAACCCCACACCACCAAGATTCACATACACATGTGATACACATTTTAGTTACCTGAGATCCTCTGCAGGTGGGTAAACGACTTCAGAACCCCACGCCAACTTGTTCATTCCTCCTTGAAAATTTCAGGTCTTCAAGCCCTAGTGTTAAAGGCATGTCAAATTTAGTAAGCTGATGAGCACAAGAAGTAGAAAACAACAATAAGAAGGAAGAAGAATAACAGGGGAGTACCTGGTGTGGTTCACTAAAGTTAGAGCAACCCTGTGAGATACTGTATGGGTGAGACTCAGAGAGGCCAGGAAAAGGTTTCCAGGGCATTCACACGGAGATGCTCCCGGCGCAGGGGTCCTGCGGTGTAACCAACCGGTAGTATGAGAAAGTCAAAACTTAAATGTGTAGTGCACATGAAATTCAAATGCATTTTCGAAGTCAGAAGCCAAGCTTTCATTTTGCAGTCGCCTCCTGCATGCCTCCAAGCAGATTAAACCTACCTGTTGCAGGTTACTTCTCTTTCCAAATGTCTGGTAATGGTTGATTTTCCTCCCAATCCAGTTTCATTCTTATTAAGCATGTACTGTGCTCTTTAGCCACCTCAGTGATTTTGTTGCACTTCAAATAACATATTTCACCTGCTGTTGGAGGAAGTCATCGAGAGGATGTGACCACGGTTGACGCTCGAGCTGGACGCAGGCAGTCGGAAGCTCTTCGCCCTGCCCCTGCCCTGGAAGTGTTCCTTCTGCCCACGGTTCCCACCGCCCGAGCCATTCACGAGGACGCCGTGAACCAACAGCTGCTTTTCTCTCAGGGTTAGCAGCCTTTTCAACAGCTTTTGCTATCTAAAAGCCAGCTTAGTGATTGAAATCTATTGAACTACCTGAAGTGTACCACGAAATTCGAGTGGTGATTATGTTTTCCTCCCTGTCTCAGAAAAGTTGGCTTGGCTTGAACAGACACTAAACAGCGCACATTCGTGAGTTAGACCGGAGGTCCACATGGTGAATAAATAGCCCCTGACCCGCCCCTGCCCCGCCCTGCCCCGCCCCTTCCCCGCCCCTACTCCGCCCCACCCCACCCCGCCCCTACCTTGCACCTACCCTGCCTCAAATAACAAAAGCTAGAGGCCAACCGAGTAGCTTCTTTGTCTTGTGGTTTACTTCACAGTACTAATGCATTTTGCGTGACTGATATTTCTGCACATATAGCATATGTTTCCAATCTCTGAAGTTTTAGGAAGTGCCCTTGTGAATATTGAATCATTGGAAACTAAAGAATGTATACTGTTTTTAAGATATTTGAATATTTCATATATTGAAAGCTCCGATAAGACCTAGTTGCCACGTACCATCAGTAAAGAAAAACAATAAGGGGCACCTGGGTGGCTCAGTCGGTTAAGTGTTCAACTCTTGGTTTCGGCTCAGATCATGATCTCCAGGTGGTGAGGTCAAGCCCTGTGTCAGCTCCGGGCTCAGCAGGAATTCTGCTTGAGATGCTCTCCCTCTGCTCCTCAAAGTTCCTGTGCTCTCTTTTTCTCTCTTTCTCAAATAAATATTAAAAAAAAAAAGAAAGAAAAACAACAATATAGTCCAAGAAAGTCAAATACCATATGATTTCACTTGTGTGTAGAAGTTAAACAAAACAAAGATAAAAAGAGACAAACCAAAAAATAGACTCTTGAGAACAAACTGATGGTTGCTAGAGGGGAGGTAGGTGGGGGAAGGAGTGAAATAGGTGGGGAGGATTAAGAGTACACGTATCACAATGAGCACTGAGTAATGTATAGAATTCTTGAATCACTATATTGTACACCTGAAACTAATATAACACTGTATGTTAATTACACTGGAATAAAAATAAAAATATTTTAAAAAAACAAACAAAAATTGATTTTCAACATAAAACAAATGACAGTAAGGTTAGGTTTAGTCCCAGGGGTGCATGGATGGCTCAGTCAGTTGAGCACCTGCCTTTGGCTCAGGTCATGATCCCAGGATCCTGGGATCGAGCCCTGCATTGATCTCCTTGCTCAAGGGGGAATCTGCTTCTCTTTTTCCCTCTGCTCCTCCTCCCTGCTTGTGCTTGCTTTCTCTCTCAAATAAATAAAATCTTTAAAAAAAAAAGGTTAGGTTTAGTCTTCTGGCCTCTAAGCTAAGAAACAATTCAGGCCCTCCATGTCCTATCTCTTTCTCAGTGAGTCTTAAATGTAAAGAAGGGAAGAGAAACTTCAGAGTTGAGTGCTTCCGATGAAGAATCAGTGGCCCCAACCACACCCCGAAGGCTGCTGCAATTGTTCCCATTTTATGAGTGAGCAAGTGGAGGTGCACAAAGATCGAGAAATTTGCCTCGCTTCAGAAAGCTAGAGAATGGTGTAGCCAGGGATCAAATTCCTGTCTGTTTCCTTGTCATGTGGCAGGAAGAAGCACAGACACATGGTTATTTTCTCCCAGAGTATTTTAACCATGATTTTCTCACCATTAATGCATCATGATATCAAGATACTGAGTCATGACTGACACTGCCATGAAATAGAATAAAATAGAAAAGGCATGAGCTATTTCTTGAAACTTTTATGTCGTTGATATACATGCACATATACATGCACACTGTTTTGTGATATAAAATGTATTTATTTCTTCCTATGATCCTACTCAGAAATGAAACTAATTAAACTGCCAAACTACTCTCTTTTTGGGATTCTTTGTTATTCTATAAAAACCACAGTTTATGGGTTTGAGAAACAGTGTTTTTTGAGGCAAAGCAATTGCATTATGAATTTTTTCTCCAAGAGCAGAGATTAATAGAACTATTGACTTGTGCAATTCTCCACTGCAATGTTTTGACATTCCCCAGTGTGAATGTGGGAAAGACAGCTGTATCTCAGTATTATAGCATTTTTAATTTACTTTAGAAGACTTCAGCACAGACAGTATGGTGTGCTCATCTATGTGGATATGTGCATATATGGGGTTGGGGCAGCTTGTTAATGCAGGAAGTTGACGCTGCTGGTGCCCAAACTATGAAGACATGTCCCAAAGATGGTGGATCATCCCTGGAAGGAATCTAATCCAATGATCTCCCAAGGCTGGCTGTACATTAGAATCATCTGAGGCTTTTAAAAAGAATTTAACAGTGGGGCACCTAAGTGGCTCAGTCGGTTAAGTAACTTCATTCGGCTCTGGTCATGACCCCAGGGTCCTGGGATCAAGCCCTGCATCAGACTCCCTGTTCAGTGGGGAATTTGCTTCTCCCTGCTTGTGCTCTCTTGCTCATGCTCTCTCTCTCAAATAAATAAGAAAAAATCTTTAAAAAAAAATTAAAAAAAAAAGAATTTAAGAGTTATAGTTTATTTTTAAAATTATACAATAAACTCGAGCTTCTCTTTTGCTACACGGTTCTGAGAGTCCTTGTCCTGTATAGATTTGCATAACGTTCTCACAGTGAGAATAGAGAAGAGTTTCACCACCGAGAACACTCCACCATGTACTACTCCTTTAGGGGCACACCTCCCTGCCACCCTAACCCCTTGTGATCATGACTTACCTAGAGGCCTTTTAAAAAGACCAATGCCCAGGTTCTGCCCTCAGAGTTTCTGATTTAATTAGACTGGAGTCAGGACAGAACGCTTTAATTTTTTTTAAAGACTTTTATTTATTTGACGGAGAAAGACAGCAAGAGAGGATCACAAGCAGGGGGAGTGGGAGATGGAGAAACAGGCTTCCCGCTGAGCAGGGAGCCTGATGCGGGGCTCGATCCCAGGGTCCTGGGATCATGACCTGACCTGAAGGCAGAGGCTTAATGACTGAGCCACCTAGGGGCCCCAGGATAGGACTCTTTTTTAAAAGTGTCTTTGGTGGCTCTGATATGCATCCAGGGCTGAGAAACTGGTGGTCTCATCAGGGTCTACACTCCTGAGGCCACTGTCACAAGATCTTTTGCTCTCTTCACTTAAATCAGTATTATTTTGTTAGATAGTACCATCGGTATTAAAGACATTTTTTTTTTCATTCTAGAAATGAATGAAATGTATTCAAAATCGGTGGGTAAGCTGAAGGAAGTCTTGTACAGGTACTGGCCCCTCCCCCCACCCCAAGAGTGATCTGAGTACCTGGGAAGCCTAGCAC
>CM052898.1:105975976-106069924 GCA_028534135.1 Potos flavus
ACCATATGGCGTACATCTCAAGCTTTTCTGAATAAAACTATGTCCTTTTCCCAGACCATGTGTCTAAGGACATAGTGTGGGTGAGTGACACCATTCTTACCTTCTCAAACAAATGTTTATAACAGCAGCTGCATTCTCCCCCTTATTATGCAGAAAACAATAACCAAAACTTTCTCAATAAAAGAAAGCCCAGTCAACTGGACACTGCCAAAATTATCAGCTAACTTTTGGTAATATCAGAGGAAGTAGCAAGGTAACAAAAGAAGAAACCGATTACGTCTCAGGAAATGAAAGAAAGAACAACCCCATCTGCAGAGCTCAGATCAAACCCAGCCCATCCCGTGTCGTCTGATATGGCAGTGCGGAGGGCTGCCCCCACACAGACACAGCCCACATTTCAGCTCGCATAGACATTTACTTGCTGCTTTTGGAAAAAAATATTTCCGTAAAGGAAATTTAGATAAGAGCAGACAAAGAGAAGAACAAACAACTTTTTAAGTAAGATGTAAGAGAAAAGGTTAAGTACATGGAGAGTATTTAGCTTATAGAAAATAGGGATGCAAGGTAACTTACCATCAGGTTTCAAGTACACCAAGGGATTCATTAAATAAATAAGAGAACAAACTGTTCTCTCGTCTTACTGATAATGGAACAAAAAAGCTTAAAGTGCTGTACAGGGGGACATAAGGAAAACAATTTCTTGACTTCTAAGAAGGGCTATAAAATATCAGAACAGGCTATAGATGGAGTTTGGGTAATCACCTTCTTTTAGATTCTTTAAGAAAGGATACATATCTGAGTGTTAGAGTTGCCAGAGAGACTATTACTTTCTAGTTCTATTATGTAGTAAGTGATGTTTGATAAATTACACAGGAGATGCTCACCGCAAGTGAAAGCTACCATTGCCTTAATCTGAAAAACTTTTAAAGGCAATGACCCAAAGGCTTCCAAGGTAAGGCGAAAATGGAGTAATTTCCCAGAGTATAACAGCCCTATGATAATGTGTCAAAAATAACAATTCAATATACAAGAAGCTTAAGCAACGAGAAAAACATCAGAAAGGAAATAGATGACCTCGAGCTGTCTGGGCCACAAACGTGCACTGTTCGGGAGGATTACCAAAAACTTAACAGAAACAACAAAAAAGATGCACGGTACACAGACGTCCTTTGTGTGTACTCAGATGTGCACATGACTCTGAGTGAATACTAAATGTTACCAAGTAATCTTATTAACATATCCATCATCTAAGAAGTCTCACCACCTCCTTCGTCTTCTTGGATGCCCTGGTCCTCGGCTCCCTGAACAATATCATGATCCATAGCATCATAACGAGCTTGCTGCCTGGAAGGGACACAAATATCATCAATTCAGTGACAGATTAAGTGGCACAACTGGCCATACGTCATTTATATTTAAAGGTAGCAATAAACAAAGTTTCCAGCATTTTTTAAAAAGTCATAAACAAATTTTTTTGTAAACCTTGTGCTATTACGGTTTCATAAAGATTCCAGATACAGTTTCAAAGGATACTTTACAAGAGATAAAACGCCTTTCAAGTGATAAAGTAAAATAAAGTTAGCCCAAAACCTGCCAGGTTATTTTGAGACCTAAACTAACCTTGGAGACCTAACATTTTTAATCAGGGTTTAAAAATGTTGATTATTTTAGAAACTAAATATTTCAAAATTTAATTCTCAAGCCGCTGTTCTGCCCCAGCCACAGGAGACGCTCAAGCTCACGGGTAATAAATATACCAAGCTGTTTGCCACCTGCTTGTAAGAACAAGAGGCACAGGACGCCTGGGTGGCTCAGTTAAGCAGCTGCCTTTGGCTCAGGTCATGATCCCGGGGTGCTGGGATGGAGTCCCACATCAGGCTCCCTACTCAGCAGGGAGTCTGCTTCTCCCTCTGCCCACCCTCCGCCGAGCCCCTGCTCATGCCCTCCTCTTTCACTTGTGCTCTCTCTCCAATAAATAAATAAAATCTTTAAAAATAAATAAACAAATAAAAATAAAGAGGACAAGAGGAGGGGTTATGAGCACCCATCAGGAGGAGGCTACCGGAGCTGTTCGGGGGGCTGTGGCCGCCCCTCCTCGGGGCTGGCCTGCCTCTGCTGGGCCACCTCTCTGGCCAGAAGCTGCTGCTGCTGCTGTTCCTGCTGCTGCTGCCTCCACAAGGGTCCCTGCAGCCGCTGCTGGTGCAGAGCCTCTTGGTGCTCCTTCAGCTGCTGCGCCTCCTCCGCCCGCCTCGCGGCCACTCTCTGCTGTTCCAGCTGCTCCTCATACGGCGACCGGAATCTGCTGACCGCCTTGGCTGAAGGATAGACCTGAGGGACAACGAGCAGGTGCTGAGCAAGAACAGGCGGGACCTCTGGGTTCTCTCGTCCTCTGTTTCTCACGACAAAGTCAGGGGGCAGGGCTGGCTTGTTGAATTAATCTCTGTCTGTCAGGGGAAGTGTGATTACACCCTGGCCCCAAGGTCCCCAGAGCCAGAACGCCTGCTTAGCAACCCTCTGAGTAGCCCTCTGATCAGTATAGCAACTGATCTCCCCGATTTGCCGGCATTCTGGCAGATTTTCCACGTGCTCCCTCTCACATGGAAGAGGACACCACAGACAAAATCAGTTTTGGACCTTCATTAAATGTTAGCTTCGAAAGGCTCTGCCGTTAAGTGGGCACTTGGTGACCTCACAGTAACTGGGGCATTTTGTGAGCTGAAGCTGTGGCTAGGGCTTTTCCATGAAGAGTTTAAGATGCAGGGATGCCAATTAATTCTGGGAATGCACAACCAGTCTCAAGTTAACCATAGCAAAAAAAAAAAAAAAAAAAGAAAGAAAGAAAGAAAGAAAGCCAAATTTCAGGTAAGGGTGGAGAGGCAGAGAACCAATTTCTTCAAAGAAAAAGAGAATGGGTGAGAACATAAGACTTTCTGATGAAAGGAAAAACTGTTACAGGAATCCTTAAACTCTGCTTCCCACCGAGCTACCCACCACTCTCTCCTCCGCCACCCTCTCTCCCAACCAACACAAGCACGCGTGATTTTCACCAATGGAAAGAAGGTACAGGGTACGGGAAATCAAACCCAAGGGGGGATTGCTTCTGAAGTAAGCTATGAGGGACACAAGCAAGGAGAGGCTTCTCCATGCTAAGTAGGCAACAATATAGAAGAGCAATCAAGGCCTTTGCATCTACTCAGCCCAAAGCCTCAACCAGCTTGAAGTCTTAGAAAGTCTGAGGCCAAACACAACTTCAGAGTTATAAATAAAAGGGGATCAGCATCTGTGTAAAGGCCAAGTAGCCCACCGTTAGGTATCCACTTAGAGACAGCGGAAGAAAGATACCTCTCTGCGTTCAGTGTTGCTTCGAGTTCTTTCCAAGTATGGTTTCTAATAATAATGGATTTTTTAAAGGGAAAAAAACCGTATTTATGTGAGAAGGGGGTGCTCCATAGGAGAAGCCTGAGCAGAGACTGGGTAACCATCCTCCCCCAGCGGGGCATCCTTAAGTGATAAGATCAGCTTTTTGACAACTTAATAACCACCTTGAAGATGAATGTGCAAAAGCCAACCTACCATTTGATAGTAAATGAACAGGGAGAAGGAGACTTTTGATCATAGAAAATGAGACCTTTCTCGGCCTCATGATGCCCGTGGGACTTGAGCACGTTCTGGGAAGTGCCCAGTCAGGCGCTCCTCTCTCCTCTTACTGCTCAAGGGAAGGCAGCTCTGAGCTCCCCTGTGTGGCGCTCCTGACAAAGAAAATACGGGTACCAACAGCCCTCTCTCCCCCAGGCATCTTTCTGAGGTACCTGATCGGCTATGCTAGGAGCATGTAACATTTACTGAACTCACTCAGATTTTATCTGAGGGACTGTCCTCTCCCGGGAAGCTTTTCCAATATTTAAAAACAAAGCCACGCTCCCTGTCCCAGCCGCCAAAACATAACCGTGGTGGACGCGAAGCCGATGACCTCGTACCTGGGCGGGAGCGCGCCCTCCCAGAAGGTTGGCCTCCTCTCGAGGTTCACGCTGTTCCCTCCACTCCCGATCCTGTTCCTCGGGGGATGGGTCGTGCTCCTCCTCCAGACGTTCGGCCTGCCCGACCTGCTCCATCGCCTCCTCCTCCAGGGCCCTTCGGTGCTCCTCTTCCACCTGCCGCTCCTCGGGCTCTCTGGCTTCGGCTTCGCGTGGCTTCAGCTGCGCCGGAGCCTGAAACTCTGCCCCCTTCTGGGTGGGAGGGTAAAGTTTTGTTCCTTCCGTTCTTCGAGGAACTGCTTCATGCGTCTGCCACCCGGCACTATTTCGAGACACCTAGGCCAAGCACATCACTGGAAATGACACTCTTCTATTTTGAAAGCAGTGATAAAAGCTCTTTATTACCATGTCTATGGGGTTACAACATAAGCAAAATCCTGGAGTCTAGAAATAGAGAGTCCTGACTGAAAAGTATGGCTGCAATGGAGTCACTTAACTCTTCTCACTCTGTAATCTCACCTATAAAATAGAGATAATAAGCACAATTTCATCCTGGGAAGAACACAGTATGTAACCTAAAAGTAAAGCCTGTACGTGACCACATCTCAGAAGACCCTTCCCTCAAAAGTCATCTAACTCCTGTTTCCCTTAAAACAAAAAGGAAAAACCCCGCAACCTTCAAGTGATGAAATGTTTATGTAATTTTCTTCAATGGAAATTTTGTTTTCAATAAGGATTTGAAAAGCGGGACACCTGGCTGGCTCAGTAGCAAGAGCATGCGACTTCATCTCCGGGTTGTGGGTTCAAGCCCCACGGGCGCGGGAGAGGTGTAGAGCTTACTTAAATGAATGGAACTTTAAAAAAATATAATGATTTGAAAAGAGAAGGACAAGATCAAATTGAGGATGACCTGGGTTTATTTCCTGCTCACAAATTAAAAAAAAAGAACGCCATTACTAATTGGCATCCATGTTAGCTAAAAATAGTGCCCATTAAACCAGATACAATAAAATATTTTTTAATGTATTAGAGTAATATTTCTTCAAATCAGAGGAAATCCTTTGTAAATATTTTGTTTTGTTAATACCTAAAATTCAACATAAAAAAGACATGTCTTTTTACAGGGAACTCCTCTTCTAAAATTGGTTTAAATTGGTTTTCCTGGATTTAAAGTTTCAGAGATTTCCATGTGATCTTCACTGCTTAGAAAAGAGGGGCAAAAAAAAGATGACATAATATCATAAGAAAATTTATCACTCTTTCCCCCACTCTAACTTTATTTACTGGAAAAAATTATTTGGTCGTATTGCTCCTCCAAATTGAAATAAACGTGAAGCCCTCTTCTTAAATTAGCAGAACTATAACCAAGAAATTGGAATGAATGAATGAATGAATGAATGAACGAATGAATGAATAAAAAATAAATGGAGGAAGAAAGTCCTCTCTCAGACATCTGAGGACAATTTCTGGAGACGTATGTCTTACCAACGTCCTCACACACCTGTCAGGTTTGACATAATACTGCTCTGGCTTTATATGAAATATTTCTCTAAAGGGCCTTAAGTGCTTTCAAATACCTGCCATTTATCTCCACAGCATTCCCGTGAGAAAGGTTATAGAAGATAACTACTATCTCCACCTCACAGATGAAAAAACTAAAGGTCTGAGTCATTAAAAGATTAATTAATCCAGTAAACGGGTAGTCAGACTCGGATAGGGAATAGAATCAATTCCCAGGCCAGGGATCTGGTCATGATTTCTTAATAGAACAAAGAAGGGTCCATGAAGACACAGAAGGTCTTGCCTGTGAAGGAATGCTCTGCCAGACTGAAGACTTCTATGAAGTCCACTCATAGCGACTTAATTATTCCCATAAGATGGTAACTCAGGACACATCTTCTCAAACATTCATTGTTATAAACAACTTTCTCGGGGAGAAAGATAGTCATATTTGTCATTTGTATTATGCGTGTGATTAAAACAGCAACTATGTTAGAATTGAGGATAGGGGTGACTCTACTTTTGATGTCCCACTTAGGAGACACTCTTAAGCAAGGCTCAATTTTTAAGAAGAGCAGGAATAACAAAAAAAAAAAAAAAAGAAAAAGAAAAAAGAAAAAAGGTGGATTAAGAGACTAGCACTCATACCTTTGACAGTTTTATAAAGACCTCTTAAGTACAATTTTTGGACCTAGCACTGCACTAAGTTCAACTATATTACCAACTTTAATACTTGAGTGGGCTGTCACAGAACAGCCTCATGATCATTTAATCTTCTCACTCTACCCCCCAAAAAACCAAACAACGAGAATAAAAAGAAAATTAAAAAATTCAGACACAAGAGCCCCTTCAAAAAAAAAAAAAACAAAAATAGACCCACATGAACAAATAATGCCAGTGAAGTCTTTCCCAGAAAATACGGTAGCAGTAGCTCTAAGTGTCCTCCCCAGACCAGCTGAATCAGTTAGAAATGCAAATCTTCAGGCGTCATCCCAAAATAACTGAACTGGAAATTCTGGGCTAGGGCCCAGCTCTCTGCGTTCTAACAGCTCTGCTGGGGACTCTGATATACACCGAAATTTGAGAACCACTCTTCTGGAGGAAGAGTTGGCAATATTTAGAGCAGTTCACCTGATGACAGCTTGACGGGGAAAGTGACCCCATCACAGAATACCGGTTCACGCCTCTTACCTCCCGTGGCTCCCCGGCTGCGTTCTCCCTCGCTGTGTTGTCACCTTGTGGAGAATGTGTCACCTGGGTAACATTCTGCTTCTCTGCTTGCTCTGGCTTTCGAAGGCTTGGAATCCTATTCAGAGTATCTTTCAATTGTTTATATTCTGCAACTTGGGTCTGTGTGTAAATTGCACAATTGGATGCAAATTGTACAATTTGAGGAGGGAAAGAGATATCGTTCATGGATGGACATTAGGGTTCACTGGAAGATGAGACTAAAATATTATACCCAAGTACAAGTTAGGAAAAATATGCAGATTATTTCCATGCATTAGCTATTCTTACTTGGACACACTTAACGATTTTTAAGCACATGCAAATGAGAATTAGATATAAAGGGAACGGAGAAAAAAATATCTAAGACAGATGTTAGTTTCTCATGCTATGTTAAACACTCAGAATTTTTATAAATAACTTCCTGGTATAAATATCATTATTAAAAGACAGTTCGCCATCAGTTTTATAGCATTAAAAAGTCTGTTTAAAAATTCACACAATTATATAAATACAAGTGCAGATATCTTTTACCAATATGGTCTGAGTAATGTTTTTCAGTGAAAAGGAATCATAAGTTTAAAATAAGCAACCAACTAAATGTATATGTATATTTAGTTATTTATTTATAAAATCACTCAGGCCACCCCCCACCAACCTGTGCTCGAATAGGGTTCCCTAACTTTCCAGAACATTTCTGCAGATTTAGGAAAGCAACAGCATAGGTATGAAACGAGCCTAGATTTAGGAAAGCAATAGCATAGGTATGAAACGAGCCTAGATTTTTACTCCTCCACTGTGAACCTCCTTTCTTCTCAGGTGATAAAGGCACTGATGTAAGTATTAAAGTACAATACACTCATCCAGGTGTGTCTTTGTATATGTGGTGTGGTGTGTATGTGTGTGCGCATGCACGATATTTTTAATACAAGGAGTTACAAAGACAGAAAAAAAAAATCAAATACCTTAACTAAGAAAATCAATAGACACTGCTCATACTTAGCTCATCATATGCACCAACATTGTTATCCTAAAACAGAAATGCTGTGTGTGTAAACACACACCTACATAAACACATAAAAAAAGACACAGAAATCTTTTCTGGACAAGTTTCCCAGCCAGTGGGCACAGCAGAACGGGTGAGTGGAGGCTGGAATACAGCTGGTACTCCCACTGCCCCAGCCGTGTACCCCGGCACAGTGCTCTTCCATCCCAACGAAGGGGAGGGGCGTTTTATTTTTTCCCAATTCACACAAAGGTGCAGAAGTGTTCTTGCTAAATCTGTCTCAGAGGAGTATGTCCTTGCAGTTTGTACAAAGGTATGCCATATGGCTAATAGTGGCCCTTATCCCAGAAATCTATCAAAACATTTGCAAACCAACTTTGGAGGTCAAAGAAAATTTTTTAAAAAAGACATCCACACAGTGATACTTTTAATAAATATTTCTTCTTTCTCCTCCTCCTAGATATATATTTGAAGGCAGTTATGCTGCGGTTCTCAAATATTAGTGTGCACTGAGAATCACAGAAAGATCATGTTAAAAGTGCAATCTCCTGGGCGCCCACCCTAGAAATGATCACTCAGTTGGTGTTGGGCAAGGCCCAGGTAACTGTGATGCAGGAAAGTCTCCAAAAACACCAGCTGAAGAGTTACACATGGCCAGGATGTCAAGAGGACCTAAACTCTAAGCTCCATTCTGGTCATCTTGGGCCAGCTATTTTATTTCCCTTTGACCTCCTTTTATTTAGTTATAAAAATGACACAATGTAATATAACTCAGTAGACTGTGAACATTAAATAAAATTCTATATAAGAAGTTCTTCTGATGATCCCTGACACACTATAAACTCAAATTCTATTCTGTTTTTGTTTTGTTTTTTTTTTAAGATTTTATTTATTTGTCAGAGAGAGAGCACAAGCAGGGGAAGTGGCAGGCAGAGGGAGAAGCAGGCTCCCCTCTGAGCAGGGAGCCAGATGTGGGGCTCAATCTCGGGACCCTGGGATCATAACCTAAGTGGAAGGCAGATGCTTAACTGACTGAGCCACCCAGGTGTCCCTCTATTCTGTCCTTGCTGTCCCCCCACTCAACTACATTTACAAATTGGGTTGTCAGGCACCTGGGTGGCTCAGTCAGTTGAACGTCCGACTCTTGGTTTTGGCTCAGGTCATGATCTCAGGGTCGTGAGATTGTGCCCCACGTCAGGCTCCGTGCTCAGCTCAGACTCTGCTAGAGATTCTCTCTCTCACTCTCCCTCTGCCCCTTCCACCATGCACACGCGCTCTCTCACTCTCTCTCAAATAAATAAATGAATCTTTAAAAAAAAATCAGGATGTCAAGTCACAGTCTCATAAGATGATTTACATAAGAAATGTAGACGCTTGAAGCAGCATTTCTTTTCTTTCTTTTTTTTTTAAAGATTTTATTTATTTATTTGACAGAGAGAGAGATCACAAATAGGCAGAGAGAGAGAGAGGGAAACAGGCTCCCTGCTGAGCAGAGAGCCCGATGTGGGGCTCGATCCCAGGACCCTGAGATCATGACCTGAGCTGAAGGCAGAGGCTTTAACCTACTGAGCCACCCAGGAACCCCACCATTTCTTTTTTTTTCCCCACCATTTCTTTTCTAAGGAGATCCAAGGAAAGTAATAATATGGGGATCTGAGGTGAGACTCTTAAGTACTCCACCTACTTCTGGCATAATGATTTAAAGGGGGTGGTGGGCAGGACAACTTGAGCCCCTTCTCAAAGGAGCAGAAAATATTTTTAAAGAAATAGAATACTACACATAAGTTACATAAAAAAATCTTTTCTATTACAAAATCTTGTCCATAATACTGCCAGTGTGCTCACTACAGAATTTGGTTTTGGTCATTAAATGCACTATTTTACTTACATTTCTCTGGATTTTCAAATTGTTGCTTAGTCTAATATTTGTGGCCACCACAGCACACAGCATATTCAAATTGGTTTGTCACATTTTTCAGCACGAAAACCAGTCTCAAATAAAATATTTGATAAAAATTTTATAAAGAAGGTTTTAAATGAAATAATCTCTTAAAGTCAATTTAATTTGTACACCTGTAAAAAATTACCACACAGCTATAGTTTCATAGGCAGATACTCAATGACTACCTTGAAAAGGAGTCCCACAAATACAGATGCTACAGCCTATGAGATGGGTCAGGGCCCAGCATGTTATACTTTTCATAATTTTACAAAGACAAAAAATTATACATGGTCTCCTGATAAGGACAGATAGCTGGTTTTCCTCTTAATTCTTCCAACTGAAAAAAAGTACAAACCTAGTGACTAAGCTAGCCATTCCTGTTTGTTTGCTTCTTCTAGAAAGCTGTAAAACACAGTATGGTATCATTCATTTGTATATTCAATAAATAACCCCTGAGGGCCTGCTTTGTGCCAGAGACTGTTCTAGGCTTTGAAAAACGGAATTTACGATTCATTTTCCCTTCTCCACTGACATGAGATCTCTTATTTTCTGTAATTTGGCCAAGAACACATAAGGCTAGTCCTAAAAGGAGTGTGTGTAGGCTGGGATACGGAAGCAAGGGAGGGAGGGATGGAAGAAAAAGTCTGACAATAATTTGTTTGGTAGCTATCATAAAATCCTATCCTTTAAGAAGAGTCACCACAGGTCAGAGAGAGGCAGAAGACCATATATATGGATTAATTTCTGTGATTTAAAAAGCATTTGACCACTGCATGTAGGGGCTGGTGGAGGGTAGAAACAGTCATGGGTACCACACTACTAGTGCAAAAAAATAATCAAAGGCTTATTCAATATTCTCTTGATTAAATTTCGAAAGCATGCATGATCCTCAAGATCAGGAGAGCTCTGACCTAAGAACTCACTGAAGATTGGCTTTGTAAGAAGACTACATGCATAAAGGAATTCGGAAATGTTAAGCAGATTGTAAGGAGAACCAATAGAGGCTGCTACTCTTCTAACCTGTGCAGCAGCTAGCGCACTCTTGTGGTCTTCCAAAGTCACTACAAGTTGTTCATGCTCGGAGAGTAAATTCTTATGCTGTTGCTACACAAAAAAGAATTTTACATGTTGAGATTTAACATTCTAAGACAGATTCTTCCTCGGCTGACAGTGGTACGAGCACCCAAAAGTAGCTTGCTTGCCTGCTTGTTTGCTGTCCTTGCAGCACTTGCTAAGTTTAAAAAATCATTGTAGAGAGAAGACAATAATAAGGTAGTATTCTGAAATCTAAAACGAGCTATCTAAATATGATAATCCCTTACAGTGAAATCAAAACTAAAGGAACAAATACTTCATTATTAATAAACCTTTGTAAATAAAAAGCTTATTGAAATGCAACCATCTAACCAAAGAATCCTTTCGGTACTAATGAAAATGTTTGGATTTTCAGACCATATTTTAGCTTCCAACGCAGACGTGGTAAAAGTAGCGGGCATACTCCGGTTTATGCAAAGCCCAAAATAACAATGTGGATCTGTAATGCAGGTCAATCAGGGAATGACTCGTAAAACTGTTCTACAAAGTAAAGCAGGCCACTACTAAGCAGTCAAATGCTAGCTTTTATTTTACCTTGACGTCTTGGAGCTGTGTATGCATGTCCTGGTGTGCCTTCCTTAGTTGTCTATTTTCTTCTCTCAAATTGTACACGGTTTCTATTTGTGGGGGGGAAAAAATCACGCATAAAGCCTTGAGATTTTTCTGGCTTTTGATTCCATTATTTTCTTTTCTTTTTTTTGTTTTTTAAGATTTTATTTATTTATTTGACAGAGAGAGAGATCACAAGTAGGCAGAGAGGCAGGCAGAGAGAGAGGGGGAAGCAGGCTCCCTGCCGAGCAGAGAGCCCGATGCGGGGCTCGATCCCTGGACCCTGAGACCATGACCTGAGCCGAAGGCAGAGGCTTTAACCCACTGAGCCACCCAGGCGCCCCTGATTCCATTATTTTCATATCTAAACCTTCACATAACTATTTTTAGGATTTGTTCTGAACTTTGACAGTACAGTATGCCAAATCAAGAAAAATTCTATCATTTTGGGATGTGACATGGATTCAGCTTGCCTTTCCAATACAATCTGGTTCAGCAGTTTAAATACTTTTAAGGAAGCTACACACACTGTATAAGTTAAGGATTTCTAATTACTCAGGGGTTAAAAATGAAATATTTCTGTGGTAAGCAAGTCCTCAGGAATAAAATGTAACAGGCAGGGATGATATAAGATTTGAGTCTCTCCACAAATTAAAAAGAAAGTTATCAAAAAGTACACATCCTATTTCTCATAGCATGAATAATCTCCACAGACCCCAAAAGGTATTTCCATTACAAAGACAACTCAAGAAACAACGGAAGAGACACAGAGAAACCCCACTTACCTGCTTAAATATTCTAAGTATATTTTCTTTCTCCTACCACTGAGTTCTTGCCTGATACAAATTCCCCTTCCAACAGTGATAGGACAGTTCTTTCCAGGGCAGCAATGTGAGGCTGTAGCTGTCTGAGTGAAGTCCTATAATTTCCTTAATCTCAAGCCTACTGTTCAGGGAACAGCCTCAGTGACTTAAAGATACCAGGCCCACCTCTCCCACCCTCTTGGTGAATTTCTTACTTTCACTGTATCTGGACATTAGATGTTATAAACTGACAACCCTGGGGCTGAATCCAACTCATATTTTTCTTTTTTCCTTTTTTTTTTTTCCTGGCCCCTGCAGTGTTGGCCTATGCAGAGTTTTCCACATATGAATAGTTGGCACCATTTAAAAATCAAAGATCTGGGTTTACTAAGACCTGGCAACATGAGGCCAATTCTCATGTGACAAGACTCAGCAGAAGTTGAATGGTGGCAGGTGACAATATAATTCATTTCTCAATGGGAGATAACTTTGAAAGTGAAAGGGGAGGCTGTTAATAATGATGCTGAGACAGCAGGTCTGAGTCTACACTGTGCTGGGCAAACTCTCCCTGAGTGGCAGTCACTCCCTGCAGACAAAACCCTAGCTCTCCAATGTGGCACTCAGCACTGAAGCGAAGTGCCCATCCCCATCTCTCACCACATTTTCTGTCCACTTTTATGCCTTTATCGTCCCTGCCTCACCCCTGAGCTCTGGATGGCTAACTGGGTGTAAGGTAGAAGTCAAGAACAAGGTGGGAAAGGTTCTGACTCAAAGGTCAAAATAGGACACCACTGGCAATCCAAGGGGACTGTCAGTGTGTTGTTGGCTAGATGGGGCTTCTCACACACACGCACACATGCATATACACACAGGCATACACACACACACACACACACACACACACACACATACACCTATGCACACAAATACCCAAACTGCTAGCTTCTAAAGGAGTTTCAGATCACACACTTAACGGCAGTTGCTTCTCTGCCTTAACTGTATTGCCTTGAGTAAGTTATTTAACTTGATGAAGGCTCAGTTTCTTCCTTTGTTAAACTAGGCTAAACACAATGCCTAGCTTACAGGTTGTTATGAGAATTAAGTAAAATAACTACATGAAGAGCTTTACCTGGTACTAGCACATGGTAAACATTTGTTGAGTGTCAGCTATTATTATAACAGAAATGAAAAGAATAATTATCTAAGCTTCTATGCTACCAGTTTATCTCCCAGGAATTCTAAATTCTCTGCTGATATCACATTAAACTTGACCAGAGATTACCTGGATTATACGTCTGAGTTGCCTCTACAGACCTGCATCCATCACCAGATGCTTTAACTTACCATCCGAAGCTTTTATCAAAGGATCAGAATCAAACAAAAGTGCTGATGGAGAAATTGCTCATAAAAGTGTCATCAAAGGCACTGTCACACCCTACTGTTTTGGAAATTTCTTCTAAAAATCAACTGATACCAGAAATACTGTTCTCTCTCACCCCTCCTCTTTCTTCTCCTTTGTCTGTTCCTCCCTCCCTTGCCCCACACACAGGGTAGGTATATTCCCTTTCTGATGATAAGAGCCCCATAACTTACTGCCTTTCCCTTTCTGTCCTGGTTGCCAGGAAGTTCAGACCAGTTTACAAGGGTTTAATTATCTTAGTACACAGAACTCACATATTTGTGTCCTCTTATTTCCCATAGTTCTGATTTATTGCTTCTACACATAATTTGTTAAAAATTTATTCTAAATGCACTTTGCTTCAAAGAAAGAAAGGACTTAGAGTAGGTGTAAGAAAACATGCTTTGTATTTCTCTTGTGAGGATGTTTCTGTTTGTTATCTTAACGACCACGGTCTGCCATATCACCAACAGCCAACCACCGTCCCTGCACGTCTACCGCTCATGGGTATCATCTGCTGACACCTGGCCCAACTCGCTCAAGACCACCTTAACCCTTTATAATCTGCCTCAATGGCTACTCAACTCTTGTGGGCCTTTTTGTTATAACTTACTACTTGAAAATACTTATAGACAAAACATTGCACATAGAAGTACAGAGAAGACCAAAGTACTTGTCACTCAGTTTCCTTCTACGATTATATCTTATATAAAATCAAAATATTGTTTGGCACAGTAGAATTAACTGGACCAAGACCTTCCTTGGATTTCACCGTTGTTTTCGCAAGCACCATGTAACTTTTTAAACCAAGTCTCATGCTTCAAACCTATTTAGCGCCTGAATAGGTGCCTGTAGAATATTTCTCTTTTTCAGAATTTACGTATACTCAGAGTGATACAATTTGTTTCATAATACTATGAAATAACCTCATGCTGACACTGATCACGTGTAACTGTCCTCGGTGCTTTGCATAAATTATTTAATCCTCGCACAAACCCTATGAGGTCAATAACTTTTTATGAATATCTCAGTTCTACAGATGATGACAATGAGGCCTGTGATGATCATACAATTTATTCACGTCATATAACTAGTAATTGAAGAGGCCTACACTCACTGGGGCAGTCTGACTCTAGATCCTGAGCTTTTCAAAGCTCTACCAGCTATCGACAGGTAGTTTCTTTGGCCCCTTGAAGATTAGGAAATGCATGGGGTATCTTGATCAATCATCACACTGAATGTGGAGCAGTGAGGGTATTTTGTGAGTAGGAGTCAGAGATACTAAATATCTTACAACACACGTAATGAGAACGGTCTTGCCCATTGTGGCCAATGTGCCCCATTGAGAAACACCAAGTATTCTATTCTGTTTTCTAAACAAACCCCAAGAGATAAGGATAATTGTGAAATGTTACAAAGAAGTAAGTGTCAGGTAAAGCACCACCTTGTAAATGTAAATCCATCACCATGCAAACAAACCCAATTCTATTGCTTTACTGAAACATTAAACTGAGTACTTATTTCCATATAAACTAGCTAATCAGACTTCCAAGTACCTTTTAGCTTAGAAAGTTCTTGTTCTTTCTCTTGCTGTAGCTGCAGGTACTTCTGCTTATGGTCATTAAATGTCCTACTGAAGTCTTCTCCTTGTTTGCGATGTTCCTCCTCCAAGTCGCTGTGCTGTTTCTTCAGCTCCTCGTGTTGACTCTGCAAAGATGAGAACCTGAGCAGAGATGTACATTCTCTAAATTACACCACAGTCTATAGGCTTTCTCTCTCAAGAAAGAACAGATGAAGCAGGAGGCCTTGTTTTCCTCGGGTTGCTTTTAATTGGGGCAGCTCCCCTCCATTTCCCTTACATTTCAAATCAAGGGTTTGGGATCATGGCCAAAAATAATTTTCTCCTTCATTTTGACTATTGGTAAAAACAACAAGAAGTTAGAAGTTAGCCATGGGAGATGGAAAGGGGAAGGATTGGGGAAACTCCCAGGGACTCAAATTGCTGTGGAGACAAGGTAAAGCTAACAGAAAAATTATCCCTCCACAGCTATTCCAGACTTCTTCTTTCGATCTGATGTTTTCCCAGCAACATTTTTTATTTCCCTTCTTTAATATTCAGCCTTCCTGGTAACCTAGTTTAAAAAAAAAAAAAAGATTTCTTTCCCTTTGGGGGAAGTAATACATTGTTTACGGAATGATTCTTATTTACCTTACTCCTAGTCATAATACGACACTGGAATCACAATCTAGGTAAATCCCACAGTCCCCAAATGCTAATGTGAAAGGATGGTCTGCTTTAATCCATGCACTGCTTTCTTGATACCAGGAAAGGTTCTGGCTTCAATAAAAAACTCTTGCTCTCCTGATACAGGAGGAAAGACAACACCAGACAAAAAGCGAGGCGGGCAAGGGAGGGAGGCTGGAGGCGTGGAGATCATGGCAGGGTTTTCCTGCTGTGCAGCATGCTTGATGGCATCCACTCCTCTCTTCTAGCTTGACAGAAATCACAAATCTCTCCCCTCCACTCTGTTTCTCTTTCTAAGTCTTCTTGACACATAATAATGAGTTTTACCCAAGAACCAAGGAAGGAGAATCTTTAAATATAAATTATGTTCCTGTGGTAGGCAAAAGGACACATTCAATATTAGTAACGTGAAGGGGGCGTTTAATCGTTCTATTGCCTCCAATATGCCCAAGATAAAAGAAACATCTAAGGAAAACCACTGTGAGAAACTGAGCAAGCAAACACAAACAAAAAAGCCTTAAAGGATAAAAAGAAGAATAAAATTAAAAATTAGGTGACCAGAGAGACTGATTTACAAGAAAATGTTTAACAAGCTGAATATGATTGTGGAAATTGGGTGATAAAATGAAGGAACATTATAATTCTACATCATTTTTAGTGAAATATGACTTTAATGTACCATCTTACCATATAAATCAATTTTCTGTAAGTTTTCCTTAATCACTTGAGTTAGTTAATTCTTTCATTCATTCATTCATAAAGAACAACTTCAAACTACTCACTTTCAACATCTGATGTTGCACATTCAACGCACTGTATCTACTATTGGAATCTTGCTGTAAATCGAAAAGAAAATAGTTAACACAAAGGTAACGAATCTGGCTCTCTTGCTAAACATAGCTTAAAGCACTTAACAGAAGAATCTCATTTATTTCACTTCTGTAAGCTACAATGAATTCTATGCTTGAACCACGATGTCTCTGGGGCCATCTCTTTATTTAATGGCAGGAATGAAGTCTTAACATTCCTATAAGTTTGCTAGAGTTTAATAAAGAAAAAGCAAGACACGGAATCATACAACAGCTGCGTAGCAGGGGCCCTGGAAATGATTTACTTCCCCTCTCAAGTTGAGAAGAACCAAGACTCCGAGTCAAAAGAACTTGTCCTGAGACAGAGCCACTGTGCACGGCTGATACACTGTGCCAGGTGCTCTGAGGGGACGTGGGGGTAAACCGAATAGGTCCAGGCCTCACAAGCTTTGCAAGGCTTAAGAAAGGGGAGAGAAAAGGCGCTTTCCTTCCCTGGGCTTTGGTGGGTAAGGAATTCTCCATATATTACTTTACCCAAATGAGACTTCCATTTCACAGAGTAAAGAGATGGAGAAAGGATAAGGAATAAGCTGAGGGCAAACATTTCCTTTAGCAGCAGAACCAGGACTGAAACCTGAGCCTAAGCCATGTTCCAGTGGTGTAGGTCTGAGTCCCGGCTGAACATCCTGACACGTGGACCTCACACACGTCCACAGTCCTGGGCAGCCGTAAGCAGTCTGTGCACAAGACACCCAACCACCTTCTCCCCATGCTGGGTCTTCTACCTGACGCGCCACACCCCCTGCTTTGGCTCCAGCACAAGCACACCCGCAACCAGTAGTTTCTTTCATTTTTTATAATTTCTAAAATGAACTGCATTTTTGCTGTTGCTTTATTTTATTGCTTTACTCTTTTACTTTACCAAGAAGCTACGTTATGAAATGGACAACGGAAAGCACACAGTTTTGGCTGGGGCTTTTGGAGGAGGTAAGAGTTGAAGGCTGACAGCCTCCCAGCTCTCCAAGGAACTGACTCTTCTCAGTTTTAATACCCCCAAAATGTCAGTGTTTCATTCAACTAATGGTTATATATTTTTCTTAGAGTAAGAGAAAAACTTGCTTTTCTCCAGTTAGTTTGGACTGTGCAAGTGATGGTAACATTGCAGGATTTTTTGGGCAGCAATAAATACATACGTGTGTGTGTGTGTGTGTGTGTATACACACAAAATTTGTATATTTTATATACACACAAAAATTGTATATTTTATATACACAAAAATGTGTATATATTTCAGCCCTACGGTCCTAATGATCAACATAGTAAAAGATTTTGCCACTATCACTTCCCTCTCCTTAAGTTTCATAAAATAATTAAGAAAAAAATTCAAAACTTACCCTTCCTTTATTTAGTGTTTCTTGGGCTTCTAACTTATAAACAAGAAAATCTAGAAAATAAAAAATGGAGAAAATTGAGTGTAATTAACTCCTCATGAAATTTTTAAACACCTAAAAGAATAAAAACAAATTTTATTCAGACCTGTGAAAATATTTTAGTTTTAAAAGCAATCTGCTTGATAACATACTTTATTTTGCCCCTTAAAGCCTTTTTAGAAAGAGTTGGAAAAAAACTATAATCGTCAGCTTTATTTTAAAGCTGCATATCTTGAATAAAGAAAATATACATTATAACCAATTAATTAGAAGTGAATTTAAAATGTGCACTCTGTGATTAACTCCCTTGAAATTGAGAAAAAAAAAATGAGGCACACCTAAAAGACAAAGATGATTTATTGCTATCCACTAGATGGCACGCTAAAATCACTCAGAACTTGAAAAGAGAACTCAAACCACGGAAACCATCTTTAATGCTCTTAAAGCTTTATTATCCACTAGATGGCTCTATAAAATCACTCTGCATTTAAAGACAAGGAAAATCCAAATCCTATCAAAGCATTTTAATGATGTTAAACTCCTATTCTTCATACAGGCTTAATCCAAGGGTCAGTAAAACATCCTAACCCATACTGCCCTCCCTTTTTCCCTCCCTCTACTCCACACCAACATAATCAGACAGAATACCTAACTTATATTTCCTCACAAGATTTCACAAAACATGAGCAAATAAATAAAAATAAGAATGTGGATCATTTCCAATCACATGCTGTGTAAACCCTATGCTTTATAGAAAAATTCTGATAAAAATCAATAGCATTGCCCAATGCCTGTGATAGATGCTAATTTTTCACACTGAACCGATCAGCTATGCCAATAAAAGCCTTCACAAGATGAAAACAAGTGCGAAACTTAAAAGATACCATACCAAAAGAGACGTCATACAATGTGATCAATTATTATGTTGTAAATGCACGTATCTGTACGTATGTATGCATGTATGTGTGTACATGAACGTATAAAATCTGTCATATTCTAGACAATACATGCTGCTTCTTCCTGGATATCTATGGACAGAATTTTCAGGTATGAGGAACATATGTGTGTAATATTCAGATGAAAAGCTGTTTATTTCTGATACAATATGTGTAACCAGTAATATGAACTACGTCAAGGTGGCATACTGAATGAAAGATTTGGAATCTAGTCTTGAGCAGAAATTACTGTGTTGTACAATGCATAACAGAGTGCTTGACTTTCTCTACCTATAAAAGTGACTTAGAGTTGATTTGAGAAATTTCTTAACAAAAAAAAAATAGTAATGCAAGCACATGATGTTTCAAAGAGGAGTATGATAAAAAAACATAGAACACAAACTGCATTTATATTTACCTTCCTTTGCTTTCTTATGTTCAAGTCTTTCCTTTTGCAAGGATTTCTCTAATCTTGATCTGTGTTCATACACAACTGAAAGAAAAAAAGAAAAATTTGTCTGCAAAGAATTAGAAATTCAAAAGTAAAATTAATATAAATTTTCAACAAGGGGGGTAACACTTTAGGGTCTTCGCAATTAAAATAAACATTTATGTATTTGTAAGTTCCATATTCTGGGTAAAAAACAGCCACAACAGACAAGTCTGAGCTGACTTTTTTTTTTTTTTTAAGATTTTATTTATTTATCTGACAGAGAAAGACTGCAAGAAAGAGGGAACACAAGCAGGGGGAGTGATACAGGGAGAAGCAGTCTTCCCGCCGAGCAGGGAGCCCGACTCGGAACTCGATCCCAGGACCCTGGGATCATGACCTGAGCCGAAGGCAGAGGCTTTAACCCGCTGAGCCACCCAGGCACCCCTGAGCTGACTTCTGCACAGTCTGCTCCTTTATAGAAGCAATACTCTGAAAGAATATTCCCTCCTTCTACGTTCTTTGCCAGCTCCTTCTCCTGATGCTCAAAACCTTCTCTGTGAGGTTCCATGTCTTTTCTTGGGCAAATGTGTCCACTCTCCTGTCTTCTACCACCATTTGCACAGCAGTTAATCCCACATCTGTATATCTAGCTCTCACCTCTCTCTTAGGTATTAGCACAGCCTTTCCTAAAGACTCCAGGGTTTTTCCACCTCGGTATCCCACAACTACTGCCAAGTCCACATGATCTGAGCTGGAACTAAGGCTGCTGGACCCGTGAGGAAACCTCAGCAACCCCATGGCATGTAGGAGATGGTATATTCCACATCAAGGAAAACACCGTGAGAGAGCCACAGAATGAAGTGGGGAGGGACTCTACAGAGAATCTATGAAGGTCAGGTTCACATCTGCAAGACGCCAGTGGCAAACTGATGCCATGCTGTCAGACCTTCCTGTCCTCGGTTATCCCCACCTGCCCTGTCTACTCTGAAGAAGCCAGTGTAGCCTGGTGACTAGAGAGGAAGTGTGGATGTCTTGGGGGAAAACAGGGAGGAAGAGCTTATCAGAACTCTCTTCCCCACCTCAGGCTTCACATCTACGGCAAATAGGAGCTGGAAGAGTGGGAAAAGCTCTGCCTTTGAATGAATAAAATAATAAAATAGGCATTTTATTTATATAATAAAATGTATGCATATGGACTAGACCAGACATAATACTTACTAGACCGAGACCGGGTTTATGGATAAAAGTTATTAATACTTTTTTTTTCTTTTAATCTGAGAGAAGTCTAGAAGTATCTAAGTCTGTGTAAAGATTTCATTTCAGGACAGAAAACCCAGCCTCACAGAGTGGCTTGTAAAAGGCAAAGAAGGCGGGTGCCTGGGTGGCTCATTTGGTTAAGCAACTGCCATCGACTCAGGTCATGATCCTGGAGTCCCGGGATCGAGTCCCAGGATCGAGTCCCAGGATCTAGTCCCAAGATTGAGTCCCAGGACTGAGTCCCACAGCAGGCTCCCTGCTCCACAAGGAGCCTGCTTCTCCCTCTGACCGCTCCCCTCTCATGCTGTCTCTCTCTTGGTCTCAAATAAAGAAGATACAAATAAATCTTTAAAAAAAAAATTCCTTAAAAAAAAAAAGGCAAAGAAGGGGGAAAAAAGGCAAAAACTGAATTTCTGAGGTATGCTTTGAATCCTATTTGTGCAGCATTATGGTCACATATGATCTCATTCCCGGCCAAACTTAAGCCAAAGCACTCATTTGGTTCTTCTACCAGTTTTCGGCTGCCTTTGGCTACCTAAGATACAATTCAATCATCAATCACTGACTCACCAGGTACAACACACCCAACTGCCTGACACTACTGGCCTCCCAAAGTGCCATGGTCACAGCCACTCCCCTCCCTCACACCTGCTGTAACTCCCTGCTGCTGGAAGGGATGCCCTGTCCCTCCGGCCCTTTCCCCAGGGTCACAGCTGCCAGTTAGTTACCAGCTACTGCTATCCTCCTTCCAACATGCCCAGCATCTCCTGTGTCCTCCACCTTCTTCCCACGCTGCATGTCTCATCTTGTCAACCCATAGAAACCTTCTGTTTTCAGGGCTCCCTCTACAACTACCACAGCCCCTGCCTCTACTCACACTTCTGCTAACATCTCTCTGTGCACACCCCTCAGAATGCCTGCCACCACCCAAACCAGCATGGTGTCATCCCCCGGAAGTATGTGGGCCCCAGTCTCAGCTTCCCCACCCCAGCCTCAGTCAGCCTCCCACAAGTCATCGCAACAATCCCTGCCCCAGTTCTTTCTCCACCCAGGTTCTATTTTCTTTGCCAGATGACCCCTTCCCCCCAGTGCTGTTATTATAAAGGATCCAATACAACTCTGCATTTACTGAGCCCCTACTATATATCTGGAACCACAATAGGAGTAGAAATGGAAAATGAGAAGACATGGGTCTTGGCCACAAGCAGCTCAAGTCTAACACAGCAGATAGTTTAGGTAATTTTTATATAATTAGAGCTAAATACATTTGGCATAATGAAAGTATATTTAAGCCCAAGGAAAGACAAGGATGAGCTCTGGGTGGGAGAGCAGTGAAGTAGTCATCAGAGGTAATCATCTCTTGGCTGGCATTGAGAATGAAGAGCAATTTGATAGAAAAGGGTGCCACGGGAGAAAGGCATCTCTGGAAGACATCACAGGGACAAAGGCACAGAGGTCTGAAATTGGGCTAAAGGTAACTGAACTCCAAAAAGCTTGGTTGTAATTCTGCTGTTGAGAAATCACATTTTCCCCAAACAAATCTATAAGGTATGTAAGTCCCTCTGCCAATTTCTAAAAGCCTATTAAAACCAAGAAGTTCCTTGAATTGGTACTAACAGTATCATCTGGAATGATGTTTGCAACAAGCCGGAGGAAAAAAAGATAAGCACTGTAGGGTCTCACTAAGCCAAGCTCTAAACTGCATGCTCACAGTTTTTGAGAATTTCAATCAGGTGGGAAAAATGTACAGGGAAACAGTATATTACAATGCTATCCTGATATCGCAGAGGCAAGAAGAGGAGGCCACAGGAACACCTGAGCCCCCCGCTGGGAGGAAATACACTCCCACTCCTCTAATCCACTGGCCAAAGTTCCCAGGTCTGGGTGGAGGGTCATGGAAACATAAACATGCCAGTTAAAATGGAAATTTGGTGCACGGGGTGGATATACCACAGATGATTTCAGCAAGCACGTGCACCACTTTCAAAGAAACGAACAGGAAGAACAGTCAAGATCTTTTTTCCAATGGAACTAAAGTGGCAGCGGGGGTGGGGAGGGCCCAAGTTTAGCGGCTCCCAAGGAGGTTAGGACCACTAGAGGGAAATGATTCCTGCTTAGAAACATCCATGATTTTTAAAGACAGCAGCATAGTCAACAAGACAAACAGGACAGGGCTGGTCAGACTCTAAGTATTAAACCTTATCACGGAATGGTAATGACAGATGGGAAATAATAGTGGGAACACGCTGCATTTGCAAGTTACAATCTGGTGAGATTCTTTACTTAATATACAGCAGCAATCACTGCAAACTTGCTGTTGCAAAGTCAGTCGTATATGGGACTTGGTAATCGGGTAATGATTGTCTTTGCACTGGGAAGCAGAAAACTCATCAGTATTATTTCATCTTCAATAAGAGTGGAGGGTTGGGGCGCCTGGGTGGCTCAGTGGGTTAAGGCCTCTGCCTTCGGCCCAGGTCATGATCTCAGGGTCCTGGGATCCAGCCCCGCATCGGGCTCTCTGCTCGGCAGGGAGCCTGCTTCCCCCTCTCTCTCTCCCTGCCTCTCTGCCTACTTGTGATCTCTCTGTCAAATAAAATAAATAAAATCTTTAAAAAAAAAAGAGAGGAGGGTCCACTTAATTACACCAAGTAGACAGGGACTATAGGGGATGGGATGAGAGGGTGGGAGACAGTGCTCCATTCTTTAGCCTCATCCCTGCAATCTCTTCCCTGCAATGCGGTCGGGTAGATAACGTGCTAACGGCTAGTCCAAAATACCCATTTATCACACTGAATCACACAACTATCTTTGACAGTTTTACACTCATTGAGAATTTACACACTCCACATATTAACAGCAGTGTTGTCTCAAGAGCCAGAAAATCCTAGGATACACAGTTATAAACTTTCATGAATAACTGAAACAGATGCTACACAGTGTCTACAAAGAGACGGACATGTTTGTGGATTACAGTCAAAATTCAAAGGTCTTGAGAAACCTGAGATATTCATGGGTGAAGATGGCATCACTAATAGCAAGATCTAAGGCGTGAAGAATGTGATTTTGCAAAGGCAGTGAAAAAAGATGTGGTAAACAGGAATAGAGGCTATACATACACACCATGAGGTAATTGTACTATGAATGTTCTCTTCCTCAGAACTGGTTAAGCCATTATTATAGCACTGGTTCCTAGTCCTGACGTAAAATAACTTAAGAATGCAGGAATGGAGTTTCAGGGAGGAAAAACATGAGCAAGGGGGAGGTGAGAGAAGGGAGTGGCAGTGACTGACGGAGGTGGGAAGTGGGAGAAGTGTCATTCCTTCCTCAAGCACAGAAAAAGGAAAACAAAGCCAAAAGGAATCTTAAAAGATAAGCTGAGGACACCACATCAGGGAAGGGAAGGGAAGAGTGAAAATTCACCCTTGGAATTGCAAATTCAAGAAAGAAATGGAGAGGGAAAGAGGCAGGCGGTAACGTAATGGGTGAAAGCACAGACTCCAGTGTCCGGATTCAAATTCCAGATCCATTCCCTATGGGGCACGCTGCTGAACTTCTCTGTACCTCAGTCTCCTGACATGGTATGTGGGAATAATGACAGTATCTATCTCTCTGGGTGGATGTAAGGATTAAATGAGTTACTATGTGCCAAGCGCTTAGAACTCTAGCTGGCACAGAGTGAACGCTAGAAAATCCGAAGATATTTTTTCTCCTATCTGTGGTGGCTTAACATTGCCAGGGAAGGAATAAGAGGATTCCCTCAGCCCTTTGAACCCCACAAATAAAGTCTAATAATAATGAAGTAATTATATATATATATATATATATATATATATATATTTTATATTTATATATGGAGAGAGGGTAGGGAACTTGAAAAAGTAATAAAATATTTAAAAAAATAAAATAAATAAATAAAAAAGTAATAAAATATTAATCTCGTTTCCCTTTTACTTAAAATAATTTTTTCCCTTAAAAAAAAAGAAGTAAATAATCAGTCCAACAGCTCCAAAACTCATAAGCCTTTTTTTAAATAAAAACTGAAGGACAGTAAAACAGACCAGATAGAATTTTTGTGTCCCTGTAGCTCTACTAGAAAATCTCCCTATCAACTAAACACACACACACATACACCCACACTACCCTTAATTCTTTTAACATGCATTCTCCAGGCTTTTGAGCTCGTGATTCATCTAGATAGGTTTACTGTTTCACTTAGAAGGAGGATTGCTAATCAATCCTTGTCACCTATCTCTATTTTTCTATTTATACTCTGAAGTCAAGGGCATCAGTCATGATGAACTAATACTGCTAGAACCTCTACAACAAAAAAAGATACATAATGAATATTCTCAAAGCACCAAACAACTTTAAGGAAAAATAAGGACAAAAATACTGATTCAATCTTGGCATTCAAGATTTTTAATGCACAGTAACACTGCAATGGGGATAGGATTTGAATCACAAGAACCCAGGAGAAAAAGATGAGAATGCACAATACTCATCCTCTCCCCTGCTTCCTGAAAAGGAATTTAATATTTTCCATGCAGTAGGGGATGGAAAGAGGTTTTACTCTTCCTTCAAGCACTCAACAGTTTAAAATCATGCCAGCTTCCTATAGCAATTTTCCATTTTAACTCTGACTTCCTCTGAAAGGCACAAGAGAAATTAGCTGTATACATCCACTTATGGGCAAAATACATATCCATGACATTTCAGGGTAAACTGCTCCAATGCAGAATTAAAAACAACACTCCAAAATTAGACAGAAAACATTGCTAAGTGTTTTAACACCTTAAGCCAAGAGAGGGCAATGTTTCTTTGGCAGAAGCAACAGCCCATAAAATTTTGCTTTCAGTCTTGACGGTAACATAAGGTTTTATCTTTATAAAAAAACAAACAATTGTATGAAAGTCTCACAAATCAACTTGTGAAAACATTAAGAATTGCAAGTACCTTTATCACTTTACAGATGATAAAGATTAAAATGAACAAATATGTGCTTTTGATAATTGTGATTGAAGGTTTTTTTTTTTTTAAGGTTTTATTTATTTATTTTAGAGAGAGAGAGAGAAAGCAGGACGAAGGGAATAGGGAAAGGGAGAGGGAAATTGAGATTCGTGCTGGATGAGGGGCTGGACGCGGGGCTCAATCTCAGGACCCCAAGATCATGATCATCTTGATCTGGAAATCAAGACTCATCCACTTAACTGACTGAGCCACCCAGGTGCCCCTGTGGTTGAAGATTTTTAAGTAGTATAGAAAGAGGGATGACAAAAAGGAAGATATATTGAAGTCACCTTAGTTCCCAGAACAGAACACTTTTGAAGATTTGTTTTGTCTTTGTTTTTAGGCCTAAAATAGCAGATATCTACTACGGCCTTTGAGAACAGTTTTCTGTTGCGGTTCTAACTCACCAGATGTGGGGTGGAGGCCAGCCGCCCCCTCTTCCGTAGAACAAGGACTTGGTAATTAATACGAAGATAACATCATAGATACAGTTTCCCAATTATCTTTCCTTCCTTCATAATTTTACCTCATAAGGAGTCTGAGAAAGAATAGAGGAGATCTCCTTGGAAAATAACCCACATAAAACAACTAAGTAAAAAGAACAATGTGGCGACATTTTGAGGATCTCACTGGATCCTCCCTCCAGCCCCCGGGGGTAGGCAAGGGCGCCCTAAGGCTGTTGTCAGTGTCTCAGTCTCAGCCCAGCTCTTTCCACAAAGTCTCCCCGACTCCTATACCATCTTCATAACTTCGCTATGATCTGTCACAGTTACGTCCAAATTTTACTTCTCACTCATCCTAGTTTTACATCTTCCAGTACAATTTAACCTTTCCAGTCTGCTTGACAATTTATAGCCAGATTCATTTATTAATTAACCTTTTCCTATGGTGAGCTCGCTTTACTAAATTACATATTCACATTCCGGGCCCCGGGGGCAAAACCTTGCAGTGGCTTCCCACCCCGCTCCGAGTGAAGCCCAACCCCCTCTCAAGACTTCACCAGATTGTGAAGGCCGGTCCTTCCCAGAACAGGCCAGCCACCCTCTCACCTCAGCACCTTTACTGCCTCTTGCTGGGGCCTCCGCTGCTCCTTCTCCAGGTACCTGCATGGCTGACTCCCTCATTTCCTGCAGATCTTTACTAAAAAGATACCTCTTCACCAAGTCCTTTCCTGGACAACCTAACGAAAATTGCAACCTGGTCCCTTTCGGTCTCCATTCCTACTTCATTTTTCTCCTTAGCATGTAACACTCTAATATGTGTGTGTGTGTGTGTGTGTGTATTTTTTTTTTTTTTTACTTATTTGTCTTATTTATTGCCTTTCTATCCCACTAGAATGTAAGTTTATTCAGGGCAAGAATTTCCAGTTTGCCTTTTTTCACTCCTGTATCTTTGGCACATTAGATTGCCAACATTTGATAGGTAATTAATGAATAAATGAATGAATGAATGTACTATATGTGCCTTGAAGGCTGGGATTCGCTATCTCCTTAATCCTCCTCGTCTATATCCCAGAATTTCATTACTACTTCCGTCCTAATACCCCAGTTCCTAATATCTAGTGGTATTCATTAGCTGTTAAATGAATGAGTGCATTTAGAAGATATTTCATACTTTTGCTCATTTGTCTACCATCCTTTATGTCCGGGCACTTTTAAACTAAATTTCCACATTTGTTGGCTCATTAGGACTCGCATATCGCAGAGAAGAGAGAAGTAACAGAATAGAGATTAAATATAAATTTATCTGTTGATGTGCAGGCTCATAAGATTAGCATTAGTTAAATCATAGCCCTGGAATATAGATGCTTTCAGGATGCTGAGAAAAAAAAGGACAGTCTGATTAGGCATTTTTCTACTGCATGGCAACTGAAGTATTTTATTTTATTTTATTTTATTTTTTTGGCTGCACAATAAAGTTCCTATAATAGCTCATACAAGTATCTATTTTTAAGTTTGCTAATGCATACAGTTTATGAAGTCGTTTAAATGGAAATTTTAACTGTGATTTGAATGGTGCTTAACTGCCTTTTCTATTTTGGATAAAACTATACCCAGGCTTTCCTTCATGACACTATTTGAGAGTTGGCTTTTTCAAATAAGTATTACATTAGCTGACTTAAGATATATTTCTTCATACGAGTCTTCTTTCAAGTGTTGAACTACTAATAATCGTTCTTATTATTAGATGAAATCTATTCACTTCTCATGAAAGGATTCTTCTCTTAGCTCCTCAGAGTTATTATATTACAGCCCGGCTGTGTTCCAGGCACCTTGGGAAACACAAAAGTGTAGGACTGACTCTCATATAAAGTTTATGATCAATAAATTTGGGCTGTGAGAAGAGGCAAAGTCAGGTAAAACGGTAAGAAGACAATTAGAGCTCATCAAAGGTTAGGTGAGCTGACATAATGACTTGCTGAGCCAGCAGATTTTTAAACAGACTCTTTATAAAAGGAGGAGAAAAATCTCCTCCTGTCCCATGAAAATGCTGTACTCTACAAAGCAAAAATTATGCATGTAAATTATATATACATATGCATATATATTAGAAACTTAAGGACTCACAGTTAATAGAAGCAAAATTATTCTAAAATTAAATGTATATAAATAGACCCTGTACAGTAATATTCTTCTTATCTAGCAGTCAGAGTTTAGCAGGACAGCATCAGGGGGTTTCAGGAAATAATGCATGAAAGAAAGAGAAAGAGGGAGAGAGGGTTCTGGTCACCCCAAACTCATGCAAGGATGTAGAAGAATGACCTTCAGATGGGCTAAAATATGCAAAAGCACATTGGTTTTATAAAGGACTGTGCATTTATGCATATACTTTTCAACACCGATGTGCCTGCACCAACCAGAAAAGACATTTCCTTTTCCTAAGTGATCTGATTTCATCATGGGAACCTGTCTCTATGGACACTTCCACCAACACCAGCAAAGAGGAAACAACCTATAGTACTCAAGTATCAATCCTTAAGAGGTCTTAACTTTGTATAAGCCTGCAGCACAGAGCATAACCAAGGGAGGGCA
The DNA here is from genome assembly GCA_028534135.1 of Potos flavus. Lineage (NCBI taxonomy): Eukaryota > Metazoa > Chordata > Mammalia > Carnivora > Procyonidae > Potos > Potos flavus. The sequence goes on from CM052898.1 coordinate 106,004,620, forward strand.
GGATGAGCCAGGCCACAAATGACTTCTCTTTCAAATCAACACAGCAGGACACAAGCAACCCCATCTTCTTCCAAACTCCCTTTGTCACATTTCCACCTCAGGATGTGAAAACATCCAATACATCTTGGAAAAGGTTTCATAAAAATCTGGCTTATACAGAGATATTAAGGTTATATATCTATTGCATCCTGAATGCTTCATTCAACAAATCAAACAAGTATTCAGTGAACACTTACTAGGTGCCGGGCACTGGTTCTGGTATTTGGGAATACGTTGTGAGCACAACAGTAAAAAACTATTTGCCTTTGGGGAGCTCATATTCTGGCAGATATATAAACGATTAGGAGCTAATAAGTGTCGGCAGGGGGGCAGGGGGGCAGGGTAAAAGAGACTGGAGGTATGGGAAGGATGGGTCACATTTCTAAATCGGGTATTCAAGGCAGGACTCACGGAGGAGAAAACATCTGAGCCAAGACTTGAAAAAAGTGCAAGAGTTACTACTACAGACATCTAGGGGAAAATGTTCCAGATATAAGGAGTGGGCAGTGCAAAAGCTCTACAGGGCAAGTATACCTGGAATGTTCTAAGAAAAGCAGGGAAGTCAGTGTAGCTGAGGTAGAGTGAGCTGGAAGATTAGAGGGCGAAGGTGGGGAAGGGGACAAATTGGGAAGAGCCTCGTAGAACCTAGTGAAGACTCTAGCTTTTACTCCAAAGCCCTTTGGAGGGTTTGAGCGGGAATGTAGAGTGATGACTTAGATCTTAAAATAACGATCACTCTGCCCGCGTGGGTGTAAGATGCGAGCAGTTATTAGCAGGTTTCTGCAGTAATCCAGGCATGAGGTACAGGAGAATAGGACCAAGATGCAGGCTACGGCGGATTCTGCATTTATACTGAGGATAAAACCAGTACATGTTATCAGCTGAGATGGGGAAGGCTACTTGTGGGATAGGTTCGTGAGGAAGACCTGGAATAAGAAATTTAGTGATTACAGAGTGATTTGCTCAGCCAGCAAGAGTCAAGATAGACTCCGATAGGTAACATCTTGTGTGGATGCTGAGAGATGACGATGGAAGGAAGAACACAGAAAAATACAGACAGTGGAGAAAGAACATGCAAGAGCACTGAGGCAAAAACAAAAAATCTGTGGGCACCTGGGTGGCTCACAGTTGGTTAAGCCTCTGCCTTTGGCTCAGGTCATTATCCCGGGGTCCTGGGATCGAGCCCCGCACTGGGCTCCCTGCTCAGTGGTGAGCCTGCTTCTCCTTCTCCATCTGCTGTTCCCCCGGCTTATTCTTTCTCTCTCTCTCAAATAAAGAAATGAAATCTTAAAAACAATTCTGTTTATGGTATTACTCAAACTGAACAAGAGTAACTTTGTTAATAGCACAGATTGGGGCCCAACCTGCATCTACTCAATCAGAATTTCTAGGGAAGATAGCCGAGAATCTGAATATTTAGCAAGTATGCACCCACCTGCTCCCCCTCCACGTGCTTTTATAAGCAAGTTCTGGAAACACCGTTTAGCATAGGGATGATAGGAAAGTGGGTAGGGTTAGGAGAGAATGAGTGAGACCACGCTGCAACTGACTTGATCAGATCTGCATGGTTGCCAAAAAATAAGATTTATGGGTGGTGCAGAAGACAGAGAATCAAAGAGAGTGTCGAGGTTGATGGATTAGTTAGGAGGTCATTGCAATAACCTAAAATAAAGTAACACGAAGGTTAAAATTCCATATTGCCCAAATATAAGATGCTCTTCAGTCATGCCAATAAGACAATGCAATTTAAAAAAAATTGATTGTTTTCCCAACTGGAATATACAAAATTTTAGAGCCATGAAGAGGGGTAGGAAGGGAAAAAGAAGATAAACAGATACTCAAAGATATTCTAACAGTGATTAAGCACACAAAAAAGTGGTCAACTAAATTAATCATCAGGGAAATCAAATTAAAATCATAATGTAAAACCACTATTCTTCCATCAAAATGGCTAAAATTTTAAACAACAGACAATACCAAAGGTTGGCAAGACTTTGCTGATGGATGCGTGAGTCAGTACAACCATTTTAGAAAGCTGTTTGACAGTGCCCGTCAGAGCTGACCAACACAGACCTTGGGCCAATAAATCCCACGCCTAGGCATGTACCCAACCAAATATATTAATTTAGTTACCAGAAGTCACATAGGAGAGCCTTAAGAGCAAGTCCCAATACTGAAAACAACATAGTCATCTATCATAGGAGAACAAATAGGTTACGATTGCTCAAAAAAATTAAGTATCGCTCAGCCATGTGAACAAACTAACTGTAAGAACATAGATGAATTCCACAGACCTAATGCTGAGGAAAGAAGCCAGATAGCAAAGTGGTACTTACTAAATAATTCTACTTATAAGCAGTTCAAAAACAAGCAAAGCTAATCCGCAGCACTAGAGATGTGATGCTGTTCACAGCGTGCATATGGCAGTAGGAGGCGGGCAGCCAGTGACGGGGAGAGAACAAGAGGCAGCATTTTTGGATGAGGGAAATGTTCCGATTCTCGGTCTGAGTGCTGGATACACTGTCTGCTTTGTGAAAAATCCACTGAGCTCTATACTTATGATTCCTCCACTGTTCTTGAATGTATACTTGTTGATATAAAATAAGGATATTTGACATTTTCAGTTCAAGTCATAGTGAAATACAAGACACATTTAGATGTCACTTTTTTTTCGATCCACTTCTCTCCAAACTCCATGATTCAAACCCTTCACGCATGTGTCTGACGTCCGTGTCTGCAGTACCACAAGTCAGAATTTTAGTCCTCTGAGTTTTCTGAAGCATACCTATCTTCACTGGAGATACAGCATTTGTGAAATCTCTCTGAGATCATCACCGGAAATGTCCTGAGCTGCAGACATTTGGTAAAAATCAGGAGAGCTGATAGTTTCATTTGTCCTGTAGGTGTATATATACTCATGCCTTCTGTATCGCTAACTTGAATGTACTGGGGTGCTTTTGGGGGGCTGGTGGTAAAAAGGCTTGTCTACAAAAACATTTTGCATTTGCAATTGGAGGACACATTCCTGGGAATAAATACACTATTCTAAATGCTATTTCATCCTTAAAAAAAAATTTTTTTTTTGGTCAGGTGCCTTCCGTAAATATCTAACCACATCAAACGAGGTCATTTTGGGCTAATGTGTCTTCCTCACACAGTACTCTGCTGTTTAAAATAAAGCAGTTGGGAAAGCACCCAGAAATAGCAGAGGCTTTGTGTTGCCTCCGGTACAAGTCTCCCTCTCTTTCTGAGGAGTAATATTGCAGGATGAAGGGAACCTTGCGTTATAATTTCAAGCATATGCAATAATCATTGACATAGGGAGAAGAATGCCCAGAAACCAAATATATTTAAGGAAATCAAATCAAAATGCCTGAGTGACTGATTCAAAGTACACCATGAGAGTGGATCCAAGGATAGTACAAATATTTTTGACCTAGGTTACTGTATGAAAGACGGATCCAGGATCAAGGAGGCCTGGGGTGGAGCAAATCATGCATCCCCTGTTGGGACATGTTTAATGTCTGATGGGGATATCCAGACAGCACAGAGAAATTTAAAGAGTAATCTAAGAAACACTCGTGTTGCTAGCAGTGAGAAGGTCCTTGCTGGGAAGGGTTCTTTCACCATCTCTTCCAGGTCTAAGACCAACACAAGGACCCCTCTGAGGTGACCCTCAGCCTATTCTCCACAGCCACTCGTACTCTTCCGACATATCTTTGTCCTACCACCACTAAATTGCCTGAGTAATTATAGTTACAACCAAGGGAACTTAAAAATAAAATAAAATAAAATGAGAGACCGTGGGAATAAAGTCAGCACTGAATGTCTAAAAGTTACTCCACTAGTTTCACTGGAATTCTTATTGATAGCCTCAATTCTCTTTTCACTTTTGGCTATATATTTTTAAGCTTTCCTTTGGGATAAAAATATAATTAAGTATATTTCTTTATACTTTCTGCTACGGAAACTGAATACTTTCCTAATGGTTTACGAACACATGTGGCTCAAACCGGAATATCTCCTGCACGGGGATGTTGGCACTGACCAGCTTGGGGTAGGGGGTTACTTTTTTAGTCACTGATCACAGCACGCAATGTAGAAGTCCTTAAACTAGAAGGCTGGGACCACTGGGTGAGACCCCAAAAGTCAAATATAAAAGTGTTATCCTTTCTTCATCCTTTAAGAAAGGGCACACTATGTACCAGGAGCTGTGGGCTTGAGGATGACGGTGAGAGATTTTTGATGAAAGTATGACACAAGAAGGATATAGAGGGTTTTGTGAAAGCATATTCTGGTGAGCAGTCCTTGGGATTCATCCCTTATACTGGCTTGGGTCACATACATAACATCACCCATGACATGACACCCAACCTTCATGAGCATCTGCCTTCCCTGGGACCCCTGGAGGCCTCCCTGAGCAGTGTGGATGCCCTCCCTTCTCCCTCCCACAGGGCCCTAGGCAGAGCTCTACCCACAGTCTTATTATCATTTTATATACAGATCTGCCACTCCAATTGTGCTGTGGATGACTTTTGAGAGAGTCAGTCTCTTCACTATTTGCACACTAGCCTGGGTCTGGTACAGAATGGGTACCTGTGAAATGTTTATTAAGTGATTGGACTAAGGCAAACAAATGAATGCCAGGGTCGAACACGTGATGTTAATAATGTACTCTGCGTATCAACTGTTCCATACAATGTATGTATGTAAAGCCTTAATGGTTACATATCATGGTGGACTTCCAAGGGTCCTCTTTTAAGACACTTTAAATTTGATACAGTTGACCTGCACCAAAAGAAGCCTGAGAATTCATTGGCAACTTCTAAAGTTTCTCTATCAAAGGTAGAGACAATGTATCTATATTGTTCAAATTAACAAAGTACATGGGGACTTTTGAAAGCACAGAAAAATCAATAAACAGTCCTGAGCTGTACAAAGGAGCAGGACTGGATGCTGAAAGAAAAAAAGAAAAAAAAATCTTTGATGGTATCAGCATTCTAATTAGAGTCAGACTTCCGATTTTTCTTCTCAACCTCATTCCATAGTTAGAATTCAGATTAAATCCATTGAAAATAACTTAAGTAGGACTGAGATGAATTCTACTGAAAGAAAAAAGCAACAAAGAAAAAGGAGGCTGACAAACAGAATTAGATGGAGACAGGAGATAATTTAAAGAGGATTTTTCAAATAATTTAGGGAAAATACCACTGGCCTGAGCCAAGATTCCTGAGATCTGTGCTGCCTGACACTAACCAGTTCTGTGCTCACAACCAAGAAGCTTCACCTTTATAAGTCTGTTTCCTCAGCAATAAAATACAGTTGAACATTTGAGTGGCCAAGGTCCTTCCACTGCTAAAATTCTAACCATGCATATTTGCAGTAATTACTAGAAGAGTGGTGACATTCACAATACATAAATCATTTCAAATTGGTATTGTATATTTTCAATATATTAAATAAAAGTGAGAAAGGACCCAGTTTAGCAGAATGCTGAGAAAGGGTCTGATTGTTTTAAGAAAAAGCTCTTGACAGAAGAATACGATTGCAGATTTATTTGTCTCCCATGATTTTCAAAAAGTTGAAAACGTATATACAAGCAAAGACCCTGTACCAAACTTAAGGTGTCCTCAGGGGAGCTCCCCTTTTCTATAGGTTTGGCTGTGAAAAATACAAACATGTTATCCTTTTCTGACACTGAATGAATAATAATGAATGAATAATAAAAGCAGCAAAGTAGGGGTGCCTGGGTGGCTCAGTGGGTTAAACACTCTGCCTTCGGCTCAGGTCATGATCTCAGGGTCCTGGGATCGAGCCCCGCATCAGGCTCTCTGCTCAGCGGGGAGCCTGCTTCCCCCTCTCTCTGCCTGCCTCTCTGCCTACTTGTGACCTCTGTCTCTGTCAAATAAATAAATAAAAAATATTAAAAAAAAATAAAAGCAGCAAAGTACAACTTCTACTCTAATCCCAAATGGATCTAAGAAGTGTGCTTGCTCATTTCCCCCTGCCTAATATGTTGCAATGTGCTCTCCCCATAATAACTTTTTTTAATCCCCATAATAACTCTTATACACACTGGGACATAACCAGACATATGTGGTGGGCAGCCTGGACACAGAGATGGGAGAACACAAGTGTTAGGTGTTCCTTTGCTCATGCCTACTTGCATATATCTGCAGGCAACATGTGATGGTGGAAGGGGCCAAAGTCTAGAAGTCCAGAGATTTCAGTTTAATTTTTAATCTGAGAAGTTACTTATTTAATGTCATATGTTTCATCATTGGCAAAATGAGAGGGCTTACCAACTGATTACTAAGGACTCTCCTAGCTCTGATTCTGATTCTCTGATGTGGTTGAGCAGGCAAGGACATGGAATCAACTGTGGAATGACCTGGATAAATGTTTAAGATAAGAGAGCAGTAACGGTGATGTTCAGAAAGAATGCTGGCCGGACTACAACTGAGGGACCCAGCAGGGCTACAAAGGAAGATGAGAAGACAAGGGGCAACACCTTTTTGGCTGAAGGGCTTAAGGCCCTTTTCTTTTGCAAGGTATTTGAAAATGATTAAAATTATTTTGACAGCTGCAAGTAATTGGGAGGTAGGTGAAAACAGGAAGCTCAGGCACAGAATAAACCTCACTAGTTCCAGATTCAACCAATTCAATATTTATAATAATTTGGACTTAAGTAACTGACATTTATTATTATGCTGCATAGTTTTTTTTCAAGCAACAGAGAACAAAACTAATTATAACCACAGTCCTTAATATAAGATTCATTAGCATACTAGACACTTTGCCTCTGATTTTTATGTTATTTCTCCATTGACCAAATGTAAATCAGAATTTCTCAGGAAGAGCGGTTATTTCACTAAATATCTCAGTTCTTTATCATCTTGTAAATAAATCTGTCACTAAGAGGTTAAAAATATTGCTAGATGAGTGTTCATATATTCGGGGGGGAAGTTCCCTTAAAACCTACTTTCATAGCAATCATAATAAATTATGTTTTTATAGTCCTTTACAGTTTATATACAAAGAGCTTTTACACCCAATTCACATGTAATTTGTGAGGCAACAATGTGCTAATTAGAAATTACTTCCATCTATTCATTAGAAGATACAGTGACCTTTCTTTAGCCATTAGTTCATCTTACATTTACAATATTAAAAATGCATTTACTTTTAAAAAGCACTAAACTTTTTGGTGATTTAGCATAGTCTTGTTCCATTATTCTGAATTCCTTAAGAGTTACTTCATTAGAAAAGGAATCCACTTAATATGGTAATTTTGTGGGTGTCATTCAAGAGATTGTGAGAAAGAAAAGAGACTATTCTCTGTAAATTTACCTTAAAATCATTTATACAACATAGTCCCCCATCAAGCTGTATGAATATAAGTATACAGATAAAAGAAAAAAATTTCGTAATTAGCTGAGTACAAGTCATCATAGAAAAATGAGAACACTTTTTACTTAATATTCATGCTTGGTTCTCTCATCTTTGCTTCAGAATCTTGATAATACACTAGGTAAATTTTTTGCTTACCATTTTAAAGAACCCACTTTTAAGTGCTACTTTCAATGAGGATAATTGTGTGCCTGCTTTATTACTCGATGGCAGGATAAGAACTACAGTGCTTACAATTTGTCTATCCCTTTGGCACCACAAATATATTAATTAAGAATTCTAACCCTTGATCCAAAGCAATAAACCTAGGAATACACATAAAGCTGTTACCTAAATATATATATATAATCAGTAGTATATGTAGGCAAACAAAAAATAGAACTAAATAGTTATTAGCTTTTCCTCCAAGGCTACCAAAAACACACACACAAGTGACATAGCAAAACCAAAACCAAACAACCTCTGATCTAAAACGTAGTTGCCAAGGTACTGACAGAATTCAGTATATCATCCCCATACTAAATGCACCAGAGAATACAACACAGCTATTTGAGAAATAACAAAAAGGCCAGGACTCGCAAAAAAAAACACATCTCTTTGAGGCAGCAGAAAGGACAATTCTACATTATCAATATGGAAATATACATGATATTTATCTGAGGTGCAGAAAAAGTGAGTATTTCTATCATCTTGTCTTCTAGGGTTCCATGAATCTGAAAAGAATACAGATGAACTCTTACAGAGCATATTATTTTCTGGCCTGCTATTTCACCAGGAATATACAAAAACAATTTTATAATTCCTTACCTATAGCATTAAGAAATAAAGGATGCCATGAGCTTAATTTCTATTCTAAATCTAAATGAGCTTATAAGATATCACTGTATGTATATATATATATATATATATATATATGATGAAAATACATATCTGATAGTACTGCATTATAGAATTATAGATTAACTTTCACAAAATTTTCCTCACAAAGTCAATGATCAGGAATATTATAATCTATGTTAAGATATATTGATAATTCATGGATGCATTTTGCTAAGCTTACATTTCCGACTATCATAAAAAAAAACAACAACTTGAAAGTAAGCCAACAAAAAATTGCTATGATGAAGCTATTTGTTCAATACTCTGAGGAAGAACATAAGGCAAAAACAAAACAACAACAAAAAAACAAACTCAAAATTTGGGTTCTGAATGCTCCTATTTTTTAGAACATTTTTTTCCCACTGGATTCTGAAAGGGGTATGTGATTTACTACTTACATATCACCTTCCTGTAGAACAAAAAACCTTTTATTTACATTTATTTATATATTCGAGAGAGAGCAAGAGAGCATGAGCAGGAGGGGCAGAAGGAGAGGGAGAGAGAGAATCTTAAGCAGACTCCCTGCTCAGCTCAGAGCTGATGCAGAGCTTGATCTCATGCTCCTGAGATCATGACCTGAGCTGAAACCAAGAGTCGGGCACTTAATTGACTGAGCCACTCAGGTGCCCCAGAACAAAAAACTTTTGAAAGTAATTTATCTTTTTCTGTATACCCATTAAGATACAGAAATGTTGATGAAGGAAAGATTTTTTTTTTAAAGCATAAAAAGGAAAGCTTTATTTCTGCTCTTTTGATCCATTTTTTTCTTACAATTACTCTAAAACTCAGAAATAAGAATATGTAAAGCAAAACACCAATTTAAGCAGATTTTAAAAAACTTAAACTTGTTTAAAAAAAAAGAACTATATATCCATTTGCCTTTGATTCTATATATAAAGACTAAACACTGGGAGTGCGTGGGTGGCTCAGCCAGTAAGTGCCTGCCTTTGGCTCAGGTCATGATCCCAGGATTCTGGGATAGAGCCCCACATCAGGCTCAAGAGGAAGTCTGCTTTTCCCTCTTCCTCTGCCCCTGTCCCCTGTTCTCATGTTCTCTCTCTTGATTGCTCTCTCTCTCTAATAAATAAATAAAACCTTGAAAAAAAAAAAGACTAACCACTGAAGTATATCAAGATTGCTCTGGTTGTTGAGATTATCAATGACTTTTTTCTTTTGCCTCTTAAAAATTTTCTGCACTCTCCAAATTTCTGCACAAACATAAGGTACTCTTCCAAGTCTAAATCCTATCAATTAATTATGCTGATGCTTATTTCACCATAACTTAACTGAGTGGATTTTTTTTTTTTTTGCACTCGAGTTCCAGAAGAAAAGAAAAGATCAAAATCCATTGATAAGTCAGTTCATTGCTATGCTCATTTAAGTTGAATCTTCTTTATATCTAACCTACATTTCTGAAGAATATTGATGTTTCCACTGGTGACCATTCTTACCAATGAAGTAAAGCAGTATATTTTGGAATGCTTTTCAGTAATTTAAACAAAATGGATTTTCTTTGATTTCCCTTCCTTTGTCTAGAAAAACAAACAAGCAAGCAAACTTGGCACAAACCTTTCAGTATAAACTCAAATTGAATAGAATGATTTAAATATAGAGACCAGAAACCATATGGATGGAGAATGTAATAAGTTTTCTATTTAACACTGACAACTAAATTCACCAGAATATTCTATTTCCTGACTATTTCACTTAATTGAGTTTTGCTGCTTTGATGTTCAAAGTCTCTGAGTAAAATGAATTAACGATTGAAATGGAAGCTCTTCAAAGATCATTCCAAAATACATGTCCTGAGAAAAATAAAAATGCCTGTTAAAAACATCATGTATTATAATATGTTAAACTTACTTTCCTTAATGGGAATCTTAAAAGGGTATCATTAGAGCTTTAGGTCATCCCTATTTTCACTTTCAAAGTTAGTATTATATAAAACCTTTGATATAATGTAGCGAATTTTGAATTATGAAGCCTTTCCTTCAAGATGAAATTACCAACTCACCATTAGTAAGGCAAACACTTTGTTTTTCTAGTAACTGCAATTTATCAACTAATCAAAATGGTGGACTTTTGCAATATGTCTACCATGTACTAGGCACAAGACAGATGCCTTCATCAGACTCCTAACTCCAGCAAGCATGCAAGTGTAGCTCTTATTTGAATAGGCAAATGAAACAGACCAAGTGACTAGGTAACTTGCCAAAGGTCATCCAGGTATTTAATTATGGAGTCCAAATTTCAACCCAGGTTTACATTCATTCCAAAATTTGGGGAAGTGTATAGTTTCCTCATCTTCCTGAGTTGGGTGTTCACACTGTGGCTTCATTAAAGTCTCCAATGTAATCTTCTATGTCACCAAATATAGATTCTAAGGTAAACTTTAAAATCACATTGTGAAACCCCAAATGAATTATTAATATTGCCCTCCAATAATATAATTAATCAATAACTTTTTTTTTTTTTTTTTAATGAGACTCAGAAAGATCCAACGCTCACTTAAGGACATAAAACTAAAATCTGGCAGACCTATGAGTCAGTGTGACTTTAAAGCCAACTCTGATAAGACTGCATGAGACAAAAAGTTTAATAGAAAACCTAAGGTAAAATAACCCCCTGTCTATTAAGGGAAGTGGTACTCAAGTAGGTGAGTACAAGAGAGATGTGAACAGGGGCCGCAAATGGTTAAACTAAAAATAACACCTCCCTGAAAATTTACTTGAATTTTCAACTCATAGAAACCACCTTCATTTTCATTAAGATTATGTAAGAAGTTGAAAAAAAACAAGAAAAAAACAATCTCTGTGACCAGTCTAGACAGAGGCATATAGCTTTAAAACTTGGAATGCTTACTCAATTTAACAGGTAACACCTTTCTACTTTTCTGATTAAAGATTAAATCCGTATTCTGAATAAACTGAAGTCAAGGAGTTCTCCCAACTAATTTACATTTGGTAAGTTTACTCCTTAGTGAGTGGTTTTCTACCCTGAATTGCTAAATCTACTTTTAAGACCAATCTTTATTATTTTTTAATCAATGGTGAAGCTATCTTTCTCCTCATTCTATAGACCTAGCCCCTGCACATCTGCCATATGCTGCTTACGGCAGTCACTCAAGCTGGGGAAGAGGCGATGGCCAGTGGTACAGACTCAAGCATGACCTAATGAAGGCTTCCAGCTCCCATCACCAGTGTTTCTCAACACTTGCCTGGAGGAAACAGGGACTGTGTTAAAGTAGAAGTAAAACTGCATTTGGAGTCAGCAGATTTGCATTCAGATTCCTTCTACCATTTATCACCTTTGTCATTCTGGACACATAACCTTTCAGAACCTCATTCTTCTAATCCATAATGTACGTATCAGGACCTAATTCAGTGTGTGGCACCTAACAGGTACTCAGTGAACTTCAGCTGAATTTATTTTTTAAAAAAAGGCTAAATCTTAGCATTTTTCTCAGGGCATGGAGGTAAATGAATACAAGCATGCAACACTCGGGCAAGAGCAACCTGGAGTGAAGGAGCTGGCCCTGGAGAGAAGTTCTTGATGGTCGGTGGAAGCCAGTCCAAGGGGAAAGCAAGGAAACATGGAAGCAAGGAGAGGCCCAGCTGAGATGAGATTCTCTGGGGCATATCCTACAATCCAGTAGGCCAGGGAGATGACCCATTTTTGCTTGATGACTAGAAGAGAATGCTGATTTCACTGATTTTGCTACTGAATGAGTCACAAGGGTGGGTAAGCTGAGAAAACATGTGAGGGAGTAAAAAAATGTAAGTAACTACATGGATATTGTAGGACTTACTTTAATTAAAAAATTCCTTGCTCCAAAAGCTTTGTTAACGCTGAGTATGTACAGTGAGTGATTCATCCTCCCGTGAAACCTCCACAGTCTTATTCTTCTCAAAGGCTGAGCTCCCTCTGAGTTCCACTGCTGTAAACCCAGGACGGGGAATGAAATACCACACAGCAGTCAAATCTCTGCTGGATACCTAAAGAGCACATTTACTTTTATGGTCAGTCCCGGCCGGGATTTTCTATAGGGCCAAGTCACTGGTTCCACTCTGCAGTGAAACTCAACCTTGGATCACTCCCTGAGTTATGCCGCCAGTCTTAGGAAACAAAGGTGTCCGCAGGCCTGGTCTTCCTGGCCAGCCCTACGCTGCCAGAGATAAGCCAGGACATCTCTGTCAAAGGGATCATGCATAAGGAGCTGCTTACCAAGGAATCTGTCATGAGGGGCACTAGGTGACAGAGCGTGAAGCCCATTCAAACTGCTGGGGAGTAACTGGCAAAGGAGGAAAGCAGGAAACAGACTGCCAGGTCACACTCTAAAGCCTGGCCATACTCATTTACTCTTCACACTCAGCCTGTGAGGAAGATCTGACTTTTTTCTCTTTTTCTTTTTTTTTTTAATGAGACTCAGAAAGATCCAACGCTCACTTAAGGACATAAAACTAAAATCTGGCAGACCTATGAGTCAGTGTGACTTTAAAGCCAACTCTGATAAGACTGCATGAGACAAAAAGTTTAATAGAAAACCTAAGGTAAAATAACCCCCTGTCTATTAAGGGAAGTGGTACATAAGTAGGTGAGTACTAGAGAGATGTGAACAGGGGCTGCAAATGGTTAAACTAAAAATAACACCTCCCTGAAAATTTACTTGAAGAGAAAACTTTAAGAGCCTTATTTATTCTTCTTCTATGTGATTCTATCAAGTTTGGTTACTGGCTTTCAAATCCACAGCAATGAGGTAGAGCAGCTTTAAGAAGAGAGAGATGGAAGGACGACAGGAACACGTTAACAGCAAAGAAGACCATCAAAATAATCACTACCCAGAGAACAAATTCCACAGATACACTGGTCCTGAGCGACCTGAGGCACGGGCACACTGCTCTACATACGACCAAAGAGAATGGAACAAAATTCCATATATTTTTAGTCATTTCTGCAAGAGGACTGTTACAATTATGTAACTAAATAAATCTACCATTTCTATTTATTTCTATTTCCCGATTTGTCGTTGTTGTTGCTGTTTAAAACATATGGTCTCTTTGCTTCTTACCTTCTGAACATGCTAAAAGGAACACAGTATTTTTTTTTTTTTTTAAGATTTTATTTATTTATTTGACAGTGAGAGAGGGAACACAAGCAGGGGGAGTGGGAGAAAGAGAAGCAGACTCCTCACCGAACAGGGAGCCTGATGCAGTGCTCGATCCCAGGACCCCGAGATCATGACCTGAGCTGAAGGCAGACGCTTAACAACTGAGCCATCCAGGCGCCCCTAAAAGGAACATAGTATTACAACATAAAATAACTGTACTGATCCTGAGACCTGTAGAGGGCACTCCACTGTGTAGCCTCCTCCAAGTGTTGTCATCGTTCCCCGGGGCCTATAGCTCTTCCTTCTCCTCTGGTGTACTTGTTCTATGACCCACACCACAGTCTGCCCTTCCTTCCTAATGGGACTGTTGTAGGGACAGGGACCATGTCTTCCTTGTGTTTGTAACTTCAGAGTATCTACCACAGTGCCTTCTATGTAAGGTAAACTCAGCAAATATTAAACTAAGGAAATTTATGCACAATATACTCAATTTTATAATATAGGGAGGCATGTAAAAACACTTCCATATAAAATGGTTAACATAAAACTTCTAGGGCTCCAGGGACTTCTGGGGGCTCAGTTGGTTAAGCATCTGACTTCGGCTCAGGTCATAATCTCAGGGTCCTGGGACTGAGTCCCACATCGGGCTCCATGTTCAGTGGGGAGACTGCTTGTCTCTCTGCCCCTCCCCATGCTTGTGCTCACTCTCTCACTCTCTTGCTCTCAAATAAAGAAATAAATTAAAAAAAAAACAACTTACTAGGGCTTGAAAAGGCAAACCTATTTTTCATTTATCAAATATTACATTTCAGACACTTCTAAGCTCAAGGATTAAAACAGCAGACATGAAATACCAGTTTTCTGAATTCAAGGTCCTATAATCTCACAGAGGAAGACAGACAACTTGGAGACACAACATTTCAGATAGTCATCGGCATAAATAAGAAAATCATGGAGGATAATGGGATAGAGCACTTGGGCAGAACTATTACCATTTTTCTGCTTATATGGGGTATTACCTTATATCAAGGAGGAGATGTAGTTACAACTTCTATAGATTGTTCAGAGGTAAGAAATATGAAAGGTGCAGCCTTCTTGAAAGTAACCAGTGAAAACTCAATGGGTGGCAGGGCTGCAGTAGTTGGCGGCCTTTCAGACTGTTCCCTGTGATCCCCACCTCCTGGTACTCAAACCCTGTGTTCTCCCTTCTAACACTGTCATAGGTCGGTCTGTGTGACTAACAGCATCCAGCACAGATGATGTTCTCTCACTTCCAAGATTAGGTTATGAAAGACTACGGCTCCCATGTTGGGCTCTTCCTCTCTTAGATCCCTCACCCTGTGGGATGCCACCTTCTGGGTCACGAGGTCACTCAGGCAATCCTATGGAAAGGTATTCCATTGGGAGAAACTGAGGCCTACCAACAACCACGCAAGTGAGCCTGGAAGTAGATCCTCCCCTAGCTGATTCTTAGATGACTGAAGCCCAGCCAACGTTGCAGGCTCATGAGAGACCCTAAGGCAGAACCATCCAGCAAAGCTGCTCCTGCATTCACGGCCTCAGGAAACTGTGTGAAATAGTTAATATTTGTATGTTTTTGCTTGCAGGTGCTAAATGTGGGGGTAATTTGTCATGTAGCAACAGATAACACAGCTACCTTTCTAGTAGTTGAAATCTGAGCCGAGGCCTGACTAAAGAGGAGCTAGTGAAGAATAGATCTCAGAGAAGAATATTCCAGACAGAGAAAACAGCAAGTATAAAGACTCTAAGAATTAGAACGTGAGCTTGCAGCGTCACTTGAAATAGCTAAAAGGCCCATGTGGCTGGAATTTTGTTAGTAAAGTACAACAAAGTAGTAAAAGAAGAGGTGAATTTTCCTCTAAAGAGAAATGGAAGATAGCATTACCTAATTTATATTTTATAAAGAATAACCTTTCTAACTATTGGACCACTATGTGGGACATAAAGGTGGGGGCAAGAAAACCAGGTGGAAGCCTACAATTAGCCCAGGCAAGACATGATGATCAGACTAGGATGTTAGAAATATTCTAGATTGGTAAAATTCAAGATATATCCTGAATTTTATATATATATAATTTATACATATAATTTACATATATAATTTATATATATAATAAAATATTATATATTATATATATATAAAGATTTTATTTATTCATTTTAGAGACAGAGAGAGAGAGAGGGCACGAGGATGAAGGGGCAGAGGAAGAGAGAGAAAGAATCTGAAGCTGACTCCACACTGAGCACAGAGCCCAACACGGGGCTCAATCCCACAACCCCCGAGACCATGACCTGAGCTGAAACCAAGAGTTACACGCTCAACCGACTGAGACACCCAGGCGCCCCCAAATTCAGAATATATATTTTGAAAGAAGAGTCAACACAACTATATGAAAAACTTATCCATGTAGATTACACCATGCCAATAGGTTCTGGTTTTTGAGTGATGGGGATAAAACCAGAACAACCCCAGAAAGAGGGGAAATGAGATATGACCTACTTGAAATACAACTCAAAATTCAAGAAATAATTTTAGGTGGGATAGTTAAAAACTAACCTCTTGGAGTTAAAATTCAGTGAGGAATGGAAAGAATTAAGCAGTCAATCGAAATGTTCTTTTCAGTGTTCTTTTCTGATTGGTGCCAACCAGACTGTTAAAAAAAAAAAGTTGTTTAAGCAATCAACTAGTGAGGTTAAAAAGAAAAAAAGTAGTAATAGAAATGAGGAAGACCAAAAATAAAGCCTGATTTTCTTTCCACATCAATGTAGTTCCAAAGGAACGAAGTTAATGATGAAAAGTATTTATTTAAGTTAAAGAATACTTACATTAGTAACTTGCAGACTATTCACCGGTTTCATGGAGCTTTAGAGCTTCACTTATTAGAGCTTAACAAACAAGAATCTACATGTTCCTACTCTGCAAATTTTCTGAGCAGGCAATGTTCACAAAAAGTACATAAATGAACTTGTCAGAAAAAACCTTGCTTCTTCTTATTGCTTCTTCTATTCTGTACACAAAAAGCATGTCAGGACGACTCACAGGAAATATCCATTTCCAAATCAAGGCCATATTTGTGTACCTAGGGACCAGCCTTCAGCTTTCCTTTTTTAGTACAGAGTTCTGATCTTCTTAAGCTGAATGAAAAATCAAGCTTTAAAAAGTTAAAAGCTAAACAAGGGGCACCTGGGTGGCTCAGTGGGTTAAGCCTCTACCTTCAGCCCACGTCATGATCTCAGGGTCCTGGGATCGAGCCACGAGTCGGGCTCTCTGCTCAGTGGGGAGCCTGCTTCCCCCTCTCTCTCTGCCTGCCTCTCTGCCTACTTGCGATCTCTCTCTGTCAAATAAATAAATAAAATCTTAAAAAAAAAAAAAGAAAAAAGCTAAACAAATTGCTATTAGGATTAGCTTACTGAAGAGGCCAATATAATAAGTAATTACACACACATATGTATACAATCATATACACACACACAATCTCACATTAAATGGAAAGAATGTGCAACTTTTCTTTTTTTTTTTATAGCTTGAGAGCTCATGTGCCAGCAGAGCAGGGGGAGGGGCAAAGGGAGAGAGAGAATCTTAAGCAGGCTCTATGCCCAGCACAGAGCCCGACACAGGGCTCCCCAAGGCTCCCCACAGTGTTCAGAGCTTGATCTCATGACCCTGAGATCACCACCTGAGCCAGAATCAGGAGTTGGACACTTAACTGACTGAGCCACCCAGGCATTCCATGAATGTGCAACTTTTTAAAAGAAATGTTTAAAATCAGGTAAGTTCTTTAAAAGACAGGCAAACAGACAAAAAGAACATCTGTATGCATGAATTTTCCATACTCTTTTCCCCCAAGGCCGTGGGTATAAACACATGATTATCATAGTGGGTGCTAGAACTTTTAAATAAATACTAATTTAATATTTTTTCATTTAATTTTTTTTTTACAAAAGAATCTCAGTGACTATGCAACAAAAATTTTTTTAAAGTATTACATATGTTCATAAGAAGTGTACGAAAAAAATTAAAATGCCCAATCCTATTCATGGGCCCATGTTCTAAATTGCTTTAGTTTTTAACCCACAAAAATTAGTATATAAAAATAATTCTGTTTTATCATACCTGCTTTTGCCGCTAAAATCATTATATTAAATGCTGAAATGCTTTGGTAGAGAAGTTCTACCTACTCTATGTCAATGAAAGAGCAGAGTCATAAAAATCCAATAGAAAAGGCTTTAACTTTACTGGATACTTCATTTACATTCTATCTCTTGATGGCAGCACCTGTAGAATCAAATTTATATCCCCCAAAAAAGCCTGTGGACAGTAGGTGCTTCAGGGAAAGTTTGCTGCTTAAAAGAACATACTTACTTATTGCATTTTTAGAATTTTTGCTAAGTGCTTGTTCATTATAAACATATCCCTTTCTAAGAAATATACACAAATAACTAAAATTATATTTAATGTTACTCTTTTAAAAAGTCTACATCAAATCACTGCAAAATGATTCTTCAAATAAAAGCAGCTTTCTTCCTTTATGGCACATTGTACCAATTTTGAAATTGACTGATGGGGTAGATGGAGTAATTAGTCTAAATCCTTCATCCCTTACTCCTGCATTATAGCCACACCCTCCCATGCACTTACTGCTTATTGCCACAGGTAGAGGATTCTTCTGCATCCCAATCCACTAATGTTGGGATTGACCATGTTATTTGTTTGGCCAACGTGAAGCAGACAAAACTGACAGCTTGCCAGTTCCTAGCCCAGGCTTTAAGAGGCATCGTATGTTAACACTCACCCTCTTGTGCTCCTGTAATCCACTGAGAAGGGAACCCCCAGGTAGATGGAATCCTTTCAGCAGGTTGTAGAAAGAAGGCATTCAGAGTCTACTTGAAACAAACCAAAAACCTGTTGCCCGGGCCTAGGTTCAGGCAAGTCAGGGCCGGCCAAGCCCAGTCCCCAATGGCCAAATCACAGCCAAATTGCAGAACTTGAACATGAGTATGTCTGTTACTATAAGACACTGAGATTTCGAAATCAATACAAAACAAAAACTAGTGCACTGACTCTCAGTATCTTTCGACTCATGTAACATTAGTTGCATTGAACCAGACCTTCTTGATTTACCTATCCCAAACAAATAGTCATTTTCTTTGGCTATGTTCCATTTCAGAAAATCAGATTCTTTTTAATATAGGAATTTTTTAAGAGAAACATTGTCACAGAAAGACATTTGTTCTATAACTGAAGTGTAATTTCCAGAAATAAACTATAATATATGGAATAAACTATGTTTTAAGACATCCAAGTTATAATTTTGTAACCTCAGATGTTTCTATAATTTACCAAGCAGTCCTCCAAGTGAATTGAACATAAAGCACCTCCTTGAATGTCTGATATACTGTAGAAGTTTTTTTCCTGTTTGTTGTTTTTTGTTTTGTTTTCTTTGAGCACTTTCTGAATAGCTTCCCATCAAAACCTCACGTGTGAACTAACTCATGCTGGGAGAACCCAGTATGAATTAGCAAAGTCTGGAAGAAGTTTTTGATATGTGCAATTTTATTACTTTTGAGGACTAACACTTTCAGGGCCTGCCTGAAACTAGAATGAAATTAATTATCTGTTAATTCTTGGGTTAGGACGATGTTTTTTCATATTCCTACAGGATTTAGAAATCTGTTGTTTTAAAAATTGGGGTAGATTTTTGTTTACATGGGTATTTTATTAATTTTTTGTCATAATTTGAAGATAAAATATAACCTAACACAAGTTCAGTTATCATATTATAGAAGTAATATTAACGAGATTTTCATGGATCAAATCCAAGAATGTCATTGCCCTTTCTGCTATTTATATATAATAAAGCAAAGCTATACTGTGAAAACTGTGTATTAATAAGTTGATAAATAGGAGTCACTACAGGTAATTCTTATTTTCATTATTACTTACTTAAGCTAGCATCTCAGAATTTAAAAATCACAAAATTTTAGCTTAGATGGAATCTTAAGGCTAGTTCAATTGCCCACTAGATATTCGAGTTAACTCCATACCATTCCTCTGGAATGCTCGGTTATACTTTGGACCTTTCCAGTAAGAGGCAGTGTTTCCAAAGTAGTGGGATTGCCACTGTGTTTCAGTAAATTAATTTAGCAAAAGGCAGTATCTGGGCCTGTCGTAATTTCTACTTTTTAAAAAAAAAATTAATTACCTTTTTTTTTAAGATTTTTATTTATTTTATTTGACAGAGAGAGAGATCACAAGTAGGCAGAGAGGCAGGCAGAGAGAGAGGGGGAAGCAGGCTCCCTGCTGAGCAGAGAGCCCGATGTGGGGCTCGATCCCAGGACCCTGAGATCATGACCTGAGCCGAAGGCAGAGGCTTTGACCCACTGAGCCACCCAGGCGCCCTAAAATTAATTACTTTTAAATGACCCCTTTACACAATACAAATGGAAAAAAATGTATCAAATGAGCATGAATGATGGTTAACACGAGAAGCGATAAGCCAATTCATATCCAGGCAGTCCCCTGGGCAGCATATACTTGGTGGAACAATGTAGCACTGCTTGTGTCTCAAATATTAAGTTATAGTTGTTCTTACTTGGGTCATATTTTTAAGTGTGTACTGATAATAGACCAGCACTTGTAGCACGGTGCATAAGAATATTAAATCAGCACTAGTAGAGGGATAATACTAATGATTTTACAAATACCCTCAAAATAGTCCTTAAGTGGCACTATCTTACTCAAAATAGTCATCAAGCACATCAAGAAGCTACTAGTCCTAAAAAAGACAAAAACCAGAGCATTCATAGCAGCAGGAATTGATATTACCCAAATGTCCATCAGTAGAAGAATGAATAAATTCTAATGGCATACTAATAGAAATGAACAATCTGTAACTACATGTAACAGCTTGGATGAATCTCACAAACAATGTTAAACAAAAGAAGCCAGACACAAGAGTATATATTGTTTAATTTCGTTCATGTACAGTACAAAAACAGGCAAATTAATCCATGGTGATTATCCACAGAGGGAGAGGCAATTAGTGACTTGAAGGGGCTCAACAAAACTATGGGCTGCTGATACTGTTATGTGTTTTGATCAGGTTGCTGGTGACACAAACATGTTTGTGAAAGTTTTTGAAGCTGTATGCTTACAATTTGTGCACTTTTATGTATATAAGTTACAATTCATGGTTCAATAAAATGTCAAAAAAAGTGTTAGATTTGATCGAGTTATTCATATGCCCAATGTTTTACGTGCAAAGTATTTGATTCTTTCTTACCACGTTGAATATAAGAAAAGATAATAGGTCTAAAAGTAATTTTGCCTAATTTTAAAGTTACAATAGGTAACTAATTTTAGACTACATTTTAATATACATCTGTTCCAAAATCAAATACAATGTTATTTTAGATGTATTAAAAAAATGCTTTCTGGGGGCGCCTGGGTGACTCAGTCCTTAAGTGTCTGCCTTAGGCTCAGGTCATGATCCCAGGGTCCTGGGATCGAGCCCCACATCAGCTCCTTGCTCAGTAGGAAGCCTGCTTCTCCCCCTCCCACTCCACCTGCTTGTGTTCCCTCTCTCGTTGTCTCTCTCTGTGTCAAATAAATAAACAAAATCTTAAAAAAATAAATAAATAAATGCTTTCTGGGGCGCCTGGGTGGCTCAGTCATTAAGCGTCTGCCTTCAGCTCAGGTCATGATCCCAGGGTCCTGGGATCAAGCCCCACATCAGCTCCCTGCTCAGCAGGAAGCCTGCTTCTCCCTTTCCCATTCCCCCTGCTTGTATTCCCTCTCGCTGTCTTTCTCTCTCTCTCTGTCAAATAAATAAAATCTTAAAAAAAAAAAAAATTCAGAAAAATGTCAGTGTCACTAACAATGAGAAAAAAATTAAAAAGTCTTTATATGTCATGAATATTAATTTTATTATCTTTAAAGTTAGCTTTATTATAAAATTGTTGGGAATATACAGAGCTAAACTTTCTTTTATACAAAATCACTTCTGGAGCACCTGGGTGGCTCAGTCAGTTAAGCGTCTGCCTTCGGCTCAGGTCATGATTCCAGGGTCCTGGGATCCAGTCCCACATGTAATCCTTGCTTAGCAGGGAGTCTGCTTCTCCCTCTGCCTCTGCCCCTCCCCCTACCCCCTGCTCATGCTCTCTCTTTCTCTCTCATGCTCTCTCTCTCAAATAAGTAAATAAAATCTTAAATAAATAAATAATAAAATCACTTCTGTATTATGTACCATATAAAAATTAGAAAAAACAAATTCCCACAGGAGCTTGTGAGAGTATATATTATAACGAAAAAAGGTTTTGAGAATTAGGGGGGAAAAAAAAAGACACTACTTTAGTAATGGAGAAAAAATATGGTTAGAACTGTGGGTATCTGCTGACAAATTCCAGACCTGCCACCGGCAAGCTATGTGAGCTCTGTCAGATCAGCACCGTCCAAGAGAAACACACTGTGAATCACATTTGTGATTTTTAAATTTCTAATAGCCACATTTTAAAAAGACGTATATATGCACTGCAATATACCAATGATATCTAAAGCAACACAGCACCTTCACCAAAATGTAGTGCCACCAAAACAACAAAGTAGTGTTTTCCAGAAAAATATTTTACAGTGCTTTAGTTTTGTGATTTTCTTAAAAATATTTATTCATTTATTTATTTATTCATTCATTCGTTCATTCAGAGAGAGAGGAGAGAGAGCACGTGAGCAAGCACGAGCAGGGGAGGGGCACAGGCAGAGGAGAATCTCAAGCTGACTCCATGCTGCGAGCGGAGCCTGACCCAGGACTTGATCTCAGGACCGAGATCATCATGATCTGAGCAGAAATCAAGAGCCCGATGCTTAACCAACTGAGCCACCCAGGCACCCCAACCATGCTTTAGTTTTAACTTTTGAATTTTTAAATTAGTTAAAATTTGAAATTCAGTTTCTCAATCACCAGCTGCATTTTAATGCTTCTGCCACCCGTGACCAGGGGCTACCTTAGTGGACAGCACAGGTGTCAGTCATTCCATCTCTTCAAGTTTCACTTTCTTCCTTGATAAACTAAAGAAGCTATTATTCAAGATACAGAATTCCCAGGGAGATTTTCTGCCAACTGAAGTGCCCATGCCCCAATCAAGATGTGGGCCACTCACCATGCAGGAATGTAGGCTAGTGTCAAGGGATCTTTGGACTTTTCAAATAAAGTCAGAAATCTGGATGTTTACACAAAATATCTTTCTTTTTCCATGTAGACAACTACCGTGAAAAAATTTTTCAGAGAACTGTGTGGGCCAAACCAAAACATATCCATATGCTACTCTTTGCAACCTGGGTTCTATAAACATTCTTTCCTGCTCTACCAATCTATGATTTATTTAGGAGTGATTTGACTTCTACATCTGGAAGCTAAAAAGCACAGCTGGAGAATTAGTTCAGTGGGGAGGTTCAAAGCCCCCCTGTGAAGTCAGGTGAAGCTACAGATGCTATCAGGAGGAGCCTCTGGGGAAAGTCAGCAGGATCTCAGTGTGAGCTTAAGCTCTGTCTACACCCCAGGATGCAGAGGGCTCTAAAAAAAGAATTACTTATTATTATTATTATTAAGGTAAGGGACAGCCTAACACCCTAATTTTGGATCAAGGACAATGTGCCAGAGATAGTTGGAAAGGGTCATGAAGCCAAGTTTATCACAGTGAGTATCACTCTTCTCGCCCTGGGGCCCAGTCCCTACGAGCCTGCTTGGATCCTCCAGGGCAGTTAGGATCCAAAAAGCGTAAAAGGTAAACTGGCCACTGACAACGGAAAGCTGCAGAGGTGAAGCAGGAAGCAGCAGCTTAGGCAGCTATTGGTACCTTCTGTGGACAAAAAGGGGGGTGGGGGCAGGGAGTGGAGCTGAAACTTACCAGTTCAGATGTAAGAATGAACACCAGGGGTCATACTGCCCCCAGGAAGGACCTAACAACCAAGGAACACACATGCTGAGGCTCCAGGGATAGGAATGCTTGCTTATCATTCAAAGGAACCTGTAGGACATGTAATTAATCAGCACTAATGAAAGCTCTCATGTATGGAACAAAGATATTTCTCCGATTCCAAGTCTCCTGAGATGGAACAGACCATGGGGGGACCAAATGAAGTGGGGTCATAAGTTATCAAGTAACATCTGCTAAAATGACCCCATGGGCCTCCAATCAACAGTGTCCACCTTCTCAGTAGACCTGTGTCCCCAGTTTTGTCCTCAAAAACCCTCACATGCAAGCAATTTGGGTGTTCCAGGCTTTTGAGCATTAGCTGACCATTGTCCTGGGTGGTGCCACACCAACAAAAAGCCTTTCTTCACTGCAGAAGCCCCGGGTCCGTCTGTACGGGTTTGGGGTGTTTCAGATGGACAAACTCTCACTGGTTTGGTGACAGCGGCAGGTGGACTCCAAGGAGACCAGTTCTCAAGTCCAGGTGAGTCACCGTCTGGGAATATTCTTAACTGCTTGGCAGAATCTAAAAAGGGTACAGTTCCCTCTGAAGAGGTAAGTCAGAAACTCTGCTCTGTGAATATTGTTAAAACCTCATTTTATTTCCAGGGTGAGGAGACCTTGGAAACCGAGGATAACTAAGATCCCTGAGTTATGATTCAAGCAATTTGAACATTAATCCCAAGTGTGTCACTGTCATGCTGTGTGACTTCTGTTTCCTCAAATTTAAAATGGTAATAATACAGTGTATTGCTTTTCGCCGTATCTTGCTTCCAGGACCAAAGGATATCATGAATATAAATTTGGAAGGTATAAATTTCTCACGTAATTACAAGGTATTTTTTATTATTTACTAAGCAGTTACTAGTGGATTCTAGGAATGCAGTTTATAAAGTGCCATTTAAGTCCCTAATCAGGAATCTCAAATTTGAGAGGGGTGGAGTGGGTTAGGGCTTTTGGGAAATAGCACTGAGCTCTGACTACCCCACTACCAATTCAGCCACTTTCTAGAGGATTCATGGGGTAGGACCAAGGGAGGTCAAATTCCAAGATGGACTTAAAAAGACCTCAGAAGAAGGAATTTGCCCTAAACCATAACCTTTTTTAGGTCACTGATGCTTTGAGAATCTGATAAAAGCTATGGCTTCTGTCTTGGAAAAAGGCACATATATGGAACTGACATATATTTTCAGGAAGTTCATGGACCCCCATGGATCCCAAATTGAAAATGCCATCCTTAAAGAAGAGAAGGTCACAGATGAGACACACAATAAGGCCTTGGGAATGAGTTGTTGCTGGGTAGGAGGCAGTTTTGAGAACAGCTGGAGGTCTACAGTAAAACAAAGTAGTCTTTCTTTAAAGACTCAGCCTCTACTCAAAGTACTGCTACCATGGGACCCTCAGATGAAGACTTCTTGAAGACTAAATAAGGAGTCTGATAATCACTCACAAAAGCATCATTCTAGCTAACTGGGTTAGTAGCTACTGCTTCCTTAGTTTAACAACCGAGTACATCCTCTAGCTTAATCTGAATGGGTACTAATCAATCAATGGACCAAAAGATATATGAAAAAAAAAAAGCTATGCAACCTATTAAGTCTCCCTAAGAACCACACTGCACATGTTAATACTACATTGTAGAACATGTAGAGAATTTTTTTTTACATTTTTGTTTTTGGGACAGAGAATGAAGACTGGTAAAGGACAGCCAGAAGAAAGGCAGGCAGAACAAGGCCCCTCCCTGCCCCACCCCAACCCTAAGAGGAAACGACCCTTAAAAGGATTTTACGACACCTTGGAAGGAGAACTCCACCTTTCCCACGTGATAGATAAGTGACAAAAACCTGATTGGGTAACAGGCTCATGGAGGGTTAATCAGATTAAAACAGACCTACAACAAGGCCATAAAAGCCCCAAGACTGGGGCGCCTGGGTGGCCCAGTTAAACGTCTGCCTTTGGTACAGGTCATGATCCCAGGGTCCTGGGATCCAGCCCCGACACTCCCTGCTCGGCGGAGAGCCTGCCTCTCCCTTTCTCTCTCTCTCTCTGCCCTTGCCTGTGCTCTCTCACTCACTCTCTCAAATAAATAAAATCTTAAAAAGAAAAAAAAAGCTCCTAGACTTAGCAACCCTCTTGGGTCCCTTCCCTCTTCGGGAGCATTGTACTGTCACTCAATAAACTTTGCTTTGCTGCCCACCACTCTGTCTGGTCTTCCTCCTCATTCTTCAAAGTGGCATGACCAAGAACCATGAGCACTAAAAGGAAAGAAATGCTGTAACATGACCACGTATCACAAGGGACTTAATGGTATCCATGCGAATATCACAAAGGAGAAGATGTCCACAGCAACTCAGAGTATCAGTGAATATCACGGCAGCAATATGGCACCCACATAGGTAGCAGTGGGGCAGGAAGAGAATCACCTTCCTTCACAGAAGGAAGCAATTCACAGAATTTCACAGAAATTCAACAGCAACTTTTCACTGACAAGGAGAGAACTCGCCTTGATTCTTGAATGGAATATGGCCCCAAACACATTTTGACAAGATATTCTCTATCCACTTCCCAATCCTATCTCATAGAAATTCATTTAGGAAGGTATAACAGAAGTCAAATGAAAAATAGAAATATTTGGGGCATCTGGCTGGCTCGGTTGGTTAATCATCTGACTCTTGATCACAGCGCAGGTCTTGATCTCAGGGTCATGAGAAACATTGATCTCGTATTTCTAATTACTAAAACATGTTAAGAAGGGTGAGGTCATACTATGAATTTGGAATAACAATTGTTTAGAAAACATTTAATGACTTTTTCATAATATTCTCTTATAATCTATTTTTATTAATATTATGAAGGCATACTCTTCTATTGCAATGTTTTAACTTGATTTTCAAAGAGACCAATGAACAAGTTGAAATCTCCAGGGATGCAATTAATGTTCTTTCTTTAAATCAAAGATTTTTATCTTTCTAAGACCAGTAAAACTCATTCCCCTCAAAATTTATCTTGTGATCATCAAATAACAAGGTCTTCACCAAGGATTGCAATCTATAAAATCAGAAGGAACAATCAGAAGTAAAAATATTACATGAACAAACACACTGCACTGCATCCCTATGTATTTGCCAAAGAAATAGAGTCAACTGTATGAGTGAGAACTTTTCACATATTGCCAATGAATTTTGAAACTCCTCAAGGACATAATGCTTTCCACTGTGGGATTTCCCTTGGCAGCTTACTAATTGGGTTTATATTTCAGAGAGTAACCTGGAACTCTTAATTTCAATCCTTACAGGTCAAATGGTTTAAATACCAGATAATTTCTCTCTAAAATGCCATGATTTCAAATGCCACTTCTTGCTAGTATACCAAGTTAAATAACAAATCACATTAAAATATGTAGTAACACATTTTTACAAAAGTATTATGTTGGATCATCCAAGAAAATAATTTAGAACAGTGCCTGCTACAGAGCAAGTGCTCAATAGTTTATGATGACCTTGGTAATGATACTGCCAACAATGACAATAATGACATTATTACAGACCACTTTGTGGTAGGCAGCTACTAAGAGGACCCCAATGACCCCCACCTTCTGTTATTCATGCTCTCATAAACCCCTTCCCTTGAGGATGGACTGAACTTAGTGATTCAATTCTAAGGAACAGAACATGGCAGATGTGATGGGTTATCACTTTCAAGACTGAGGTTTTTAAAATACTTTCACTTTCATCTTGGGTTCTTGCACACTCTCTCTTTAGCTCTCCCTTGGATCTCTTGCCCTGAGGGAAGCCAGTTATCATTTTTTAAGTTCCATGGTGGAACTGTAGAAAATCCTAGCAAAAGGTCTAGATGAGTGAGATTAAAAGCAGATCTTCCGAGGCTGCGAACAAACACATTAGTGAATTCTGAAGCAGATCATTCAATCCCAGGCAAGTTTTCAGATGACTACAACCCTGGTCAGCAGCTTGACTGCAACATCATGAGAGATCTTGAAAAAAAATCACCCAACTAAGCCCAGATTCCTTTCCCACAGTAACTGTGAGATAACATTTGTTGTTCTAAGCCAATTCGGTTTGGGGATAATTTGCTATGCAATAGGATAACCAATACAGATTTTGAAGTAGGTGCCGCCATCACAAAAATCTGAAAGGTGAAGAGCTTTGGAACTGTGTAATGGGCCTTAAAAAGAGTGTGAATCGGGGTGCCTGGGTGGCTCAGTCATTAAGCGTCTGCCTTCAGCTCAGGTCATGATCCCAGGGTCCTGGGATCGAGCCCCAGATAGGGCTCCCTGCTCTGCGAGCCTGCTTCTCCCTCTCCCTCTGCCTGCTGCTCCCTCTGCTGTGCTCTCTCTCTGTCAAATAAACAAAGAAAATCTTAAAAAAAAAAAAAAAAAAGGGTGTGCAAAGTGCCTGAAACATATTGTTCACAGAGTTTTGGACTTTGAAGGGATGGCTAGGAAGGGCATAAATAAAAATGAGGAAAATTTTATTAGAAACTAGAAATTATATAGCGGCAAAAGGTTTAACAATACCCACACTTATGTAGAGTTACATGACCTGCAGTCACTTGCAGTTATATGACAAGTAAAAAAAAAATGTGCTGAATGAACTGGGTAACTTAGCTGAGATCTTCCAGCATAGTGCTGAAGATGCTACCTGGTTTCTTCTTGCTGATTATAGTAAACTGTGAGAAGGTAAATTGAAGGAAGGACTGCTAAACAAAAAGGAGGCAGGACTTGATAGTTTTGAAAATTCTCTGCATCTCTGGACAGCAAACAATGCTGAAATTAGGAAACAGCTTCCACGCAAAGATCGATTCCAGAAAATTATCAGAGAATACATGGTCTAAAGATGAGACAGAAGATGTGGCTTCAGAAATCCTTGTTAAGACCTTAGAAATAAAGCCTCTGCCTTCAGCTCAAGTCATGTCTCAGGGTCCTGCAATCGAGCCCCGCATCGGGCTCCCTGCTCGGTGGGGAGCCTGCTTCCCTCTCTGCCTACTTGTGATCTCTCTCTCTCTGTCAAATAAATAAATAAAATCTTAAAAAAAAAAAAAAAAAAAGACCTTAGAAATGTGGCCCACCCCCTCCCTTTATTTTTTGAGAGAGAGAGAGAGAACTCACGCATATGCAAGTGGGGTTGGGGGAAAGGACAGAGGGAGAGAGAGAATTCCAAGCAGGCTCCACACCCAGCAGGGAGCCTGACACAGGGCTCGGTCTCAGTACCCTGAGATCATGACCTGAGTCAAAATCAAGAGTCGGAGGTATAACCAACTGAGCAACCCAGTGGCCCCAGAAATGTGGCCTCTTAAAGAGCTATTCAGTCAGACTATAGGTCTCCTAAAAGCTTAAGGGTATGATACAGAGATCCTATCAACAGGCTTTTGGAAAGTGAAAGGTCACTGCCTATCCCTTGTCTCAGTAGAAGCCCCAGGCAGAGAAGAATTTATCTCCAAGAAATATGTGGGTGTGGTTTTTTTCTAATAGAGTAAACCCCAAGTTTCACAGGAGACTGACAAAAGTTTTAAGAGGATTTTATAAGCAGAAACCCTGCCAGTTTAGAATGAAAGGACCAGAGACTGTACTTAAATGAGAAAAGGCCATACATCCCCCAAATTTTACTGTCAGGAAGCAGGCTGAGAAAACTCAGCTGCAAAACACATGCTACCTTTCATGAAAAAAGGAAAAATGACTCAGAGAGTGGAGCCAATAGCCCGAGGAGTAGAATCAAGAGCCATGGAGAATTATCCCCAGGGCTGGAAACCTAGTCAAGGAATATCTGCCTAGCCGGATTTCAGAATTGCTATGGACCAGTGACTTCTACATACCATGCATCTTACCCTTTTTTGAACAAGAACACGTAGGTATCTTATGCCTGCTTCATTGCTGTATGTTGGTTGTTTTGAGGTCAGTATCTTGACACCATTTTCACAGATACAGAGATGACAAGGAACTGTACTTGAGTAACTATACCCAAGAAGCCTCACCCACACCCAAATCAAACTTAGCTGGCTTCTGGATTTAGAGCTGATGCTCACCTACATAGTGAAGACAAGCTATTTTTCACCTTCTCATGAAAGTGATGCTTGACATCAGTGCAAACTAATGTGTTTTATAGCATCTAACTTTTAAAAAAGGATATAAAATCCTTTTAAAAATCAATGTGTTAATAGGTTGAGAGATTATAAATTTAATCTTGCTAATGTAAAACTTAATAAACTATTCTACATTAACCAAGTTAAGTAAAAGAGTAATTAACAGCTGCCCAATTTTAATCTGCTTACAATATCTACTATATGGCATCATAGCTATTATTGAGATCACACAAGCAATGTCAAAGCTCTCTTAAAATATCCTGATTTGCAGATCCTTTGCTGTTGTTTATAACAAAAATTCCACTTAAAGAATGGGTTTAAATTATATGTGAAATGGGAAATAAAAATGGGAAATAAAACTCTTCTAAAATTATAATATATTTTTCTTAAACTCACTCTCAACAGAAAGGAAACGGTGTCATTCAAATGTGTTATATAATGCCTTATCTTTCAGAATGACAGCCCATCTTTTACTTTTCTATTCACAATCTATCATATTGTGACATTTTATATATGAAAAAATAGTTAAGGCAATATTTTCTAAAATGTCATACTGTTTTCAAGAGCAATTTATTTCATGCCTACATCCCTCCAGGCTATGAGCCTATTTAGTGAGGTTTATTAGTGAAGGGCAATGACTGGCATGTCCTCTGAATAAGCACTCACTGGCCAATAAAAACAAGAACACAAATATGCCATTCAGAAATACATAGCATTGTTTAAAAATAGCAATAGTTTCTGCTGGAACTGAGAAGAGGGTGCTGGTCTTCAGAGACAGCAGAGCACAGTAGAGGAATGCTATGCTGTACTGGAAGTCAGGATATGTGGACTTGAGATACATGATAAATGATTCCGCTTCAGGATTGTTTCTTTAACTGTAAAATTCAATGTCTGTATCAGATTCAATCAGTTAATGCATTCGCGAACTACGGACATGCAGGTACTCACACACGACTTCCTACCTTATGCATGCAAAACCTGCACAGGTACTACGGGTTGCCAAATTTCATCTTTTCCCCTAAAATAGACTTCTAAAAAAGCCCTGTACACTACTACCTTGTAAATGGAAAATGTGATTTACATGGTATTTATGGTATAGTGACTGTTAATTTTAAATGCAATAAATGACAATTATTAAATTCTAGCTATCAAACTGTTGGCTGCCCTTATTTAGCTGAGAAAAAAATGAGTAATTATATCTAAGAGAGAGATTCTAGCATCAAACTGAGAGTTTCTCCTTGACTTGTCAAGAAAACTCTGAAAGGGAATTCAAAAGGGCTTAAGGTTTTTATTACATGATTCAATGTTATTTAATGCAGCATCTGCATACCACCTAAAATCAACTCCTCATCAACCAAAATTACCTTTTGTAACAGCAGCAAATGTCCTACACTCTGGAAATGCCGCATCGAATAATCACCCTGTTACTTCTGATTCTAAATTTTATCTGGACTCTTCATATGACCCACCTAACCTACTTTCTCAAAACAATCAATATTGTCATGAGACACACTAAAATAATTTTGAGGGCAATGGAGTACTGTGGAAAGAACACGGCTAGGAAGTTACATTAGGGTTCTAAGCTCAGTTTCATTAGATTTGACCTTGACACTAGCAAGTTAGTTAACCACTCTGAGCTTCAGATCGTTCATTCACATTAATGTGCTTATGTCACTGTTAGAAGAAAAAAATGCATGTGACGTGCTTAACATGGCCCCTGAACCTAGCAGACATTCAACAAATGTTATGTATTTAAAATAATTTAATTTCTTCAAATAAATTTTCAAAATTCTATCAAAATACATTCACTTTAAATAACAGTGGCTTGAAAGGGAAAAACAGTTTGCCACTTTTCTTTTATAATAAAGTTGTATTATATATAACTTTTACTTCCAAAGCTACAAACTCCACAAAGCACTGACTGGCAAAAGTAGCAAAAACATTTTGTCCTCAATGATAAAATAAAAACACTTATTTGTCAAAATGAAAAACAGCAACTCTTAGTTGATGCCACCTAAGTGTACACAGGTCTTCTATTTCTTAAAAAGAAAGAAAAAAAGAAAGGAAAGAAAGGAAGGAAGGAAGGAAGGAAGGAAGGAAGGAAGGAAGGGAGGGAGGGAGGGAGGGAGGGAGGGAGGGAGGAAGGAAGGAAGGAAGGAAGGAAGGAAGAAAGAAAGAAAGAAAGAAAGAAAGAAAGAAAGAAAAGAAAAGAAAAGAAAAGAAAAGAAAGGGTCAATACAGTAGAAAAGACAGAGTGAGAATGCCTTAAATAAAAGTTTCAGCCATGTTAGGCACTTAGCTGTGAAAAGAGCCACATTTAGGCCACAACTAATTACACTATTACCTACTAGATGCAGTAGACAGTGAGCAAAATGAAAAGCAGCGCAATGCTAACCCAGCAACAGCAGTTCTGGTCACCTAATAAATGCAGTAGTAATGGGCTCCAGGACTCCTGCTCGTCATTTTGGATGTATTAATTACAATCTATACAAGTGTGCAAAATAGACATTGTTATCCCCAGTTCAGCATGAAGAAAGTCAAGTCCGGAGGTGTTTCTTGCCTGCTCAAGGTCTGAACCCATGAACACCAGAGCTGTATTCGAACAGTACGTGATGCCAAAACCAATCTCCCTTCGCTAGCCCCTGTTTCTCTTTTTTGAGACATAAACATGTGAGCAAGAATATTCCTCAAAGCTTTGAAAAGTCATAAACCCAGAGCTGTCCCCTGTTCTCTCTCTTCCTTTAGTTTCTCTCCAATCTGTTGCATATCAGTTCTCCAAGTCACCCATTCTTAAGTCGCTGAAAGCTGTCTGGTGCCCCAGCCCTATAAGAAACTGTCCTTAGAAAGGCAGAAGGGAATAAAGTCAAGGTAAAGCTTCCAATTTATCTGGGACTTAAACCAAAGGCTCATAAATACCAAGAAATTCTCTTATGTGGTCAACCAATATGGGCACGTTCCAATTTACTGGAATGACTAAGGCAGACACAATATGTAGGATCATACAAATTTGTGCAAATCATATATATTTAACAGAATGCTTAATTGAGTCAGATTTTCACAAAGTACGTATAAGCTTTTATCTTTTATTCAAAGAATGTGTTTTAGGGCAAGGGATTTACATACAAATAAAAACTACGGAACTTAAATTCTGTTCTGTTTTTTAAATGAAAATGTTCATCTAATGAACAGTATCTATCTGATGTTTATGAGGCCTAACTCTGCACTTGAAAATGACTATACCTAACCACATACAGCCCACGCTCGTGGGTCTAAATCACTGAGTTCTGTGAACTGCTCTGTTGTACAGCCCAAAGTGTAAGCCTTATACTTTTAAGCACTGTATGCCAGCTAACATGATTGATCTTCGGGACAACCTATTATAAGCATTATTATTTTGATGATTACCTATGATAAAAGTGGGTCACAGAGAAGTGACTTGCCCAAGATCACAGAGCCAGTAAAAAAAAAAAGACAGCAATTGGGGCGCCTGGGTGGCTCAGTGGGTTAAAGCCTCGGCTTTAGGTCATGATCTCAGGGTCCTGGGATGGAGCAGGGAGCCTGTTTCCCCCTCTCTCTCTACCTACTTGTGATCTCTCTCTGTCGAATAAATAAATAAATAAAATCTTAAAAAAAAAAAAAAAAACCAGCAAGACTTGAAACCCAAGTGCTGACTCCTCAGTGTGTATCCACTACACTTCCCTGCCCACTGTATGCAGCACATTCATGAGCAGACAGAAAACACCACAGAGGTACAGACCTACTCTCTACTGAGTGCCAGGCACCAGGCTCTGGAGATGAAAGAAAGCCTGGCCCTGAGCTGAAGGAGACTTTTATTCTTTTTAAGCAGATTCAGGGGAGGCTGAAAACAAAGAAGTTACCAGTTCCTATGTGATATGTTCATGCTCAGGCTAGCGTGCCATCCTGTGTTAGAACACAATGCGAGGGACAACTAACTTAAATAACAGTATGAGCCTTAGAAGCACCAAACTTTTTTTATTTTATTTTTTTAAAGAGAGCATACACATGAGCAGGGGGAGGGGCAGAAGGAGAAGTAGACTCCCCCGTGAGCAAGGAGCCCACCGTGGGAATCTTATCCCAGGGTCCTGGGATCATGACCTGAGCCCAAGACAGATGCTTAACCCACTGAGCCACCCAGGGCCCACTTTTTTTTTTTTTTTTTTTTTTTACTTTAAATAGTTGTAATACACTTATCTGGAACAGGAGCACAGGAAACATTATATATAAACCTTTTCTTAATGGTTTCTGATCATCACTGAAAAGACCAAAAGCACTGCAAAAATGTAACACAGTGTTTCAGGAATGAGGGGCTATTCACCCTTACTTTTAAAAAATTTAAATAGTTCTATCTCTATTCGAGATCCTATTACACAAGGTTATTGCCTACCACTAGGAGTTACACCCTCTTCTTATCTGGTATGACACAGAAGAGAGTTAATCAGTAACGCTACTTTAAGTTTTTAAGTTTAAATTGTCACTCAAGGTCCTTTCTCCAGAGGAAAGTACTTGGATATATGTTCATTTACCTGTTTCCTTTGGTGTCCAATCAGGTACAATAAAAGGAGGCAGCTAATTATAAAACCAAATTTTGTCAATTTTAAAACTTTTACCCATGACAAATCTGGGAAGAGAAAGATGTGAAATACCTTACCTCAAGCAGGGACCATGATGATAATAACAGATCATCTTTAAAGAGCAGTCCCAGGGTGCCTGGGTGGCTCAGTTGGTTAAGCAACTGCTTTCGGTCCGGGTCATGATCCCAGAGTCCTAGGATCGAGTCCCGCATCCGGCTCCCAGCTCCAAGGGAAGTCTGCTTCTCCCTCTGACCTTCTCCCCTCTCATGTTCTCTCCCACTCTCTCTCTCTCTCTCAAATAAATAAATAAATAAAATCTTAAAAAAAAAAAAGCAGTCCCTACTATGTGCAGGGATGTGCTAGGAGCTTCATAGGTATTCCCTATTTTATCCTCATGTTATTCCTATGAAATAGATCATTCTAATCTCCACTGTATAAAGAAGAAAAATGAGGGCCAAGTTCACACAGAAAGTTGCAGGGCTAGAAT
Source organism: Potos flavus (assembly GCA_028534135.1). NCBI lineage: Eukaryota > Metazoa > Chordata > Mammalia > Carnivora > Procyonidae > Potos > Potos flavus. The sequence continues at coordinate 106,039,220 of CM052898.1, forward strand.
CTGAATCACATGCCGGGGGAAAGGGAACAACAGCCCTCAGATGTCTTTGGGGCCAAGCAAGTAAAGTAAATATGTGATGTGGCTCAGTTTTAAGATTACAGGGTTGTAGTTCTCAACCTTGGCTGCGTATTGTAATCACCTGGGGAAGACACCACATGGGTTTCACCCCCATCGAATGTGACTGATTTGGTTTGGGAGCTGCCCACGTGATTCTAATGTGCAGTCGGAGCTAAGAATCACTGTGTATAGACACAGAGAGTGGGGCATGGCCCACCTGAAAGCAGTTTTAAAAAAATTTAAGAGGTTAAGTAAACATTGTGCTGGTCAAAGATTGTAACTACTGCCTCTGCCACCAATATGTAACCTCTGCCCCACTGCTGAGTATAATTAATGTGCGGAAGAAGTGGGAGATAGAGAAGTAAACAGATATACTGCATGGCAAACTTTGACATTTGTTTTTACTGGAGAGGGGGCTGCTTAGTCTTGGAACTTTCCCCAGGTCACCCCTCATCGTCTCCTATTTATGGAACAGGTCTACTACAAAAGGCACTTGGAGTTAGACGTAACCTACTTTCAAAACAATCTCTGGAGTACAACCCATTCTTAAACTGAAGATGACCTAAATATGCTCACTTAACAAATGTATATCTTCAGATTACAGGGCCAAACTACTTAAACATTTCAAGAGTCATTTTTTTTTTTTTTAAAGAAGGCTACTCATAATTAACTCTGATCTTAATCCAAGCCAGGTCAAGACCAGGTCAAGAGATCTCACTTAACTAAACAAGTCTTAAGAATGGAGAGCCTAATGCCCTCAAAATAAATCTATGCAGGTGGTACAACACAGCGTTGCTGAGTAAAATGTCATTTGTCATTGGGAAAGGGGAGCAAAAGCAGCATACCATGAGAAAAATCCTCATTAAATGGCCTGCAGATGTGAAATCCAAAATAAATGCTATAGAAGTCAATAGTGAATCCATTAAAAAAAAAAAAGGAACTGCAGCCTCCTTAGGAAATAATTCTTCATGCATAACCATATTATAATTGTGGCAGCACCACAATTCAAGAGGAAATGGCAAAATACATTAAGAAACGGACTTTAAGGCCACTTGAACTAGCTACATTTTTTTCATCTCCTGCTACAAAACAAATGTTTAAAATTTTAATGGCCTTGTATTACCACTTATCACCACCCTCTCTCCCCCACTACCACCACCAAAAGAAGGCAAATAAAAGAAGAAAAGAAATTGAGATTGATTTTCAAAATGAAATACCACAAATAGAGGCCATGACTCAGAAATCAAGACCTCAGTCAAACAGTTCCAGTATTGGCTGCTGAGGCAGAAGCTCTACTTGGGCAAAATATTTTGTTGTTACTTTGTTTTGTTTTGTTTTGTTTTCAAAAAGCAGAGACAGGGAAGGGAAGCCTGAGAAAGCAGACAAAAGCGCATAGGATTAATTTTCTCACCACAGTTCAGGATAAGAGCTCATTTGTTGACTGAATAAATATATATTGATTCCCTCACGAGTGTCAGGCACTGTGCAGTGCTGAGGATGTATTGGTGAACTTGACGGTGTCTGTTTGCATGAGTCTCCTAAACTAAGACACCAAGGCACCAACCTCACATAATCCATCATACACACCCCTTCTAGCCACATGGGTGAAAATCCAGTCCTGCCCTTGTAGTATTAGATGGCAAAATTTTCCCTTTGTCTAAGTATACTGAACTTCACTGGGAAACCACTAATGTCATCTAAGTAAATAGGTAAATACATAAATATCCAGAGTTTGTATACCAACAATAAGCCATGGGTAAATTTCAACAAGTTTAAAGAAAAATTTTTTTAACGTAGGTCTGTATCAAAACAGGTTTTCCTTTTGAACTAAACTGCCTGTGGCTATGCAGCTTCAGTAAGCTAAAAATACTTCCCTTTCTTCTAAGTTGGGAAGAGAAAATAAGACCAAGCAGTCAGCGGCATGTCATTTTCTCTCATTTTAATTTTTTTTACTAGAAAACACTCAAAATAGCTGAAGCAACGAAAAGGCATCTGTTTTCTATTTGTATACACATACACTGACATAAACATCCATCCAGCTTGTATCTTCCCAGTAATATGAAATAAGCTATATTTGCATTATCAGCAAAGACTGTCAACATTTCACTACTCACAGCTTTCTAGTATTATTTTTTTTGGTTGGGGAGAGGACTGCATGAGTGTTGGAAACTAGACACGAGGAAAAGCTTTCAAAAAATATGTATAGGATGACTATGTTTTTAAGACCACATGGTGCTTACTTTGCAGTCATGCATCATTTATGTCTCTGAAATTTATATTAAACGAGATTCTAAAATAGAAGGATAGAAACTTTAAATCTTTCTGCAGGTCTTGCTCAAGTTGTGCTCACTGTATTTGATAGAATGAAAAACTGTGTTTCTTCCCTTGGACTTCCCAAGGCTAACTGTAAAATACACAACACACATACACTCCTACCTCTATGATAAACTAAAAGTTACTCAGGAAGACAAACTTCTCCCCACCCCCGCCCAAAACATACCTGCAGGATGAACAGTAGCAGTGTGGACTTTTTCCAACACTCCCAACATCGCTAAAGTCACCCTATTAAGTTAACAGAAACTAATGGGCCATTAGTTTGGTCAGCTAGCTCATGGCTAAATTTCCTCTGAAAAAAAAAAACAAAAAACAGCACAGTTTGCGAAATCACTGCCAAACTCTCCCATTTCTTATGCTACTAACAAAGTCAACTGCACAACGAATACACAGCAACCGAGACCATGCCCCTCCGGGATGGGCTGGCAGAAACGGAGGAAGGGCTACTGGTTGAACTGCGCAGACCACAGCTGGGCCATTGACAAGTGCTGGGGTAAGGCGCTCAGTGGGCGCCGGCCACCCAACGCCCCGCGGGACCCGCGGCTGGTGCTACCAATTTCAAACGTAACCGCCGGAGGAAGTGGGAGGTGGGGATGTCATCTCCCTTGACACTTCGGGACCCGGCGGCCCAGCAGGGCTCGCCTCTGATGTCCGTGATGGTCAGAGGTGTCACCCGCAGTGCCAACGTTTCACCAAAGCCACTTTTCCAGCCGGGGCGGGAGGCGCGGGGCGAAGTTGGCCACCGGCCGCGCGCGTCCCGTTAACCGTACCTTGTAACTGGGCGGAAAGGGACTCCTGGTGCTGCTGGTACTTGAGCGCCACCGCCTCGGCTTTCCGCAGCTGCGTCTGCAGCTCGTAGTAGAGCATCGCGCCGTAGAGAAAGCCGAACACCACGGTCAGCAGCAGCAGCGTCTGGAAAATCCGCTTTTGCTTTCGGGAGCACATCCCGTTTCCCATAGTCCCGCCTGGACCCCGCGCCGCGGCCGTCCCCGCCGCCGCGGTCCCTTCCTCCCCTCCGCTGGAGCGAGCGCCTCAGCAGCGGCCGCCGCAGGAGGTGGCCGGACGCAGCATGAGGAGGAGACGCGAGACACAAAAGCCGGGCCCGAGGGGAAGTGGCGCCCGCTCAGCCCCCGCGCGCCGCGGGGCGCGCAGCCATCGACGCCGCCTGAGCAGCGGCCGCCAAACTTTTGCGAGGCTGGCTCTCCGCGAGTGCCCGGGCCCGGGAGGGGGCCCTCCGCATACTTCCGAGCGGGCTGTGCCCGCGCCGGTCCCCAGACGCCGCCTGCCTTTTTTCCTCCTCCCCACTTTTTGGCTCGGCTGCCCCCGGCGGCGCTCGGAGTCCCGCCCCGGCCGCTCCCCGCCCCCTCGCGGCGGCTCCCACTGCGCGACTTTGTTGCCACCAAAAGGAGGGGGTGCGCGCCCAACAAAGGGACCCGGCTCCAGGCGGCGCCTCCGCGCGCGGCCCGCCGGGGTAGGTGGGTGGGCGAGGACCGGCTGGCCCGGCTGGGTTTGGGGGACGGCGGGCCGGTGTCACTGACGGGGCTGCAGAACCTCGGCCGCCGCCGCCTCCCACCCAACTTACGTGTCACCCACGGCCCCGCTACTCTGGCCAACGGGATTCCGGGAGGAAGTCCCACTCGGGCTCCCCGCTCATTGGGCCCGGCCGAGCCGCCGCTCCCTCCCTTCGGGGAGGCAGTGCGGGGCTCGATTGGACGCCCGCTTTGTCCGTCCGACCCCGGGGCCGCGCCTTCCCTCCCACCGCGGGGGCCCGCGAGGGGCTCCGTGGGCAGGGCGGCCGTCTGGCGCCGGGGTGCGCCCACGTGGAGCGCGGGTGGATGGGGAGCGGCTGCCGAGCCAGGGCCCGGGAGGTTGGGGTGCCGGGGCGACGTGTCCCGGCTTGCGGCTGGGCGAGGTATGGTGCGCACGTGTGTGAGAGCGCAAGTGAATGTGTGTGTGATCCAGCACTCGGAATGCACGTGGGGAGAGGAGTACAGTGTATATAAGTGGGAGAGAGTGGGTGGAAGCAACTGCTTACACTCTACCGAATACCCTTTCTTTCCCCAGCCAGTGGGCAGATGCGGCAGACACACGGGATGGCTATACAGTCAGCATAATCTGAGTAGCCGAACCAGTGATGTCTTGCCAGTGGACTCTTGCCCCATCCCGCGTGCTAGCGTGAATGCGTGTGTGCTCACTGATGGCAGGATACGAGTCGGGAGACTCAGGCACGCTAACACGCTAGACGTCTGCTCAACTGTTGATGTGGGTTGGGGGAATCAGCTTGCCTTTGGCAGAGGGGAAAGAAATGATCTCATAGTCTTCTCCGGGCTCCAAACAGAATAATTTAAAAACAAATCTCAGAGGCTGAAATAAGTATGCATACAGTTTGTCATATGTATTTGCTTGATTAGTGGCAAAAATACATCAATTACGTTGCTGAATTACGTTTCGAAGGCTAACAAAGGTTGCCTATGTAAAACAAAGTAAAACGTAATAACCACAAACCTCTTCAAAGAAAATCAAATTCAAAGAAAACAGTGCTTTTGTTCTTTTTATGTACTTGAGGGGGGAAAATTGAGGTTAGGTATAAATGATAATTTTGTTTCTGCTCTTGACCTGGCTTCTAAGAAGGTAAATTATTTCTCAAATGCCTCAGAAGTGTCATGGAATTTATTTTATGCTGCATAATTTTTATGATATTCTAACCAGACTTTAGTTATCACTATCAATAATAGCCAGTGAGTGCTCAAAATGAGGTAGGTCTGCATAACCAAATTAAACATAAAGATGGTGGGTCCCTGGTGCAGAACTTTTTTAGGCAGACTCAAATTAGAGAATCCTAAAACCGTAAAATAACCCTCATTACAACCTAGCTAGCCTATGACATTTATACTACCATGAAAACTAAGTTTGCCAGGCATCTGCTTTTCCCTAATAAATAATAACATAACAATAATTATATTATTCAAAGTGCTTTCATTTACAAATAAACTATCTCACTTATCACACCCAGATTAAGTATTAGCCTCAGAGTTTGGTAAAGAAACCAAAGTTTATTAAAGGGACTGTGATAGCTCTAGGACCCACGACATGCAGAAAGTTAGGAGTTCAGCAGAAGTAGATCTAGGTTAGAATCCTGCTGCTTTTATTTCTTTCTCCTGTGGAAGCCAAGTTCTCATTCTTTTTAAACAAATGATATTAAGAAACTGTGGTCCGTTAAAATGAGAACCTGGTTTAAAAAGAAAATTATTTAAGGAAGTTTTAGAATTTTGTTCTGTTGTACAGATATTATATAGCCTTACTTGTTATTCAATCTACCACTGTTTAAATTTCCCTCTTTCAGTTTTACTCTTAAAAATTGAGACTAGATAATTCCTGCAACCTTGTTAAAATTCCTTTTAAAGAGTCCTTAACATTATCAGTACAATTTGCTAAATAAACTCTTCCTCCAAAAGTACTACCAAAACTATTCTGGAGGGAATGAAGTTTTATAGCAACAATCCTGGCACATACTAGGAGACAAAATTATCTTAACTGAAAAGAAAGGAAGGGAGGGAGGGAGGGAGGGAAAGACAGACAAAGAGAGAAAGGAAGGAAGGAAGAAATTGTACAGAGGATTGGGAAATTATTACTCACACATTACACAGTATGCAGTATTTAGTTGTATTTCAGAATCTTTGGAAAATTCTTACACTTCCGGAATACATGATTATTCATTTGAAACCTCTGATTCCTTTGCATCTGATTTCAGACTCCAAAGGTATTCTTTGCCTAAAGCTGCTGGCTGACTCTACAGAATATAATAAATGTAGGCCATAAAACACAACTCAATATTTTAGTCATAAAATTTGAAAGAGAACAAAAATTATTACCTGGACTTATCTATTATTTCAAATTCAGGAAGGGTATGTAGAAGTATATAAAATCACTAATGGCAGTGTCTTTATAAAATTAGTTTTTCAAGGTGAAGTATGCTGCTAGTTTCTTAAAAATATCAGTATAAAGCTTTTGAGAGGCCAACATTGGTGAAGCTATCCAGGGCCTAAAAATTGAATTTACATAACATTGCCTTTGGGTAGAACTTGTAACAGATGAGCTATTTCTGCTGGTCTTGTGAGGTCCGTTGTTAGTTCTATTTTATTTTTATTTATCATTTTAAAAATAGTATTATATAATTACATTTCTATATGCCATATATTTAACAATATGTATAATTTTAAAATTATATATCCTGAGGTATTTCACCAGTTTAATATTTTATTTCTAAGGGAGGAAGAAATTAACCTAAAGATTCAAGGCCTTACATTTGAGAAGGACTAAGGTAATATTTGGAAACCTTAGCATTTTTCCAGTTTTACTAAATTTGTCATTTCAATAAAATTTGTTCATTTTCAAAATAGGGAAAGGAAGAAAAATATAGTTGAGGGATACAGCAAGTGTATAATTTGTAAAAATAGATGACCCATCCTAGACTAAGTAGTTTCCATTGTCTGTGAAATTTTTCAATTAAATCTCTTTACTACAAATTGAATTCAATAGTTTGCAAGAGACATCAACACTTAAGAAAAGGTGATGAATGTTAAATAATTTTTTAAAAATTTGTAACTGTGTGGTGCTGGATGTTAATTAGAATTATTGTGGTAATCATTTTGCAATAAATATTTAAATTGAATCATTATGTCATACACCTGAAACTAATGTGTTATATGTCAATTATATATCAATAAAAAATAAAATTGTAAATGGTGTTTCAATATTAATAAAGCACAGCTTTAACCATTTCATGTAAATTTGGCAGCAATCAACTATCCTTTTTCCTCTGTAGAAAACTACACTCTCCATATCTGCCTTTTTGCTACTTCACCCATTTGCTATCGCCTAATTAACACAGAGCTTCCTGCTTGCCACTTACATGTACTCTGTTTTGAGAGGTAAAGGAAGCTACATTCAAGGTATTTTGTTTTTTTTTGAGGACTCTGTGAGAGATGTTTTGAAACTCCTTTTCCACAAAATTTTGCTAATGACCTGGTGGTAATTGTTAGCAGATTAACAAAGTATAAAAATTGTTTTATAATTAAAAAATGAGAAATATTTAGGAGGCCCTAAATGTGTAGATGTATAGCTAGACTAAAGAAATAAGAACTATCATTTCAAATGTCTTTAACATCCTTCTAAAGCAAGGCAGTCTAGCATACCATAAACTCTTCCAAATTCTAAGGTGGCATAAGAAATTATTTTGAATTTGTTGCTTAATGTTTATTATAGCTAGCATATTACTTTTAGAAAAGAGTTTAGTTTCATAGAATATTAGAATATATGGGAAAGGACCATATATGAGACTCATGTGAAGTGGACTTCCCAAATCTTCCATTGGCTCATTCAGGCAGCTTTCCACCAGCTCACTGTCTTCAGTAACTCAGAGACTTCGGACAAACAGACCATGGGAAGATCGGTAGCCAATGAAACATGACATTTTTAATGTTCCCCCAAAATGTGTAGTTTGTTGGATTGCTTTATATAAAAGACATGCTTGGTTTATCCATGACCATTTTATAGAATCGGTATTAAAATTTTAATGTTATATCATAGGTATATGTAGTAATTTCTAAATTGTCATGAGACATGGCTGATCATATTTATGATGTATCCAATGCTAAGTCCTGGGTCAGAAATTCAACATTTAATTTCAGAACTATTCCTAAGGGAAATCATAATCTGCTCCATAAATATTTTTTATGCTCTAGTTTCAGGAATATTTTGAGTCAAAACAAAAGGACTATCAATGGTTTTACTTAGAAATAAAGTAGAGCAAACTTTCAAAAAAAAAAAGAAAAGAGAAAGAAAAAGATCATAAGAGTCGAGTTACCTCAGCATTAAGTTCAGCTCACATTAAAATTGTGAAATAAAAACACGTGTCTTCCCTCGCTCTGCTCCTTCTCATTCTATTCTCTAGTGTAGCTCTTCAGATCTTGGCATCCAACATCCTAGTAATCTTTTATTTCCCAGGATCCTTGTCTAGGACTATGCCCTTCACTCCCTACCACTCACCCACATACATACACATTGTCCTTCCCTTCTTGAAGACAAGGACAAAATCTAAAATAATCTTCCTCAAAACAACTATTACTGTCCTTCAGTTATTCCAAGGAAAGCAAATTGGATCCATTAATTAATAGGAAGATATTAATGGATGAATTATTAACTTATTATTGCTCTCAAGAATTTTGTGAGAAAATAGGTTAAGCCAAAAGATTGAACTCTAATGGCATAATCCTAGACAGGCTGGTGAGCAGATGAGTCATAATTATGGATAGAAGAGCTTCACTTTTTGCTTCTTGTTTCTGATTCTCCTGCCCAATTGTAAAGAGGTTCAGGAACATTCAAAAGGTGACTCAAGATGCCTACTGCCGGGATACAAATCCCATTTAAGGTACAAACTATATATGAAGTCAACAGTAAGTCAGTAACTGTTAGGACCTTAATTCTCTCATCTGTAAAATGCAAGGGATAATCATATCTGTGCTGCCTCACTTCAGAGAGAATAAGCCCACAGGATTCAAGAGAGAAGACAAACTTCGGATTTCATTTAGATAAATTGAATTTGTAGTGATACTTGTCATTGTCGACCTAAATTTATATGTACATTTCTGGAAAACTAACAGTTGGTTAAAAAAAAAACAGCTACCCAGTTTAAAATGATAATTTTCCAATCATAATTATTAATTGAACTTCTTTAATAGTCGAGAAGCAATGAATTATGACCTTAAAACAAAGGACTTTTGTAATCCACTTATTCACGCTAGATTTCTAATTCTTGGGTTATAATTTATGGACTAAGGTTTTCATTATGCTTTCTATGTCAATGATTTTCTCAAGTAGTTATTGTGTGCAAGGCACAATGTGGGGAGGAAAATGGAAGGTGGAGGATATAATGAGGAATGAACCATGGACCCTTTCGGTGAAGAGCTTGTGGATTTGGTACTTGTTGATTTAAAGGCTAAATCAAAGCTCTGGCTGGAAATTAAATTACTCAAGGAGAGAGCAGAGCAAGAGAACAAGAGGCGTCATGATGTAACCATGATTTCTAGAGAAGGAGGCCTGTTAGACAAGGCAATGGGATCAGTTAATCAGTAGAGGCAGTTCAAGCTGAGAAAAAGAAAAGTGATGCACAGACCCTTCAAAACAAAGAAACGTTACTTTGCTTTCATTCTCTTTTGATGCAGGGCAAGGCCTTTGTTTTGTGTGCGGATCTGTTGTTGGTTGGAGCTCAGCTTAGCCACTTAAGCTAAAGAACATCGTTCAGATTCCAGTTTCAGCTTCATTGAGTGGGACAAGATCTTCAGGATATTTGTATGGTAAGGTCATTCAATGCAAATATGTCTAGATTGGAAGGAGTTTTTTCTTGGTTTTGTTTTTCACCTAATTTGACTGCAATTTTTCTTTCAGATACCAGCCATTATGGAACTTTTCCAAATCACTTATCTCAATTTTCATAGATGCAACTCTTTTATTTTTTGTCACTCTCATATTTCGTTAGTTTACATAACAGTTGATTAAATTACATAATTAAAATAGCAAATGCAATTGCATCAACAGTTTTAGAACAAACCACTGGTCTCTGTGAGGCATTCAGTTCACTAGGCAGACACAGGCCAAGTGGAGATTAGTTTAAGTGCCAGGAGTCCTCAGCCCTGCGGTGTGCAGGGGAGAGGCTGACTGACAGAGGGGAAAGCCTCCTGTCACCCAGTGAGTTGGTTAAGTGGCGTTAAGTGCTTCCACCATACTTTGAAATGACTAGTGAGGTAAAAGGAGGAATTGGTGATCAAGAAAAGGTATGTGAGAGAAGTAACGGGAGACCAAAGGTATTAAGAAGAGAACTTTGAGCGTTGTTGATAGAACTACCCAAAGAAAGTTGAGATAAAGCCTGCAAGGAGGCGTAGCAGGATCTGAGTAGGGGTGGGGTGGAAGATACAGTGGGCTGGGCAATGAATGGGTGACAGGTAAGTAAGGGAAGAGGAGTAGTAGGGTGAACTCTGCTTTTGATAATTTGCCTGCAAAGGAAGATAGATTGCGTTGAGCTTGAAGAGGCAATGAGGTTGAGGGAAAGTTTGCTGTGGGGGCTTTTGTTTTTGGATTAGCACACACAAGAATTTCTTCAAGAAACTTGTGGAGAGGGATAGGTTAAAGATTTGAAGTGCCACATTAAATACATTGGAATGTCTGGAACGTTACTTCTTAAGGCAATGCCCTATTATAGTTCATTTTCCATTTTAGAGGCTCAATAAATTATGGAATGAATGGTCTTAAGAGTCACTAAGAGGAAGAAAATTGAAAAGATTGCCTGGCTAATTGAAAAAGAAATTTGAGAGCCTAAGGTGGTGTGTATTTGTATTAATTCACTCTGATTAAATGTGCACACCCTCCCCAAAATGGGCATTATTGTATGATAATATCCCAAATAGAGAATTTGTAAAACAGTGTGTATTTATTTAAGAAGAAAAACAGACTCCGCTTTGAATAACAGTAATTGGTCCATTTAAAACCTTTTACGTATAACTGTTAGATATGTTTACTAAGTAGTTTATGACTTTTACAATGTTTCGTAACATTAAATGCAAAAAGGAGAATGTGAAACTGCATAAATAATATTATTGCAATCATGTTAAAATGCTTAGAGAAAAAATAATTTGTTATATATTGCTACTTTTAAGTAATTAGATAAAGAGGGGGAAAAGGTGGATATTTTCAATAACTCATGAAAATCTGTTCTCTTCAGGGTAATGATGCTTTCTGCTCATTTGTTAGTTTTAACATTGTTGAACATATCCCTGATCATAAGATCTGTTTTCCTATAGAGTGAGTTGATATCACAGCATGAAACAAGAGGGTGAAATACCTAGCTCTGGGCAGCTATTTCACACACATCTTCCCTCTCTCTTCCACCAACAGTAATGAATTAAGTGAACTGTCTCACTGGGTGACTTTGGGACAGGGAAACTGAAACTGTTTTTGCTCCTTTTCCTGCTTCTATTCTTGCTAGGATCTTCACCCGTACATTATACGTACCTTAGAAAAAAGTGTGGGACACCTACGTGGCTCAGTCGGTTAAGCATCTGCCTTCCATTCAGGTCATGATCCCAGAGTCCTAGGATCCAGTCCCACATCGGGCTCCTTGCTCAGCGGGGAGCCTGCTTCTCCTTCTGCCTGCAGCTTCCCCTGCTGGTGCTCGCTCGCTCGCTCTCTCTTTCTCTCTCTGACAAATAAATAAATAGAATCTTTAACAAAATTTAAAAAAAAATAAAATAAAACAGAGTGTATGTCCTCTTCGTAAAAGTCAAGGGTTTAATGATTTTTTTTTCTTTTCTTTTCTTTTTTTTTTTTTTGCAGTCTTCCAGCACAATAAATAACATCTAAGGAGTGACTAGGTGGGGTCATCATGAATGTTTTCTGAGACCACTGACTCATCAAGATCCTTGGCTGCAGGGCATAAGTGACTTATGGAGAGCCCCCAGACCCTCATCTTTGTTCCTGGATGCCTGAGAAGACACTGTGCCCTGGACCACAACCCTCAATAAAAACCCCAGGCCCCAAGCAAAGACAAAACTCACTCTTCTTTCCTTCTGAGGTTCTCAGATGCTCTGTCTGTCTCTACACTCTCTCCGTATGTTTAATAAACTCTGCTCTCACTTCCTTACAGCTCACATCTGATTTCTGTCCTGCGTGCAAGAAGTCAAGGACCCTCTTGGCTGATCCTGTGGGACCCCTCTGGGTCGTCAGACCCAGCCAGCCTGCATCAACTTCAGATGTGACTTCAGTGTCCCTCTCAACATCTGCCTTTACCAACAAGGTCTCTAGCACTATATCTAGTACCTAATAAACACTGAACACATTTTAATTGAGTGAGTGAATAAACTTAACACTCAATGAAATCTATTTTCGTTCTCTGACAAAGATCGAAATAAATAATGGGAATTTACAAGATAGACAGATAGAAAAGAAAGAAAAAATCTGCGGAAAAATGTAGAACAAAATTTATCTGATTTTAAATGTAGTGCAATTTCTAAGTAGGGAAGCCTTAGGAGAAACAGAAATGAAAAGAAATAAATACATTGGGTTACTTGAAATTCAAAATTGTCGTACTTCAAACAATACTAAAAAGTTTAAAAGCAGACACATACAGGGAATATTTACATAGATTAAATAGATTGCATAAATTACATAGATCTAACAACTTTATATAATTGTATCCATATTGTTAAAACACCAAGATAATAAAAAGTTGCAACGTTCATAAACAGATAATAGTTCACAAACAGTTCATAAATGGATAGTTCATAAGCAAATGAACCAGTAAATATGTGAGGAAGTATTCAATCTCAGTAATCAAAGAAATGAAAACAATACTAATAATCTCATAACTAGTAACAATAACAAAGTTTTTTAAAAAGTTTACATTAAGATTGGCTTCATGTAATCAAAAATATTTTTTTTAAGATTTAATTTATTTGTCAGAGAGATAGAGCACACAAGCATAGGGAGTGGCAGGCAGAGGGAGAAGCAGGCTTCCCGCTGAGCAAGGAGCCCTACGCAGCGCTCGATCTCAGGACTCTGGGATCATGACCCGAGCTGAAGTCAGATGCCCAACTGACTGAGCCACACAGGCACCCCTCAAAAATATTTTAAACAAAGATATACTGCAAAGGAAACTATGAATTGATAAATTTTCTAGAAGGCAAATTGGCAATTCAGATCAAGGACCATAAAATACCATACCTTTTTTCAATAATTTCTCTTCTAGAAATCTATCCATAGAAAGTAGTCTAGAACTCAAGAAAACATTTTTGCATGCAAAGATAATTATCACAACGGGTGCCTGGCTGGCTCAGTCGGTGGAGCATGCAACTCTTGACTTCAGGGTCCTGAGTTTCAGCCCCATGTTGGGTGTAGAGATTACTTAAATAAATAAATAAAATTTAAAAAACAACAACAGCAAAACAAAGATAATTATCACAGAATTAGTTATTGTAAAAAAAGAGTGAAACACACTAAATGCTGAACTATTTGGGAAAAGTTAAATAAATTATAGTATAAATGTATGTAAAGAATAGAATATTGTGATACAATGATTTATAAGAAATATATATTTGGTCATTCAGATGACCAAAATATATTTCTCAGATATATTTGGTCTCCATCCACAGTTCCTGAAAATGCTTAAGGGCTATAAAGGTGAAATGGGTGTCTTGTTAAGAATGAAGGTGACTTTTGGACTCGACCCAAGGTCAAAGTTGGTGCCTAGTTGCCAGGAGGACCAAACGTGTAATTAAAGGATTGAAATTCTCAGTTCCATCCCCCAAGGTCAGGGGGAGGGGCTGAAGATTGGATCAGCCAATGGGCAGTGACTTAGGCAATTAGGACTATGTAATGAAGCCTCCAGAAAAACCTAAAATAGCTTTTGGTCCTTTATTTCAGAGAGCTTTCTGATTGGTAAACAGGTGGAGCTTTGGGGAAAGTGGCATGCCCAGAGTGGGCGTGGAAGCTCCCCACCCTTTCCTCATACCTTGCCCTATGCATCTCTTCATTTAGCTATTGATTTGTATCTTTTATCATATCCTTTAATAAATTGGTAAACGTAAGTGTTTTCCTGAGTTCTGTGAGCCACTCTAGCAAATCACATTTAAGGAGGAGGTTGTTGGAAGCTCCAATTTGTAACAGGTTAGTCAGAAGCACAAGTAACAGCCTGGGGCTCGAGACAAGTGTCTGAAGGGATTGAAGTGGGGGTACAGTCTTGTGGGACTGAGCCCTCAACTACTATTTCGGGTAGATAGGATCAGACTTTTTTTTTTTTTTAAGATTTTATTTATTTATTTGACAGAGAGAGAGAGAGAAAACACAAGCAAGCAGAGTGGCAGGCAGAAGCAGGCTTCCTGCTGAGCAGGGAGCTCGACAAGGGGCTCGATCTCCCAGGACCCTGGGATTGTGACCTGAGCTGATGGCAGACGCGTAACCAACTGAGCCACCCAGGCGCCCTAGACAGGATCAGACTTGAGCTGAGTTTTTGGACTGCCTGCTGGTGTCCAAGAATTACTTGGTGTTGTGGGTGGGAGGAACACACCCCCATGCTGGAATTGAGTCCAGAATCTCTAAAAGAAATATTAAGCAGCCATTAAAACTAATCGTTTAGCTTGGAATCCTCAGAAAGGGACCCTGAAGAAAGCTTTCATGTGGAAGAAGGTTATTAGGAAGAATTCTCACGAAAAATCAGGATAGCAGGAAGGATGGCAAATGAGTAATCCTGAAGGAACTTTTGTTCACTCAGAAGAGCTCTGGAAAAAGTGTAGATCATACTCAGAGTTGTTCCCCTAAGGAGCAAGAGAGTTGCCATATTTGTATTCCTGCCCCATGGAGTCATTAATTAAGGGTTTGGTTGAGGGGTATAAAGTCCCAGAAATTTCCCTGTCCTCTGTGCAAACAGCCAAGTGGCCACAGCAGCCCGAATCCCAGGTACCAGCTACCATGGCAGTGAAAAACACCAGAAGCCTGGGGAGAAGGAAAATGGCAAAGGTTTCCCAGCAAATATGCGTGGGGCAGCGACGTATCTGCTAAAGTGGTATTCGTAAAGAATACCCCATGATATGATGAATGCTAAGTGAAAAAGAAAAAAAAAACAAGGTACAAAATACTATAGAAAGGGTCTAGATTTACACCACAGCCTGAAATAACTAAAAAACTGAACAAAATATATGACACAATGGTTCAGCCATAAGGCAACCGGAAAGAGCGCTTCTAGAGAGGAAACAAAAGAGGTATGACTGTCCTAACTACTGTCTGGCCAGAAGGCTGTCACACAGAGGAGGAGGAGCCCGGGTGAGAGCGGCCATGTTGCCAACAGGAGACAACCCCAGGAGACTGAAGAGACATTCTGTGTTAGGGAAAGTTGATAAAGGGTACACGAGAATGATTTTTGCAATTTTTCTGTTAGACTAAAATTATTCCAAAACAAAAAGTGTTAAAAATCCCAAAAAGGGAAAATATAGACCGTGAGAATGTTAATCAAAATAAAGATGGAGTGACTAGAAGCCAAAACTAATAGAACAAGGAGAAATAGACCAATCTACAACTCCAGTTAGAGACTTCGACACTATTCTCCTGGTAGCCAGGAAATCTGTAAGCATATAAAAGATCTGAACAACATTATCAACCAACAAGACCTAATTGACATGTATAGAACATTCCACTCAATAACAGAATCACATTCTTTTTAAGTGCTTATGGACCATTTACCAAAATGAACCATATTCTGAGGTATCAATGAGTCTCAGTACATTTAAGACACACCACATACATACCATTTCTATTTGTTGGTGGAGAGCTGTTGTACATGTTAACCTTATGGCTTGGTGGGTCAGATAACATCAAGTTCACGATGGGTAGCTTCTGCTGGTTCCTACTAACAGATATGGAGAAAAAGCGTTTGCCAAATCAATCGCCGCATATCTGGTATCAGGGGATGTGTTAATTTGCTCAAAGCAGTTTGAACCCATAGCTGGCATAGCAGCTGCAGTTAGTCACCACTTGGTTAAAGGTTACAAAATCACCCGTTAAGCTCCAGTATCCATCTGTCTTCAGCATTGACCAAATAGGTGAGTTGAATGGAAATGTCATGGGTTGCCATACCTGTATCCTTGATATTGGCACAAATCTCTGCAGTCCCTTCATGAATGCAATATTGCTTTGATTTACTATTTTCCTAGTTAGAGGCAGTTCTAGAGGTTCCCACTTGGCCTTTCCCACCATAATAGTCCTCACGCCACAGGTCAAGGAGCAAATGTGGGTAGTCTGCCCGCTGCTAATTATAGCTATTCCAATTATGTATCCCAGAACTGGAAAAATAGCCGCCGGATGGGTTTAAGGACCCATGAACCCATGGTAAGAGGGAACTGATCTAAAGTCCCCAGAGTACCTGACCTTCATAAGCCCTTCCTCCAACTGGTGAATCACAGTGACATTTCAGGTCTTCTAGAATTAGTGTGTCAGTTCAGAGCCAGTGTCCCATAGTCCCTAAAAGTTTTCATTATTTTCTTTTCTCAATGCACAGTTACCCTGGTAAAAGCCTGGAGGTCCTTTGGGTGAGGCCTGGAGAAAGATTATAAATTTTTGGCGGTATACAGGGACGCTGTCTCAAGGGGGCTCAGTGTCTTCTCTACTCAGGGGGTTCTGGGTCTAAAAACTGATCAAGTGCAGGAATTGGTTGAGAAGCCATGGCTCATTTTTATGATTCAGATTAGACTTTTGCTACTTGACCAACTAAAGCTTTTCTGTTCTGATAGATCAAGTGAGAATTTAGCAGGCTTCCTACCTATCTCACTTCTTGAAACACCATGATCAACCAGCCAATGTCACAGTTTCGTGCAAGTCAGACTATTCTGATTACCGCTTAACTGCTATCCATTATGGTAACCATGCCCATTGCCTTTGGTGGTTGGGTGCTGCCACTTGGCCCTTGCTACCCCAGGATCCAATCACTCCCATTGCATTTAGGTTTCCTGATTCAGTGACTGTAGTCCCCACTGTACGGACTGGCCTACAAAGAAGAGTGATTACAGAGCTCTTTAAGAATGCTAGGGCGCTATTCACCATTTTTTTCTTGGAGTAGTGGTAAAAGGTGTCTTCTGGACTCTGGTATGTCACCTGGACTCTCAGAGTGGGTAAGGCTTAACTGACAAATCCACTAATTTGACAAATCTGCATTCTAAACTTCCTAAGTGTTTGAATCCCTCCTTCTATGTTTAAGCAAGGTAGGTCAACTGTTTCTAGTTTGCTCATAGTAGGCCACATTTTGGTCCATGTTTCATTCAATCGACTAGAACTGTTAAACCATTTCTAACTCCCTGAGTTACAATGTTAAATCCAGGATCTCTGCTTAGTAAGCCCATACTGATAATACCAACCAGATCCAACTCTGCTTTTTCCATCGTTATCCCATGCCCTCAGTATCCATTCCCATACATATTTCCCAGATTTTAGTCTATATAAATTAGAAAAATCACATAATTCTTTTGGAGTGTAGCACACCTCCTCATAGGTCACACTTTGTATCTCATCCTTGGGAGCTTCTAGAATTTGAGTCTAGTTACAGGTCTAGAAGTAAAGAGGGGCAGTAGATGTGGGTCCTAAGGAGAATCAGCTTTGTATTGCATAGCATCATAGTTTCCTCTGGAAAGCACAATTAATTCCCTCCAATGGGGAGTAAGGGGGAGTTGGAGAAGACAATACTACTGGGAGTGAGGGGGCCACTTCCACTGGGAAAGAAGACTAGCCAGAATTTAGAGGCTCAGTGTCCACAGCCTCATCAGGTTCTTCCTACAGTTCCCCATTCCAATTTATAAGATTCTATTCTTTCCCAATCAATGCCTTCATTTGAACAGTAGACACCCTGTAAAGCTGGGAGTTCAACTAGTGTTATAATTCAGCCAACTGCGGGATGAAATTCTGTGTTTGATTTTCAACAGTCTCAGCCCTGAGGCTACAGGAGATAAGGGTCTCCTTTAGGGCACACACAGAAGTGTTTAGGTCATTTATGTGACACTTGAACTGAGAATTCACATCCCTGAGCTCATCCTTTCTTTCATCACTTTCTCCAGCAACATTAGGATCAACCAAACCAGCCTCATTAAATTCATTAGACTTCCAAAAATGTTTGAAAGTATCACATGTGCAGTCACCAAGCTCCTTACTTCTTATAAGTGGTTGATTAGAATATCTAATGAAGATATTTTGCATATTTCTGATTCCAGATCTTGCCAGGGACTATCAGTGCTCTCTTCACTACTGGAAATAAGGTCATTACCATCTATCATTCTAATGAGATTAGAGAGCCAGTTTCAGAAACCTCAGAACTAATTCAGAAAACTCATCCTTAAAAAGTGGATCCTCTAGATCCACTCTTGGTACCAAAATCTGAACTAGTCAGGGTTCTCCGGAGAAAGAAAACCAAAAATATCTATATAAATTTTTGTATATATATTCATATATATTTTATATATAATATATATTTAGACATTAATATATATATTTATATATATAACCAAAAGTGTGTGTGTATATATATTATACTTTTCTATAGAAAGAGTTGTACCACAAAGAGTTGTCTCATGTAATTAGGGAGACTGAGAAGTTCAAGATCTGTAGTCAGCAAGCTGGAGACCCAGAAGAGCTGAGGGTAAATTTCCAATCTGAGTTCAAATGCCTGTGAACAAGGAGAGCAGGTGATATATGTCTCAAGCTGAGTTTGAGTCCAAAGGTAGAAGACTGATGTTTCAACTTGAAGACCTTAAGGCAAAGAGTAAGACTCCTTTCTTACTTAGCCTTTTATTCTATTCAGGCCTTTCATGGATTAGATACGGAGAGGGGGAGGGCAATCTGTTTTATTAAGTCTACCAATTTAGATATTAATCTCATCCAAAAACACCCTCTCAGACACAACCAGAAATGTTCAATCAAATATCTGTGTACCCTGTGGCCCAATCATGCTGACACATAAAATTAATTATCCCGTGGAGGATGGAGAAGAAAAGAATCAAGGAGAGCTGTTTTCTACTATAGTTCCTTGCATAAATGGTGGTTCCATAAATTTGGAAGAGAATAGGGAAGGAAGAATGAACATGAGGTACTGGTAAGGAGTTCAGGGCTGGACATGTTCTGTGGAGCATCTACGGAACATCCAATTGTAAATATATGGCTTTAGATCTGGATTAGAAATACAGAATTGACAGCTATCAGTATATAAGCTTTAGAAGGAGTGAATGAAATTCCCCAGATAAAGTGTATATAATGAGAAAGAGCAGAGTGTGAAGGATGGAATCCTGGATTATTAACATGACAGGACAGGAGAAAGTCAAGGGCATAGAGGCAACATAGTTCAAACAGAAGGGGCCAGGAGCCCAAGGCAGGAGTTTCAGGAATGAAGGAAAGGAAAACTATTATCCACTGTAGAGAGGTCAAAGACAGTAAATATTGAAACCTGTCCAATAGAAATAACAAACAGGAGGTTTGTGTTATCTTCAGAGAGAAAAGTTGCAGAGGTGGGATAGACTGAGAAGTGACTGAGTGCAAAGGAGACAGAGACATGAAATGTACACTTGCTCTGCCTGCAGCATGGACTTATGGACAGTGAAGAGATGACCCAGGATGGTTAAAGAATGCTTTTCTAAAATGCTGAAAGTAAACTCAGTGATGGGAAGAGGAAAGATAGGGAACAAGGTCCCTGAAGAAGAATGGGATCCAGAAAAGGAATGGGATCCAAAACGCACGAAAAGTCTGATTTAGACATGCTGGTGCCACTGCCCATTCATTCTTTTCTGGTCCGAATAAACATAGAGTTGTCACTAGAAATCTACATTGCACTCTATTGTAGGTAACAAATCACAATTTCTACATTTTGATGTGATTCTTTTTATATAAGCTTAGGACATTGTTTAATTTTATGATTTCAAGAAGTATCTATATCCAAATGGAATAATATATTTGAAATTACTTTAAAAAGCTATACAACTGCCAGCAGTAAAGTCACTGGGAGTGATCTGAAAGAAAGGTAATTTTTATCCTTTATTCTCTACCGAAATAATAATAATAGGTCCCAGGGCACATATTTCTTTCATAAGAGATTCATAAGAGATTTCTTGCCTTTCCTTCTTTTTCTTTAAAAACCCAAACCAAACCAAACCAAACCAAAACACCTCCCAAATCTCTCCTTTGCTTTCTATCTTATGGTTCGCTTTCTCTGCACTACTCAAATGATCTTTTATTTGTTCACTATTTGCTAATTTCTGCTCCTTGAATATATCCCCAACCGGTGGCCTAAACATAATTCACTTAAAACACTGATTGCAACTTCATTATTCCATCCAAAGTCCTTCAATGTCTTCCCCACTCTCTCCCCTGCATTAAACACAGAACAAAGTTCATATTTCTCAGTCTGGAATTTGAGGCGATCCATAATCTAGTCCCCACTTTTCCTTCTCTTTAAGTTCTACTTAACACCTACTTGTGTTCCACCAATGTCAAACCAATGTATTCTTCTGTTTCTTGAAAGTCATCCAAAAAAAAAGAAAAAGAAAGAAAGTCATCCAGATTGGCCATGTTAAAAAAAAAATTCAATGGAGTAAATTTAAAGATCTAATTGCCTTTATTAACTGATTCACATATCATGAGGCATTCCTTCTAGCAAGTAGAGGAGCTCTGAGGAATTGTACAAAATGGAAGGTTTTTATAGGAAAGAGGATGGTAAAGAAGTTATTAGCAAAAGAAAAGAAGGGATTGTTCCAGGCAAGGTCACCTTCCCTTACAGGGAAGCGCAGGGGGATTTATTAGGTGAATTACCTCATCTTCCTTTGGGGGATAGAGAGGGCCCATGTAACAGGTTACCTCATTGGTGCTGACCACAAAATTCTAAATTGACTGGCTTAAAATTCTACTCCTGGGGATGTTGAAATTGCAATTAAGTCCTGGTTTGCTGTTCTGGGATCAAAAGACTCCACCTTGGGCTTATGGGTTTCTTTTTAATAGCCATACACTGTTATAAGTGTTGTGCACTGCACAACCCCAAGAGACTGCAATGTGATTTGTGCCCACTAGGGCTGTGCAGCTCACAACCCGCATAAATGGAAATGTTGACCCCTATTTCACAGTAGAAATATTATTCCAAAGACTGAACTACAATTTTATCATGACATGTAGCTGGATTTCCCTCTCAATTCTTCTTTAAACCTACATATAGTGAAAATTAAAACTAGGTCAAATTCAAACTCAGAGTCCCACTATTCAAAATCTGCTTTAAACTAACTTCACTATAACCATTTCACCTCATTCTAGACACGAATTTTCCATTATAACTGAGCTGTTGTCTACAATTATGTCTCCACAAATAGAATGCCTACCTCTGGACCATTTAATTTTCTTTCCTTCCACCCTAATTTCTTCCTACCCTCTTCCAACAATTCAAAAACAATCCATCTTTCACTGAACAAAACAGTTTTCCCCACCTCTATAAAACCTTCAAAGATCATTCTATTCCATAATCATCCTGTCTTTCCAGAATTGTCATTATTATTATTACTTTTAAGATTTTATCTATTTTAAACAGAGGGAGTGCTTGAATGGGGGGAGGGGCAGAGGGAGAGAATCTTCGAGCCGACTCTGCACTCAGTGTGGAGCCCCACGAGGGGCTCAATCTCACAACCCCAGTATCATGACCTGAGCCAAAACCAGTGTTGGATGCTTAACTGACTGAGCCACCCAGGTGCCCCTCTGAGTTATTATTAAAGTTATCATCTGTGCTGCAATTTTTAAAAAAGATTTTATTTATTTATTCAAGAGAGAGAGAACACAGAGGGAGAGGGTGAGGGAGAAGCAGACTCCTTTCTGAGCAGAGAGCCCCATGCAGGGCTCAATCCTTGGTCCCTGAGATCATGACCTGAGCCGAAAGCAGACGCTTAACAACTGAGCCACCCAGGCACCACTTGTGCTGCAATTTTTTTTTAAAGATTTATTTATTTATTTGACAGAGAGAGACAGCCAGAGAGGGAACACAAGCAGGGGGAGTGGGAGAAGCAGGCTCCCCACTGAGCAGGGAGCCCGATTTGGGGCTTGATCCCAGGACCCTGGGACCATGACCTGAGCTGAAAGCAGATGCTTAACGACTGAGCCACCCAGGCACTCCTGTGCTGCAATTTTTTAACATTTGGTTAATATCATGTCTCATATTCATTTATTTGTCATACATCAAAAATTTTTTTAACCACCAACTAGACTACATTTCTTCAGCGGTTGAGTTTGGCTTTTATATCATTTGTGTCTATTGAGCTTAATACACAGTTGTATAATATATGCTTGCTGATTTGATATTTTCACTAAAATTTAAAAATGGTAAGGCTAACCCTTACAGTAGTCTATAAGATTCTTAGCAAGTTGATTTGTAATTTTTTAGTTTTTACAGTTTTTTACTGTCCAGCGTGCTTTCTTATCACTTATCTTTGAGTTCCATTAAAAACTATGCTTTCATTCTATATCTGGTGTAACTTTATGAAACCCAGAAAGAACCAGTAGTTCTCTTCCCTGGGGTATGTGACCTGAGGTTGTATGTGCCTTTCTTGAAAACCATGTGGAAAATATCTCCTTGAAAAATGAAGACAAAGAGATATAGAAAAAAGCAGAGTTAAGGAGAGATAACAGTAATGACATTCTTTGAGCCCCTCAATCCTTTTATACATGAAGTCAGCTGCATCCCCGGATTGGCCATTTATGTGAGTCAATACATTCCTCTTTTAGAAACTAAGCCGGTGTGAATTAGGTTTCTGTTATTTGGTCACTGAAAGTGACCTGCTGCATACATATGGAATATCACTTGATCATCTCGCATTTTGTATATGTAAAGCACCATGTTAGGTATTGTGAGTGATAGTCCTAGGAGAAATTAACTCCCGTTCTGCCTTTAAGGTACTTTACAATATAGTAAGAGAGATAAGATGGATACAGATAACAATACAACGCCGTATGTGACAGATGCCACATGGGAAGTACAAAGGACTACAGAAGTTCAGATAAAGGACCAATCTCTTATTTGGAGGGATCACAGAGGCTTCATAGAGAAGATGACATTAGAAATGGCCCAAGATCAGTGCAAGGTTTTCTTAAGGAATGATGAAATGTCTAATAATGTGAGAGTATAGGTTTGTATAGTGAGGGTTGGAAACTAAACTGGAAAGACAAATTGGGGTCAAAGAGGGGATAAAGTAAAAAATGCTAAGACAATGAATATGAGCTTCATTAGGAAAAAAGGAGCCAAAATCCTGGACAGGATTTTGAACAGGATCAAAGTGTTGTAAAATATACCCAGTATTCCAAAAAAAGTGAAGTCAGTCTGCAAGGCAGGAAGTTGAAAAAGGAGGCTTTGATGGTATGAATTGTAACCTTGGTAAATCTCTTTTTGTTCATAATGTTTTCTTAAATACCATTATCAACATCTGGCAACAAAACATCCTTCTAGCAAACTATATCCAAGTATGTGAATGGGTTTTAATTAGTATCTCTCTTCTAGATATTTTAATTATTTATAGTATCTGTAGTCTTCAAAGATTAACTCTTTACCCAAATTATACAACAATCATTACCATGACTGAGATTAAATTATTTTTTAGGACTTTAAAACATGATGTTTAGAACCTTCTATTATCCACTTAATTCAAGGGTGGTGATGATTATATTTACTTGAAATAGGCATAGGCTTGAAGATAGCATTCTTTGGGTTGTATTGCTCAAGGTATTTTTGGAGAATAGATAATCTTATTCCTTTGTCCTTTATCAAGTTACACAAGGCTTGCTTTGCATTGCACACACATGCTTGGAGAGGAGCTCAGAAAAGTTCTCTTTCACCAAGTTGTGGGCAGAAAATGACACACTGTGCAGCGTAAGCCAAGTAAAGAAGCAAACTTCCCACAGAATCACGAGAGAGCCCCATCTGTAATTCTGGTTGTAGCTATAGTCGCGTGCCAAGTCTTTGCTCTGGAGGAGTTGAATAGGACTCTTTCCCAGAACTTCTGAGAACACATCATGTCGGGGCCCCAGCTGAAGGTCCTGAGGCCAAGTATCTGACGACCACTGGCCTTCGACTCAGGGAGTCCTTTCTATCTAGTAGCTGCCTTCCTTGCCACAATTCACTCAGGACTTCAGTGAGGAAACGTCCTGATCTGAAAGACCAGGATGCACTCTAATAATCTTGAGACTGGTAACGAATTAAATTATATTTTGTTTGCCCTACTGATAGAGTCATGAAAACGTGTTATGCACTTTAGAAGGATTTCCACTTAAAATGTGTCAAAATAAAAAATTTTATGCGGAAAGAATAATTATCTGATACCTGAGGAAAAAATAGCTCTTTGGCGAGTGACCAGATACAAACCACCAGATAGGCATTTCCGTACTGAATTTATATTGCAAACGGAAAAGCTCAACCAGTTCCACATTTGATCATCCCCAGGGAGCCATCATATTTGATTATAGTTTAGTAAATGACATACCATATACTTCTGATTCTAATCTTCTGTGTGACTGACCAGAGACAGGCTAGTTCACCCCACGAGAAACTGGGACTGTGAGAAAAAGCAGTAGAAGGTGTGAAATTTTAGAGATGGGGGTGGGGTGTGGTGGTAGTCAGGGGTGAGGGGACCTGAGAGAGAAGGCTGTTTCTTTGGGCAGCCCTTACAGGGAACAGTGGCTTTATTGTTGCGAGCATGCCTAAAGGGCTTCTTCCTTTTGTTTACTCCTTTTCATTCCTATGGACTCCTCTGTGAGTATTAATAGATTACTCTTTGCTTAAGCACTCCAGGTAAAAACTGATTCTCCCCTCAACCGGGAACGATGCCATCACTACCACAAGATGAAACAGGCATACAAGATTGAGAAGTGCTGGGGTGAAGCAACATTCAGCTGTATTTTCTTTGCTCTTCAGATAATAATGACTCTGGGGTAGGAAGAGAAAACTCCAGAACTACTTTGTTCTCTTCAAAGCCCAAGCCTCAGGAGAAAAAGAAGACAAGACACTTCGCAGGCCAGGGAGCCACCGCATACCCTGTCCCCGTGCCTTTATTTTATTATATTAATGATATGAAGTTCAAAAATACTTCCTTAAAAAAAAAAAGTGGGTAGCAGATAGAAAAAAACTTTAATGGTGGCATTTAAATCAAAAATTCAGTTTGTTTATCTACATTTTCTTTCTTTTTTTTTAAGATTTTATTTATTTGAGGGGCGCCTGGGTGGCTCAGTGGGTTAAAGCCTCTGCCTTCGGCTCGGGTCATGATCTCAGGGTCCTGGGATCGAGCCCCGCATTGGGCTCTCTGCTCAGCGGGGAGCCTGCTTCCCCCTCTCTCTCTGCCTGCCTCTCTGCCTACTTGTGATCTCTCTCTCTCTGTCAAATAAATAAATAAAATCTTTTTTTTTAAAGAGAGAGAGAGAGAGAGAACGAGCAGGGAGAGGGACAGAGGGAGAAGGAGAAGCAGACTCCCCGCTGAACAGAGAGCCTGATGCAGGGCTCGATCCCAGGACCCTGGGATCATGACCTGAGCCAAAGGCAGATGCTTAACCACCTAAGTCACCCAGGTGCCCCTCATCCACATTTTCAATTACATTTCCCCTTGAAGAATGTGGAATTTTAATGTATAAGAGGGGAGGAAAAACTGAATGAAAAGTCTCTGTTTTCATCATGCACTCAAAGAAATAAAATGAGCATGTCTTTGTAATTGTTGGGTGTACACAGATGAGTGAAGGATTGCTGGGATTTGCTGTTAGCTGACGTGCTGGTTGCCAGTAAAAAGCAAACATGAACCCTGGGGCTGTCTGTAAGAGCACTGTGGAGTCGAAGGAAGGGACTATGACTTGCAGAGTGACGGGCCCTGGGCCACCGGGGAGTGAAGGAAAGGGAGGAAGGGTTTTCCCCGGGAGCTCAGTCTTCCCAGGTCAGTTTCCTCTCCAAGCTCAGCCACAGCTAGGCTCCTGTCCTAACCTTGGGCTCTTCAGGTGTTGGCTTGCCCATCTCCAACCGAGTCTGCACACTCCATGACCTTGAATAAGCAGTTTTGTCTCTCCTGTCCTTGGTTACGCACCTATTGTTATGAACTGAATGTGTCTCCTCCAAATTTCATATGTTGAAGCCCTTCCCGTGCCCCCACCCTACAGCTGTATTTAGAGATAGGGCCAATGATGAGGTGAAATGAGGTCATAGGAGTGGGGGCCCTAATCTGATAGCACTGGTGCCCTTAGTAGAAGAAGACACATGAGAGGCCTCTTTCTGCCATGTAAGGACAAGGAAGATGGCCGTCTACAAATCAGGTACAATCTGCCAATACCTGGATCTTGGACTTCCCAGCTTCTAGGACTATTACGTTTGCTGTTTAAGCCACTCCATTTCTGGTAGTTTGTTATAGCGTCCCAAAATGATGAAGATGACTGTAAAATATAAGAAAAATGCGGTGATCTTCTCTACCTTTTTCAACACTAACATTTTATATTTGAAATCGTAGGTTTGAAATAATCAGTTATCATATTTACATCTCTTCTTAGCTGAATGATATGTGTGTGTGTGTGTGTGTGTGTGTGTGTGTGTGTGTGTCTAGATCCTTCTAGATCCTGTTGTGATTCCTCATGATTTCTCTAAATGTCCATATTCTCCTCCATATGCCTCCAACTCTGAGTAGAATGGATTGGCCCTCAAATTTTTTCTTATTTATTCATTTATTTACTTTTAAAGATTTTATTTATTTATTTGAGAGAGCAAGCGAGCAAGTTAGCACAAGCAGGGGGAGCAGCTGGCAGAGGGAGAGGCAGGCTCCCTGCCGAGCAGGGAGACAGATGCAGGGCTCCATCCCAGGACCTGGGATCACAACATGAACCAAAGGCAGATGCTTAACTGACTGAGCCACCCAGGCGTCCCTCAAATTGTCTCATTGTTCAATCATAGCTTTCCCATATTCAAACCACATTAGTTCACTTTAATTTCATCGGGACTAGTTAACCCTATGAGAGTTGCCGTGAAGGTATTCAAGAAAAGGATTTAGAGATCAGGATATGACAGCAGAAAAGCTTCAGAAGTATGGATGACCTTAGGACAACTAAAGAATATAATTGACAGGACTTAAATGGATATAATTATAACTCAAATATTATTCATGCCGCTATATTTTCCTCATAATTTTTGGATGGTCATTAAACATGTGAACCTTGTTTGCCAGAATTCCCTCGGAGTCCATGAAATAAATCTCCTTTTGCTGATTAGGTAGTTTATTTTGAATTATTGCTGGCAAGTTTTGGAGCTATGATTACTTTTCTTTGAATCTTGAATGGACTTAAGAAATACAATTTAAGATTTTTTTAAATGAAATTTATGCCATGAGAAATGTTAGTTGTGATATTAAAAACCTTAATATGTGATATTAAAACTTATAATCATATTTTTAAAAGTAGCCCCAAACCCTTTTTTAATATTTTTTAGAAGATTTTATTTATTTGACACCGAGAGAGAGAGACAGAGAGAGAGAGAGACAGAAAGAGAGAGAGAAACACGCACATGTATGTGCAGGAGCAGGGGGGATGGGCAGAGGGAGAAGCAGGCTCCCCGCTGAGCAAGGAGGCCCAGGAGGGGCTGGATCCGAGGACCCCTGGGATCGTGACCTGAGTGGATGGCAGATGCTTAACTGACTGAGCCACTCAGGCATCCCCAAACCCTTTTTTTTTTTTTTAAATAAGCAAGAATATGTGTTCTTGTCTATTTATTTATAAAAACACATATTGTCATTATTTCTGTATTTATTCTTGTGGCTTTTTTTTTTTTTTTTTTTTTTTAGCTTTTGGGAAGAAAAAGTGAGAGTGTAAGAAACTGGGAAGTCTGGATCGGGCCAGGAGACTGAGCTGCTCATTGCACTTATCGAGAGCTTCATCTCTGACTCTTTCTGTACTCCAGTATAGTCTACTTAGAGAATAAACCTCTGGTGGGGAATTTCAATATAGAGTGGTTTAACATATAGTGCATGATTGGTTTCTGAAAGAAGAGGGCTCTATTATGTCACTTCATAAAGTTTTCATAGGAAAGGACTTACCCTTGCAAGGAAAACTCTTGGCTACTTACTTTATGAGACCGGAAAAGTCAAGTCTTCTGAATGCCAAGGAAGGGGTCTTTCAAATGGCTAGGTGGTTCCAAAGAAATCAGTTGATGATCCCTGACAGGTTTACAGAGGAGGATTTTTTCTATCTCATCACGGAGGTACCAGTGGCTTGAACTTTCAAATATTCAGCTGCATGACTTCAGAGATATTTGAAACAATTTATTCTCTTGTTCTATTATACATTTTGCCAGTGTAACACCAATAGCTACTTTATCTCCCTGTTATTGATATACTGATATTTCTTTAAAAAAAAAAAGATTTTATTTATTTATTAGAGAGAGAGAGCAGGAGGAAGAGTGGAGGGAGAGGGACAGGGAGACTCCATGCTGAGCATGGAGCCCGACGTGGGGCTGGATCCCTGGACCCTGACAGCATAACCTGAGGTGAAATCAGTTGGTCACTTAACTGACTGAGCCACCCAGGGGCCCTGATATACTGATATTTCTCAAATGAACCGGTTGATAAGTCAACACAAATGTCCATTTTACCTCCTTTGGAGAAAAAAAAGGAACAATTATCAACCATCTCACTTACTTATAATACATGATAGGTGAGTTTTGGCTAAACTCTGAGAGAAGCATGACCGGGTCTGCATTTGAACGAGTGATCAATAAATGCATAAATCTCTTAGAGCCTCCTTTTCCCTCTTATGATCCTCCAATAGTTTCCCCTGCCAGTCCTCTGAAACCCCAGCAGAGCTTTTAGTCATTTATTTTTACCTAATATTTACCAATTTGACCAGAGGGAACGAGGACATTCTTTCTCATTAATCCCTCTGATCCTATTTATAACAATACCTTTGTTTGTATTTCCAGGTACAGATCATAAGGTACATTCACATACTTCTCACCACCTCCAACAGAAGCTTATGCAGTCAGGTTATGCCTTCTCTTAACACTTGCCTTTCCTTTGCAGGATTTAGTAATGGCTTATGGGATATCTATCCGTGTGCCTTGCATAGAGCTTGGCACACAGTTACTGGTCAATCAGTCCTCGTCAGAGATGACTTGATGAATGAATACAAGTTTCTGTCCTTATTTTATAGTTGAGAGAATTGAGACTCAGGACATCTGAGGGACCTGCCTAATTTAAAGAGTTAAAAATAGGCTGAGTCAGGACATAGGCTCTTCTGGACTTGGAGCCCTTCCTTTCCATCCCACAACTGCTAGGCTGGAGACAAAGTACCAAGAAAAATTTCAAGTACAAACAGACTTGATGGAAGCCAAGCAGAGAGCATGATGGCGTCCTAGTTTCCTCGGATTGAGATAACAAAGTACCACAAACTAGGAGGTTTAAAAAAAAAAAAACAGAATTTTTTTTTTTTTTCTTCTCAGAGTTCTGGAAGCTGTAAATCAAAAATCAAGGCGTCAGCAGGATCGATTCTTTCTTGGAAGCTCAGGGGAGAATCTGGCCTATGGGCTTCTCCTAGCTCATTGTGGTCACGGGCCATCCTTGGCATTCCTTCCTTTGCAGCGGCAGTCCTCCAATCTCCACCTCTGTCTTCACATGGCTTTCTGCCTTTTGTGTCTATGTATCCTTTGTCCTCCTTATAAGGACACCAGGGATTTGGTTTAGAGTTCACCCTGATCTAGTATGACCGCGTCTTAATTTACATCTTAATTACATCTCCGAAGAAGATCCTATTTCCAAATGAGGGCACATGCACAGGTTTTATTATTAGGACATCTACATATCTTTTAGGCAGACCTAATTCAAACCACACAGACGTGTGTGTCTTTTTTTTTTTTTCTTAAAGAGACTCATATATAAATAATTTAAGTAAGGCTGAATTATTTCCACGGGTAACACTTGCCACAGTACTAAGGTTATAACTTTGTTAAATCATTTAGTACAACATTTCCTCAAGTGTGTTTTTTGAACACTAGTCTGAAGGCTATTAAGAGGTACTGTCTAGGGAGAAAAGAGGTTTAATTATTAGTTTTAAGAAACAGTAGGTCAAAGGAAGTTAGTAGTCTTTTTGTTACAAGGCTCCTTGGAGTCTTTAATACGCCGGAGTGCATTTGAAGATAGAGTAAGTTTCCCAAACTTACATGACAGCAGATCATTTTTTAACTTGAGTGCTGTTCTAGGGTTCATCCTTTATGAAACCCTAGCTTCATGGATAACATTACACTGGAACTGTCTGTTTATAAATTTGTCTCATTAGGTTGAAACCTCCTAATAGGCAGAATCCATACTTCGAGGATTTTTGGATCCCCAGAACTCGCTTCACATCTGGCAGCTATAGGACCCCATGGTTGTACAGGATACAAGTAAATGATACTTCCTGGACTCATGTGGCACAGCAGCCCTGGACTCAGTGGTTTATCAGTTAGGAGCACTTTCAGCCACATGTCACTGATCCTGGCCAGCTCTTCTTTGAACACAAAGGGTTTCTTTTTTCTCACATAATAAGAAATCTGGGAAGAGGATGGACAGCTGCTCAAAGGAATCCTAAGGACACAGATTATCTTGTTTCCTGCTCCACCTTCTGCATTGAGGTTTTCACCTCAATGTTGCAGAATGGCTGCTTCACAACCAGCCACCACTTCTGAACTCCAGGCAGGAAGGGGAAGTTTGTTTTCTTTTCTTTTCTTTTCTT
>CM052898.1:106070024-106177925 GCA_028534135.1 Potos flavus
TTTCTTTCTTTCTTTCTTTCTTTCTTTCTTTCTTTCTTTCTTTCTTTCTTTCTTTCTTTCTTTCTTTCTTTCTTTCGTTCTTTTCCTCCTTTCCTTTCCTTTCCCTTCCCTTCCCTTTCTTCCTTCCTTTCCTTTTTTTTTCTTTTTTCTTTTTTAAGATTTTCTTCTTTAAGGAATGTCTACATTCAACATGGGGCTTGAAATTATAACCCAGAGATCAAGAGTCACAGGCTCCACTGACTGAACCAGCCAGGCATCCCTCTCTCCCTTTCCCTTCCTACTCCCTCCCTTCCTTCTTTCCTTCCTTCCCTCTTCCCTCTCTCTCTCGCTTTCATTCTTTGTTTCTTTCTCTCACTCTCTCATTCTTTCTAACACTCAGGAAAACAATAGCTTTCCCAGAAACCATACCAAGAATTTCAGCCTATATTCTCTTGTCT
Source organism: Potos flavus (assembly GCA_028534135.1). Lineage (NCBI taxonomy): Eukaryota > Metazoa > Chordata > Mammalia > Carnivora > Procyonidae > Potos > Potos flavus. The sequence goes on from CM052898.1 coordinate 106,070,462, forward strand.
GGAACCTGGTCACCTGGTCTCCCCCAGATGAAAGAGAGTCTAAGAATGTGTGTACTTTTAGGCTCATTGCCAAGCCAAAACCAAACAAACAAAAATGGAACTTACTGATAAAGAAGAATGAAAGACTTTTGAGTAGCAGCGTCTTGAATCATGTACAACACAAGTTTGTCACTATTGTCATTGTTAACTGTACTTGGTTTGTGGCTACTGCTGGACTATGGTCTTTATAAAAAAAAGAAAGCTTTTTTTTTTTTAAGTTAATATTGCCAGATTTAAAATTCTATGAAGAAAACATTTGCTTCAGTAATCACTCAGGCTGTTAGGTTACATAACCTAATAGTAATAAACTATCTTGATGGGAGAGAAAAATGCATTGGAGAGTGTCCCAGGAGTTCTGCACCCAGAATAGTAGGTTGGCTAATTGAGTGATTATGCAATATTTTTATAAGCTCACAATACAACTGAACAAGGAATTAAATATGTAACTTCAAAATATTCCATTGATTCATTGCTTTGGGAATCAGTATTAACTGACTGCATCCTATTGATTTGGCATCATAAACAGAGAATTTTACTGGGAATTTTGATTCCATAATGACTCCGTTTCCAACATCTGCAGAATTCTTCCATCAGCCAGAAAAACAATCAGCGAGCCTTGAGCCATGCTGGTATGATGTTTGCTTTACAAAGTTTGCTACCCTTTCCCTCTTAGATACAGCCACGCTCCATGAGAATCACGCAATGCTGGCTAAGTAACAGGGCAACAACCAATATTTAAATCATGGAGAAAAAATTCCAAAGTGTGCCTGCGTAATTGGAAGCAGGGCTTCAAAAATAGAAACTGCTTTTTGCTGTGATCCCACTGTGTAGCTGTCAGAGATTTTTTCCATTGATGTTTGGGAGCATAGGAGACACGAATTACAAATAGCTAATTGTAGTAGCATTGCCGTGAATTTTTGGGTCACATTTAATTAATTAGAAGTTTGGAAAACTTCAGACTTTAATGTAGCAGCTTTATTTGTCTTTCATTCTGTTCTTAGGCTTCCTGTTCGTATTTAGTAGGTGGCTTTCTGAGATCTAGAACTAGCTGTCCTTCAGGTTTGTTTTGTTTATCTCAACATCAAAACAATTAATCGAGGAATGGCTCATGGTGGAAGATGATGCTATGGCACCTCTGACTTCTCAGACATGAATCAGGTGGGACCGACCTCACTCTCCTTCCGAGGTCAGCACATAAAATCCTATTGTTAGGGAGGGGATGAAGAAGTTTTGACCTCTGTCACATCTCCCAAAGATTATGAGATTGAAAAGACTTCTGGAAAACTCATTCAGACAGGATCCGGATGCTTTGTCAGACCTCAGCCCCTAACTTTTTGGTCATTCTCAGGAATTCCCTGATAGACACAGGGTACATCTTCACTATTTTTTTACTTCTTCAAGTTCTAAATAAAGCCCTGTGTATCGTGCAGGAGACATGCTCAGGCTTTAGGTTCCTAGGGAGTTTCTCAAAGTCCTTTCTCAACTTACTCCTGCCTGAGGGCCTTTGCACAGGCTGTTCTTTTTATCTAGAACACGTTTCTTTCCCCTATTCCCTCTTGTTCTATATTCCCTTCAGATCTCATTTTAAATTTCATTTGTAAGCTAGATGAGTTTTTTCCAGTTTTGAGCTCCCTAATGCCCTTTACTTATCATATTTATAATTATTAATAACTTTAGAATTATTTGGCTAGTATCTTACTTTCTTCCTTGGTTGCAACTTAATGGGAGCAGGTCTGTGAGCTATAGGAGGGGTGTAGAGAACCATGGAGCATCGTGCTTCCATTTCTATCTTAACCCTGATAACGATGTATTGCAATAACCTCTGTGTGTGATGCTTGTTTTCTGTCAGATTGTTTGTGCCCCAGCACAGAAAACTCATTCTTGTATTCAAACCCTTCCAGTAGTGGCAATTCCCATACCTTAGGAACTGACAATCTAGTTATCTATTCATGAAACATAATTAACTTTCAAACCAGCGTATACCAAATACTGAACAAATCAACAAAGGTAATAAGCCTGTACTACATATTATTGTGGCCTTTAGTCATGTTGCTATTGAGTATTTGAAGTGTTGCTAGTCTGAATTGGGATATGCTGTAACTATAAAATACACCTTGGATTCAAAGGCTTAGAAATAAAAAAAAGGAATGTGGAAACATCTCATTGATCATTTCAATATTTCATGTTTAAATGATAGTTTGGGTATGTTGGGTAAAATAAAATATAAAATTCATTTCATCTATTTCTTTTTAGTTTTATAATATGGCTACTCCTTTTTTTTTTTTAATTAGGCTCCATGCCCAGCATGGAATCCAATGTGGGGTTTGAACTCATGACCCTGAGATTAAGACCTGAGCTGAAATCAAGAGTTGGATGCTCAACTGACTGAGCTACCCAGGCTCCCCTGCCAAGTACAATTTTTAAATTAGAGATGTGGTTTATATTTGTGACATGTATCATATTTCTATTTGATAACTGCTATAAATTTCAAAGAAAGTATTCTTTACAGGTAATGCTCAAGTAATTTTGATGGACAATGAAGTGAGAAAAAAAATGTGCTCAATGAAGAGAGTTAGAGAGGACATTCCCAGCCTGTGTTAACTAAAACCAAAAATAGAGATGTTTGAACCAACACAGGGGACATTACATTGCCTATACATCAAGGAGTGAGGGCTTATGGCCAGAAGTAATTGTGTGTAAAGTTTGTGAGTAGACAGAGTAAACCCAAGAGTAGATAGGAGACAAAGATTGTGATGGTACAGTGGCCAGGCTTACTGCTCCAGGATAAAGAAGAATGTTTATCTTGCGTGGCTAAATGGAGCAGTCAAGGTAAGAGGCTTGAGAAGAGGCGGTTGAAGAGTTGAAAGACAGAGGAATGGTAAAGAGTATCAGTTCTAGGGAAGTTTATTTGCAAGGACAAGTGCTGTAAGGACCACAGCAGGCCAGAGTGAGTCATCTGGGATGGGTCAGATAAAGTGGTTCAGGACTAAGTGACTTGGAGTTTCACTTTTATTGGGTATTAGGTGTGTGGTGCGGAGCAGGCCTTAAGCTCAAAGGTTGCCTGGAAACCGAAATCATTGGGAAATGTGTGGCCTTAAATGCCAGATTAAATACTTTGGATGTAGACTGAGGGAATTTGAAGGGTTTGAGTAAAGGAATGTCAAGTGATTTAAAGTACCGTATACAAAGACTCATCTGAAGGTAATGTGAATGGGTCTATTAATCAAGGTTGGGGGGAGAAAGTGGAAGACAAAGATTTCAGAGTTTTATATAATAGTCAAAGTATTAGATGATAGGCAACTGGGGTGGGAGAAAAAAGAGGACTATGAGATAACTTATGGAGAAGGTTCATAAAGTTTAGGTTTGAAATATGTTTTGGAAACGTAGATAAAGAATCAAAGGGGGGTGCCTGGGTGGCTCAGTTGGTTAAGCATCTGACTCTTGATTTCAGCTCAGGTCATGGTCTCAGGGTCATGGAATTGAGCCCCATGTTAGGCTCTGCACTGAGTGTGAAGCCTGCTTAACATTCTCTCTCTCCCCCTCTGCCTGTCCCTTACTGCTTGCTCTCGCAATCTCTCAAGAAGCAGCAGCAGCAGCAGCAGCAGAGGGAGGAGGAGGAGGGGGAAAAAAAAAGAATCAAAGAAGACTCCAAGGTTTGAACCTGATTTGTTGGAAGGACAACAGAAGCAAGGAAGTCAGAAGATCTTACTTTAAGAGAGAAAAAAAAAATCATTATTAAGCAAGTTGGATTTGAAGTACCTGCAGAACATTCAAATGGAGATTATCCATGGACAGTTGGAAATATAAGCCAGGATGAAGGTCAACAAAGGAGCAGGAGAGGGAAATTTGAGAAAAATCTGCAGAGAAAAATCTAGTAAACATAGATGGATCATAATGGAAGAGTAGCTTAGGTGAGCAGTGGAGGGCTTAAAGGAAGAGCTATAAACATGGAAGAAGAGAGGGAGAGAGGTCCAGAAAGGAATCCAAAAAGATGGCCAAGGTCAGACAGTGTCACGGAGAACAGGGGATGGCCCTGGTCAGCTTTGAAGGACAGTTAGCTGTCAGTAGACTGTAAGGTGTGGCCATCACTCAAAGAGCTCAATTTTTTTCTTAATCGTAGAACTTTTCTCCAAGTGTTTATTTTTTTTAAGATTTTACTCATTTATTTGAGAGAGAGAGAGTGAGCGAGAGAGAGAGCATGAGCAGGAGAAGGGGCAGAAGGAGAGGGAGAAGCAGACTCCCCACTGAGCAGGAAGCCCGATGTGGGGCTCCATCCCGGGACCCTGGGATCATGACCTGAGCTGAAGGCAGACACTTAATCGACTGAGCCATCCAGGCACCCCAAGAGGGGTCAATTTTAACAGAGTAGAGGTGGGGGGAGGGTAATTGGGTGGCAATTTTAATGGTAGCCTGCAAATATCTCTAATTTCTTCTAGAAGTTACCATATCATCCATGAATTTATCTAATTCCTTCATAAACTTATTTATTTATTTACACAAAGATATAAGGGAACCCCTGTTCATAATTTGAATATTTACCATCTTGTAGGTCATTCAAAGGCAAAGTGCATGAAAAGAAGTAATTTTCACAGCAAAATGAGATCAGGATTGGGAGTCCAGATACTAGGTTCTAGTCTCAGATCTTTGATCCTTTAGTTCTGGGAAATTGAGCAAGCTGCTTCATTTCTCTGAGCCTAATCTCATCTGTAACAAGGTGGGTTTAGACTATGCACAAGATTTAGTGCTTTCTAAATTTGTCTTTAATTTTTTTCCTCACAGTAAAGTTTTTCTTTATCAGATTTTAAAGGCATACATTTTTTAGCATAAGAATTTTAAAACTGGTCATGTTCCTCAATATTATCATACCTTTCTCAATAAACCACTACCTACCAATTCATGTCACACTCCTTACCCATGTTCTCTAAATGAGAAGGAGAAGCAACCTATTTTAGTCATCATTTTGGTGCTTAGAAGGGATGACACATTAGAATAGAGATGGCATAAGTCTATAAATATAAATTTAAATGCTACAGAGTTTGTAAAGTATGTCATAATGACATTCTGCATATTGGTTAAAGCTATGCCTCAAAATACTGAAGCTACACACACAGTTAAAACTAGAGGACTGAGATATTTTAACAAGATGTGGAAGAGACAAGACGTGATATTGATGAATGTTTGCTATTTTTAGGACTTGCTTGGGGCATAGTCATGTGTTTCAATAATAAATAGAAGTTTGTAAAATGTTATTAGCTTCTGAATTTCATACTATCTAAATGAATTACCTATTTGAAAACAAAATGAAGAGCAAAAGAAAAAGAAAAATGGTAATATTCATATGTTTTGTTTTTAACTTTTGATTAACCAATACATCTCTTCAAGTTGATTATATAATCATTATTGTACTCTTAAAAGATGTTCTTGAAATTATAAACATATTTTAACAGAAGTGTATTTTGAAAGTGGGCTTTGGGAAACTCAGGTGGAAATATGTAGCTTATATGACAATAGGGAGAATTGTCTATATCTAGTACACAAATAACACAATTAAATTGTGAAGACTTGCTGAAAGCAGAGTTACAAAACTACTTCCCAGGTACCTAGTTTCATGAGGTTCTTCCATGATTCTGTGGCAATTCTGATTTTTGTCATCATTGTTCTATAATTAAAAAGCTGTTTGCGTGTGTGTGTGTGTGTGTGTGTGGTGGTGGTGTTTTTTTTTTTTTAATAATCTCTGTGCCCAATGTGCGGCTTGAACTCAGGACCCTAAGATCAAGAGTCCCATACTCTACTGACTGAGCCAGCCAGGTGTCCCCAAAGTTGTAGTTTTCTGAATTTTTCCCTTTGATCTAGTTCATGTGCAGACGGCCCTTATTATTCTCCACTCTCAAATCAGTTTCCCATCCAATTATTTTTTTATTACAAAGGAATTTAACATTTTAGAAATCTCTCTATGACTGAAATGTTAAGACTATGCCTGTTTTTATTATCAACATAATGAATGCACATGTTCCAGTCATTATTTCTGTTTTAAAGCTTGGTGGATGTTTAATGCACTTAATGAATGCTACCAATTGCATTAATGTAGTCCACTTAAAACACAGCTGTAACTGATAGTCAATATAGCAATATTAGTTACCAGATAAATCCTCCATAATCCTCCAAATGAGAACGTTAAGCTTTCTTTTGTAATATTGCAGAAACACATTTCTCTCAAGACTCAAAATGGCTTCAAATAGTTTTAAAAGTTTATCTGTTTTTTGTTTCCAGTTTATATAGAACAATTGGTTAATTCTTTACCAATTTTATGTTGAATGTGAAGTTTCCTCTACTTAGATTGAGAATCAGTTTATGAGAAAATACTAAATTCTCAGATTTTCTTTTTTTTTAAAGATTTTATTTATTTATTTATTTGACAGAGAGAGAGAGAGATCACAAGTAGGCAGAGAGGCAGGCAGAGAGAGAGGGGGAAGCAGGCTCCCCGCTGAGCAGAGAGCCCGATGCAGGGCTCGATCCCAGGACCCTGAGATCATGACCTGAGCCCAAGGCAGAGGCTTTAACCCTCTGAGCCTCCCAGGTGCCCCAAATTCTCAGATTTTCTTTTGTATACTTGAAACACTGCTCTTGTTTGGCTCTTAATGTCACATGGGATTTCAATGAGGCAATATTTGTCATGCCAAATCCCACTTTTTTGATGACTGTATACAGGGGGCAAAGAAATCCTATGCAATTGCATTTTGATTAGCTGTGGAGTGTGGAGGTTCACAAACACTAACATAGTTATTTCTCAATAATAAATAAAAATAAAAACAGTGGACATATCTCCCAAAATGTTATGTGTTATAATGAAATATGGTTTATTGGTCACTATTAATTATATATTTGGCATTTCTCTTAAAAATGACATTTGTGTTTTGGCAGTAACAAGTTAAATGGATTAATTGGTATTTATTATGGTGACCCTCAAAATGTATAAGATTTTAACATATCCTCTGATTTATCAAAGAAAGATTAAATTATATCTTCCAAGTCACTTGAGTGTCCAGAAAATTCTAATTCTTTGGAAGTATTTAATCTATATGTAATATAGACAATAACCTATTTATCAGAATACCTTATTCCTGGGCTATGTTAAAAAAAAGAAACACAAACAAACCTGGAATGTGCAGTCATTTTCCATTTCAAGTACTTCTTTACAGTATTTTGAGAATTCCTGACATATTAATTAAAGAATGTGACTTTTACTTTTCTCTTATTCATATATTCTGTAGAAAGCCTAAAGTTAAAATAGAAAGTTTTCTGTTTAGGAAAACCCAAAATGGTGAAACATTGTCAAGTTATTTGATCCCCTTAAGAGTATCATTATTAGCAATTTTCTTTCTTCTAACACAGGATTTATAACCGAGTAAGAAATAGTGGGACTTCATACATTATATGTTAATAAAAAAAAAAAAGAAAGAAATAGTGGGACTTTTCCAAGTGCGAAAATATACTTCCTAAAAATTTTAACTAGGGGTAAAGAATTTTTTTTTATTGTTGCCAAACCAAGAGAAACATGTTAGGTTCAGCATTAAAAGTAGTAATGTAATCAGTGAATTATATAAATCGGGATATGAAAAGGGTCTCATGGCATAATGAGATAGAGATTAAACCAACAGGCCAGGTTTTCTCTTCTGTTTTGCTTAGACATGAGTAAGTAAATAGGTCGAACTTTAGGTTAAATAAACGCTGAGTGTTAAATCAACCATCTTTCAAGCCCCCGAACTCATTTTTCCCACTAATCGAAGCAGTGCCAGCAACCCAAGCGACCTCACTTTTAGTCCAGAAGAAGCCAGGGGCAGAATCCAAGCTATTGGTGAGTTTTGCACTTCGTATCGTCCAGCAGGACAGACATTCTTCTCCAAATATACCTTAAAACAAAAGAAGGGATGCGGCAGACAGTAGAGCTGCTGGCTGGAATCGAGCCTACTGGACTGGTAACAAGCAGGACTAACTTGTTTGCATCCCAGGATTTACTCTCTCAATGAAAACTATTAAAAGGTGGAATGTGTCTTTGGCACAACTTCAGCTGTTTTATATATTCATTCCTGCCTCGCTTTGTCCTGGCTTGTTATTTATTATATGACCTTAAACTTAATTTTAACCCGAGAAAGCTCGGATCTGGAGGATCTTTGGAAGTGTGTTTCAGGGGATGGGACTAATGAGTTACACAATGTACACTGGCAGGAGATTCAAATCCCAGCTCAGCCGATTCTGGGTCTGGCAAGTACCACCCCCCTCCTCTCAGGTTCCTCAACTGTAAAGTGTGATTCAAAACACCTTCTGAAGAGAGTATTATGGGATGTTTACAACCCGAATATACCTGAAGCCATTGGCACATAGTAAGGACTCAATAATGATTATTCTGAACCTCTTTTTTTTCTTTTCTCATCCTCCCTTTCTTCTTTTTTGTTAAAATATTAATTTATTTGAGTAATCTCTACACCCACTGTGGGGCTTGAATTCACAACCCCCGAGATCAAGAGTTGCATGCTCTTCCTACTGAGCCAGCCAGGTGCCCCTCTCTTTCTCCTATTTAAGGTAAACAAGGCTCCTAATAATGTCAGATTTTCTGTTTGTTTTAGTTGTTTTCTTTCTACTCTCTGTTGCTTCTCTTCCTCCTTCTTTGAACCTGAGCCCAACGCTTGCTATGAAATTTTTTCAGATTAGGGCGATCTTCCTTGCATTCTGACTACACCCCAAGACTTTGATATACCTCAATGAAAAGCAATTGGTTTGCCAAAAAACTGGTATCTTAATGTCAGGAAATAAGCTTTGAATCTTATTATTAAAAGAATAGTGTGATTTTGTGCTGATATTTATGCTGCACTGAGTGTCAATTTGTGTATTCTGGCCAGAATTTCTTTTTATTGTGGGTTTTAATCCTTGCAATTTACTCTTTCTGACATGGTAACATTAGGTATTTTCAATGTTGCAATGGGGCAGTGTTGGGATGAAAAAGCAGAGAATGATGGGACTGGAGAGTGACAAGTTGAATTTTTTTCTCTCTTTTGATCTTTTCTCAGTCTATGGATCCAGTATTTGCTTTTCAGTCTAAAGAAGGAAAAATATCCCCCCTTTACTATTTTCAAGATTTAAAAAGAAAAATCAGTGCTTCTGACAAATAGAACTGATCACAGCTCAAACGAATCGACTGAAAAGGAGTGTATATATGTATTGTGTTAATATATATTGTGATTATTATATCTGAAGCACCACTGTAAGGATTGCACGTGAATTAACTCGTTAACTTCACAAAAACTCTATTGTTATCCCTCTGTTACTGTTGAGGAAGTTGAGGCACAAATATGTTAAGATGACTCATTGTCTTAATAGAAGTGTCATCACCGGGATCTGACCCTGGCAGTCTGGTGCTAAGGAGTACCTATCTGCCTTATGATGTATGACGCGAACTCAGAGAAGGCTAGTATTCTGCCTCATCCCCTAAAATCATGCTATACATGATACAACAACATGACCTGAGAACTTATTAAAAGTACAGAATCTCAGGCCTCATCGCAGACCTGTCCAATTAAAATCTGCATTTTAACAAGATCCCGGGTAGGTAGAGTGCATATTGACTCTGGAAATACAGGCCTAAAGCATTGTTTCTGGAATTATATGTGTACATTTTGTGTGATACAAAGAGAAAAAAAATCACAGAATTTTGGATCTCAAAGGGATTAAGATTTAGAAACAATATAGTTCAATCTTTTCTTTTTATAAATGTGGAAAATGAATTATATAGTGGTTAAATATGTATTTAAGAATAAATAAATATTTATTGAGTTCTTAAGAATTCAATAAACTTTTATGGAGAGTCTGTTCCTTTCCAGAGAATACGCCAAGTGGGATGGGGATATGAAGGCATATAAATCATGCCCTTGGGGATCCCAGTGAAGGAGACAGGTCAGTGCATGGAGTTTACAGGGGCTGTGATGAAACAATTTATGTGCAGGGTATCAGAGCACACAGGATGAAAGAGGTTGGAGTGGGGATCAGGAAAGACATCATTACAAATGTAATATTGGAGCTGTGACTAGAAAGATCAATAAGGGCTGACCAAAAGTACTGGAATTTGATGATTTTCATTTACAATTAGGGTGTGAATGTCATGAGTCAGGGCAACAAGCTATTCAGAGAGAGGAAGGAATTTAGAGGAGTGGACCTCAATGTTGGCTTCACATAGGATCACCTGGAGAACTTTTAGAATGCCTATCCTTGGGTTCACTTCCGGAGTTACCACTGTAGTTCACCTGGGACCTGGGCACTAGTATCATTTTGTTGTTGTTGCTGTTGTTGATGTTTATGTCCTGAAGGTGATCCTAGTGTCCACTCAAGACCATTATAGCTCTCTTGTGCCTGTCTGGTTTCCCTCTTAACTATCTGTATCTTCTGATTATTTCTTCTGGTTCCTGACCCAGCTTTCTGCCCCAGACTTGAGAGCAACTCTTTTCGTTAATCTCATCTTGTTATCTGTTAGAACCTGCACTAAATCTGATGGTAAATGCCATATTCTTGTACTCTTGTAAAGAGTGCTCTTTCTGCAAATCCCTCCAAGCAAGGGGGGGGAGGGGCGGGCAGGACCAGTCCCCAGTCAGGGTAGTTAGCTGTAGAGACAGCTGAGGCAGAAGACCTCGTGGTATTTAATAGTCTGCAGCCCTACCCACGGTGTTTGAAGTCATAATTTTCTCCCCAAAGTAAATAAAACATCAAAAGGTTTTCCTTTACAGTTTTGATGAGCATGCTTTCCAAACCAAGTAGGACCCCTGAACTCAGTGAGGAGGGAATAAAAAATCTTGGTAGATGAGGCAAAAGTCAGAGACATTTTACTGGATACACTACTAACCAAGTACAAAAGAGTGTTTCCCAAAGCATGGCTCCTGGGCTACCCACATGAAATACCTGGGGAAGCTAAATACAGTTCAGTTTCTAGCTCCTTCTCTAATTTTACTAAGAATGTTGAGAGACAGACCCCAGAAGGTAAGTATTCAACACCTACCTGATGTAATTCTGATGGACATCAGGTGGAAGGGTGACTGAATAAGGATGTTATTTTATCTGAAATAATTTTGTTAATCTGTCAAGTTTATGTATTTCATTACTCTTTGCTAATTCTTCTTTTAATTATATCCCAAAGAAAACATGTCATAAGCAGTCAGTGGAACACTATAAATAGCCATAAAACAAGAAGTACATTTCAAATATTTGAACAGGAAAATAAGCTGCTTGCTCTTTTGTATGTTGGACATCTTAAAAAATACATGGTGTGGTGAGGCCTTTGAAGAGTTAAGGAAAGGTTATCTTTTTAATGTCTGGAGCATCCGCTGAATGGTATGATTTCATTTCAAAGCAGCAATTTTGTTGACCAAGAGTACCCAACAGAATTGACAACAATTTAATGCCCATGAAGCATTAAAGCTAAAAAGCTCCATAGATGCTGCTGAGAGACAACACTGGTGAGAAGTTCTCCTTTAAATGGTTGGATTTGTAGAGCACGTAAAAGATGTCCTACCCTGTGAGGTTGGCAGGTTGGGGGGCAGCTAGTGAATTTAGACCATTTATTTGGAGTCAGGTGAACTGGGGAAGGAAGGTCTCCTACTACCACTACCATTCCTCTAACTTAGTTTATTCTTTTCTCTCATTGATCTTTTCACCACCAAACCCTTCCTTCCTGCTACCTAAATTTGGAGTCTCATGTCTACTCTGGATTTTTGCCAAAACGTCCCAACTGTTCACCAAGTCTTTATTCTCTCTCCACCTGCTGCCCAAATCCCCTTCCTTTTCTTTTCTTTTTTTTTTTTTTAGATTTTATTTATTTATTTGTCAGAGAGAGAGAGGGAGAGAGTGAGATCGAGCACAGCAGGGGAGCAGCAAGCAGAGGGAGAAGCAGGCTTCCCACTGAGCAAGGAGCCCGATGCAGGACTGCATCCCAGGATCCTGGGATCATGACCCAAGCTGAAGGCAGATGCTTGACCAATTGAGCCACCCAAGTGTCCCCCAAATCCCCTTCCTAAAACCAGATCTGTTTCACTTTGGGCTTAAAACCTTTCAATGAATGCTTTCTCATTGCCTGCAGAGTCAAGTCCCAAATCCCAGCCATCCAGGGAAGACAGCCTGGCTCCTGCCAACCTTTTGCCTCCTCGACTTCAGTCACTCACTTTCATACAAGCAATTCGAAGCCATCTTCCACCACGTTGACTGCAGCTCACGGAGCCATTCATGAAATTTCATCTTTTGATTTCTTCCTCAGAGACCAGAGATAAGCAACACAGCAAATCAAATCCCTTGAAAGTATGCATTTCTGGCCAAGGCTTTAAAGGTCAAAAAGGTAATATTTTCCCTCTCAACATCAGCTCATGGGCTCCCAAATTTATGACTGCTATTGGAAGAGAGAGTACACTTTGTCTTGATTCAAAGGCTTTTCACCTTAGCCCATGAATTTGTCCTGGACAGTCCCTCTGATCTTTGCATGAGCTGTGGGCATTTTATTACAGTATTTTTAGCCATGGGAGGGGGGGGCAGTTTCCTGCATATCTTAGCACAGAGTCCTTCCCCCATGTCCAGCCTGACCTGATGGGACCGTTATCTGGAATATCCTAGGTCTCACATATTTGCTGGGAGAGAGATATAGCATTTAAGACAAAGGGAAAGGGCTAGCACTTGGTGTCAGTTATAGATTAGAAAACAGGAAGAGAGGGATTTAATGTTATTTAATCTTAGACCAGTTATTACCACTCCAGGCTCCTGATTTTGTCTAAATTGAGAGTTGAGGATACTTAGAATATCCAATTAGAGGACAGCGGAACTTTAATATTCTCTCTTCTGTTTTCTAAAGATATACCTAGGGTTAAATATTAATGAGACACCAAGTTAATAATTCTGTTCAATTCCTAGCATTTCTCCTTTTCTTCAAAAAATCCTCAGCTGTCTGCAGTTGCTTAGATGCTTGCTCTCCAACAAGATTCTTTGATGCTTTGGGACAAATATTCTTTCTATGTCTCAAATAAAAATTCTTTTATTAGGTTTTTTAAATTAAAAAATTATGTGGTAAGCTTTGGATGCTGCATGTGTTTGTAAGACAGAGACAGGCCAAGAGCAGACTGTGGTTTGAAAAGATTGTAAAATTGTGCCATTAAGGACAGTCCCTTCCTCCCTCCCTTCCCTCCTTCCTTCCTTCCTTCCTTCCTTCCTTCCTTCCTTCCTTCCTTCCTTCCTCCCTCCTTCCACCTTCCTTCCTTCCATCTTTCCTCCTTTCCTCCCTCCCACCTCTGTTCCTTCCTCCCGCCTTCCTTTTCTTTCTTTGTGTCTTTCTTTTTTTAAATTCTCTTTCAGTTTCGTTTTCTTTTCTCTTTCTTTCTCTTTCACCTTTTTCTTTTATTTTCTCTCATTCCTACCCCTCTTTGTTTGGTTTTTGCTTCCATAGCATTTATTGAATGATGCAATAAGCCAGGCACCATGCTAAGCATTAGAGATAAAAATATGAACAAAATTCCACTACTGCCTTTAAGGACCACACAATCTAGTGTTGTGAGAAACCTACAGGTACACAGCGGACAATGATGTTTGGAACTAGACTGACGGTTTTTAAGGGAAGGAAGGCATTGCACTCTGCTATTTGTTGATACATTTATTCTTTCATGCTGCAGAATATTCTCACGGGACTGAGACTATGACTCCTGTAGTTACAACATGAGGACTGAGTTGGAGAGTGCTGGTAAGAGGCTGGTAAGGCAGGAGCAGATAATAATGGCCTTAGTTCTTGGTAAAGAATTTGGCATTTGTGGTGAAGTCTGTGAAAAGGCACTACTGAAGAAGATTAAGCAAGTGAGTGAGATGATCATATCATTAGAAAAAACAGTTATCTGGTAATAGTGAGGAGAATAGACAGGCAGTGGGGAGGGGATGGGACATGAGACCAAGGTGAAGGAGATCTTTTAGAGGGGTGTTGCCATCACCTGGACAATAATAAAAACCTGAACTAAATCAGTAGACACTGGGCCTCTAGAGAAGGCATAAGGTTTTAAACCACAGAAGAAATGTGAGAAAGTAAGGGAATGGGAGAAGTTCCTGATGCCCCTAGGTATGTGAACATAGTATCATTAACAGAGATAAAGATCACAGGGGAAGAAGGCCTAGGGTTGGGGTGGACAAGTGTGATTTGGGGTTCAATTTTGAACATGTTGGGTTTGAAGTCTCTTAGTGGATATCTAACGTATATTTGGGGGAGGAGACTGGTTAGGAACTCAGAAGAGAGTTGGATGCTAAAGGTGTGGCTTTGGAAGTTGGCAATCTGTAGGGGCTAGTCGCACACCCCATGTGAGGGGGTGCAATCTCTCAAAAGTGGAGCAAAGAGAGAAGAGGGGAGGAAAAAGACCAGAATCTTTTTTTTTTTAAGATTTTTATTTATTTTTGACTGAGAGAGAGAGATCACAAGTAGGCAGAGAGGCAGGCAGAGAAAGAGGGGGGGGGAAGCAGGCTCCCTGCTGAGCAGAGAGCCCGATGCGGGGCTCGATCCCAGGACCCTGAGATCATGACCTGAGCCGAAGGCAGAGGCTTTAACCCACTGAGCCACCCAGGCGCCCAAAAGACCAGAATCTTGAGGAACACTAATACTTGAGGAAATAAGAGATGACAACTAGGGACACTGAGACTGAATGGCCTGGGGACAGAAAGAGCAACTAAAACCCGTGATTTCATGGGAGGCAAGGAAAAAAACATTCAAGAAAAGATCAATAAAAACCAGCAACAGATATTGTAGAGAATTCAAGTAAGAAAGGGCTTGGAGAATGTTAGTTGAATTTGCAACAGCGTTGTCATTGGGGACCTCAGTGACAGAGGTTCTTATAAATGAGAGCAGGAGTTGAAATGTGAAATTGGCTGAGGAGAGAAGAGGTGGGGGCATTGGGAAGCTAATGAGGGCCATATGATGGCAACATTGGCAAAACCAAGTGACAGTAGAGCCAGTGTGAATGGGGGACTTGCTGGGGAGGTGTGGCCATTCTGGGGAGGCGGAGGAGCTGGAAATGAAGAGGACAAAGGTCTGTCCATGCTAAGCCCCACTGAAACAGACAGAAAGGGCTGGCTAATCTTGGCCAGTTCAGAGCCCATCCTGTGCTGTAGTCTCAGAGCACTCAGGCTCAGAAAACTGACCCTACATTCTCTTCTTTTGTAATTCCACCCCAATACTGTAGAAGGAGAGGGAGAAGGTGGAAAATATGCAGTTGGCTTCTATATCTGTTCACTTTACTACATTCCTCACATCAAACTCTTAAAAAAAAAAAAAGACTGCTGTTGCTTAGTCAATTCTACTTTTAATACTCAAAGGAGAACGAGAGATATGAGCTTATTTATGGAGGAGGATTTACATCAGATTCTACTCCAGGGCACATTTTTATTAGTTTATGCCACTGGGTCAAGAGATTTAAAAAAAAAAATTTCTTTTTCTGTTATTTCTTAAAGGTTCTGCAAGACTTTGCGTATGTATTTATGCACAAAGAGAAAAATCCCTCCCTCCCCACAAGAGGATGAAGATTCTGGAGAGAAATGAGCTCTGAACAGGTATGAGGTATCAGGCACAGAGCAGTGGTGAAGATAGGGAGAGAACTCTTCTGAGGACTTGGGAGGACAGGGAGGAGAAGCTCAGGTATGCTCAGCCAGGAATCAGCTTTATCGTTTGGTGAAATGATGAAGAAGAAGGTTTTGGTTGTCCGGGGTGTGGGATTGGGGGCGATGAAGGTGGAGATGGTAAAAAAGAGAAACACATTAACTTCCAGCCCCTCTGAAGGGACTGCACCAGCAAAAGCTGGAGGATCTCTTTTTCTTGACATGTGGAGGTACCAGCTGGCACCAGGTTATAGTATAGGATGGAACACAGTTCTACCTGTCACCTAGAGGACCCCGGAACTTTGGTTGTTTGTTCTGCAATGACAGAGGTCTTGGAATCAAAGGGATTCATGAAAAACGTGGAGGTCCTCTGAGGATGCCCCATTGGAGATGTTTTTTGGCCTCCACAGGTATCAGTATCTCTCAGTTTGAAGAGGAAACTTCCTGGGGATGTCCAGAAAATCAAGAGGCCGAGATCCTGAGGGAGATGAAGGCAAGAGCTATGTTAATTCAGATTACATTTTCATGAAGAAAGAGGTTAGGTCCACAGGGAGAAATGAAGTGTGGGTCTTAAGAAGAGGAGCAAAAGTTAATGGGGAAGAGGACAGAGCCCTGTCTTGGGATAATGAAAGATTGTTGAATAGTATGGAGGAGCCTAGCTTGGGATAATGATGAGTTTGTAGTGCTATCATTTATCAACGTTTGGTGACTTGACTATGGGAATGTAAAAAAAGCAGACAGCTAGCTTAATCCATGGTTGAGATAGTTTCTACAAAGAAAGTTGAGGGACAAGCTCACAATAAGACTCTAAAGGATTCTCAGAAAGAGTTGGTGGGGCAGGTTATGTAGAATTCCCATGGACTAAACAGGAGAACACAGGTGGTTGTAAAAGTAGAAAAATCCTGTTTTGTAAAAGGTTATTATGGCTCGTGTGGCCCGAGGGAGATCTTTGTCACACTTCTCGTAAGGCAGCCTACAATAGCATTAACATTTTTGGCAACCGCATCACACCGTTGGCTTTTATTGAGTTTACAGTCAACCAAAATCCCTAAATCTTTCACACGTGCTGCTCTTAAGCCATGTTTCCGCCATCTTGCACTTGTGAAATTAATTACTGTTTTGGGCCTAAAAGTAGGGCTTTACATTTATGGCTATTAAATTTCATCTTGTTACATTTAGGTCATTATGCCAACTTTCATAGACTATTTTACATATTAGTTCAGGTTTTCATACACATTTCCCCATAACTTCTGTCAATAAGACAGAACCCAGAAGAATTTCTTATGCACATTCAAAAGTGACAGATTTACCCTACTGTCCTGTTTCTTAGTCCACATCTTCATTTTGTCTGAAAGAGGCTTTGTCATGTTTCTTCCTAACACCCTGTTTTGCCAAACTGCATTGGTTAGAATGTTTTTGCATGCAAGGGTGGAACACTAAATCAACCTGGAATAAACAATAAGGACATTTATTAGTGCACAGAGGTAGGGAGGGGCCTGGGCATGTACAACCAGGACTGCGATTCTGTTCTGCTATTTGTAGTTTGTTCTACCTTCTCCCGTGTGTTGTCCTCGGGCCAGCTTCCCTTGTGGTTGTAAGATGCTGCCAACAGCAGTAGGGACAACATGCTGCCTTGTTTGTGTCCAGAGTGGGGGTGAGAAGGGAAGAAAGTGTGAACAGAAGACTTTTTCCAGTTTGACTGGGACAACCTCCTAGATCACCTCTAATAGTGACCAATAACCCTGATTTGCTTGGGAATGAGGGGTATCCTGGGATGTGGAATTTCAGCGCCGAAACCAAGAAAATCCTGGGCAAACATGGGCATTTGGTCACCCTAGCACTTAGACCTGGACCAGGAACCATTATCAGGATAAAATTTGATCCTGATTGGCTTAAACTGAGGCTCCCAGCAAGGGGATGGGATCTCATGTTTGGTTTCCAGACATGTTTCTGAAGTTCTGGAGTGTGGCACTGGCCTACCTGTATTTGATTTCTCTGGGAGAAGATTCCTGGGCATCCAGACCTAATGATTTAGATCTCTGAGCACTGAAATAAAGAATTTTTTCTCAGTTTTATTTATTCAAGTGATCTCTATACTCAACGTGCGGCTTGAACTCCTAATCCCGAAATCAGGAGCCACGTGCTCTTCCAACTGAGACAGCCAGGGGGCCCCAAGAAATTCATTGTTATCAAGCATGCAGATGGTAGCTCTACAGACCAGTACTTGGAGAAACACTCATTTAGACCTAACAGTACTCACCCCTGAACACCCAGTACACACCATCAACAGCCAACATGGCATGGCTGCTGTGCAGTAGGGCAGGGCTTGGGAGAATGCTGGGGAGTCACACACATCCCCACACACCTACTCTAGTTTCCTGATTGAAGTTCACGTCATCCTGTCCCCCAGAAAGGAAGGAAGCTGCTTGGGAATTGCTTATTCCTAGAGAAACCATGCTGCTTCCTGGCAATGCCCAGGAGTATTAGTGAGACTCTCCTCACTAAGTGTTCACAAACCAGGCTTAAAAGTCACCCTTGCCCTTTTTCTGGAATCATTCAAGCTCTCAGGGGGTTAGCTTACAGAATCCATGACCTTTTAAAAAAAAAATGTTTTGAAATTCAGAATAATATTTCCTCATATTCAGTTTTTGGAGAAGCAGCCTAGATTTGAGTGAAAGAGATTCAGCTCTGGCGGAGCAAACCAAACAAAGACTCTGAGCCCTTAATTTGCATATATTGTTTTTGCATGTATTTCTTGACTTCCTGAAACTTATCATCCGCCAACCAGAATAATTATAGAACTTACCTCATCAAGCTATTGAATTAAATAAGATAATGTTTATAAAGTTTTAGCAAAGTGCTTGTCTCATTATGCAGTCAGTAAATTTCGATCATTAATATCCTGCCTCTTCATTGATTCATTGTTCGAGGTATTCTGAGTTCCGAGTAGGGCTAAGCACAGTGCTCGTCACTAAAGAACACAAAACTAAGGAGCAATCCCTATTATTGGGGAACTCATAGTATTGGCATTAAAGGACAATGACCCTCTGATAGATTTATATACAAGGTACCAAGACAGGACAGAGAGGAGAATGATCAATTTGGGGGATGATCTGGGTCTTGAAGAATGATGAGTTTTCTAGATGAATGAGGGAGGAGATAGAAGGACATTGCAGAAAAGGAATGTAGCCTGAGCACTAATTAAAGCATGGGGCATGGAGGAGGAGGGTCCTTTTGTGAACGTCAGTGGTTTAGAAGATTGGAATGCAGGGTTCAGGTCAGGAGGAGTGGTGGATGATATTACAGGAGGCGAGGGCTGACCCGTATGAGGAGGAAGGGCCTTCCGGTGAGTTTGGTCTTGTATTCTAGAGACAGAACAGGGTTTAAACAGGAGTTAGTTGCATGATCACACTTGTGTTGGGGAAAGACCAATCTGGAGACAGTGGGTGAGGAGCTGGAGGGTGGCGAGGCAGGGAAATGTGTTAAGAGCTCAAAGCATCACTCCAAGTAGAGATGACTAGGTCTAAAACCAAGAGAAGGATATTAGGAATCGAGTGGAAAGGATGGAAACAGGAAATGGCAGAGTAGATCCAAATGACAGGACCAGTGATTGATGAGGCAGGAGGCAGCGAGAGGGCAGACTGGAGGGGAATTCCCATGTCTCTGTCTTGAATAGATGGTGATGTCATTGTCCAGTTAAGGCCTATAAGGGGCAGTGGTGGTGGTGGTAGAAGCAAGCGTCGGACTTACGGAATTACAGCTCCCTGGGAGGTGGAGGTATACAGTATGTTGTCTGTAGCTGGGGAATGAGTGCTAGTCTGGTGAGATGGCTGGGAGTCAGCAAGGAACAGCCTTCAGACCCTGGAATCTGTGGGTGACAATAAATCTGCCTGGGATGATGCCTCACTGTAGTGAGTAGCCCAGAAAGAGGACAAGACGCCCCCCGGAAACAACAAAATTCCCCAAAGCTTGAGGACCATGATTTAGCATTCTCCCAAGTCCAGGCCAGAAAAATTAAACATATTTAAGCTTTCATTTTTCACTCTTCTCTTTCCAGGGTCTTTCATGCATCTTTCTAGTTCCTCACTTATTCACCTTCAAGTAACTGAGATTTTTCTTTATTTTTCAGAGGGTGAAATTGCCAATGTTCAAAAATTTAAAGTTACTTTTTGAGAAGCTTGTTTCCCAAGTAAGTTTTTCTAAGCTGTTTTGGCATTTCTCATAGCTGTTTTCTTATGTTCTTGTCCAAAATTCAGACAGTTTTAAATAGAAAGCTTTAACAAATATATTTAAGTTAAAGTAGAATATTACTTCTCATGGAGAAAGGGGGTTGGGGGACATAAAAATGAGACGGGCCTGAGCGATATATGTAGAAGGGAGGACAATGCTGCAAAGTCTGTGTCCAAAGAACATGTTTAAGAAAGCGAAATGGATGTGTTTTCCACAGCGGCTCTGGTATTTAAATGAGCTGTAGCTAGATACTTCAGTCTTTTTCCTGAGCAGTTACAGAGATGGCAGAGGAAAGATTAGAGGGGAAATCCAAGCAGTTTTGCATTAGAAGAAAAAGTTTAAGTCTCAAATAAGATACTCGGAAACATCTCTGCCAGCTGCAAACAAGGAACCATGGGTGCAGCCAGGGAGAAAAATCTTGTCAGCAATCCAGAAGTAAAGACCTCCAGATAATGGATGCCACCTAGTGGGTAACTGGAGCATTTTAGGAAAAAAAACTGACGAAAGAAATTTCAGAACTTGGGGATGGCTTAAAATAATTATTACGAGTTTTCTTTACTATAGTAATAAACATTCATTGAGAACTTGCTATGCACAGAGGATATTAATAAGGTCTAGGTTACTTAAGAATTATTTGTAGTTGAATCTACAAACCGAGATATCCAAGAATTCTAACCTTACTTTCCTATAACATAATTACTATATACATTAAACCTCCGTTTTGTTTGGTGATGAAGACTTCATCTCAGTCACTTTAGTGCCCCTACACCCCATGCTTTGGTTAGGTCTGAGCTCTGGGGTTTAGCGGTGAGAGGTGTCCCCATCCAGTGCTCCCAGTTGCTGCCCTTCCACAGTCATGTGCTGACATGATTTTGTTTCTGTCTGCTCTTTGGACTTTGGCTCCCACAGGTCATTGCTGAATCTACTCTCATTTCCATGCACAGGATTTCTTTATGTCTGCCTCTCTCTCAGGTGTTCCATTGCCTTTCCAGACATTCTGCCGCTCCTAGAAAGCCATCGACTGCCATATATGATTAGGCACATTGAACATTCATTTTTGTGCTGACGTCTTGATACTTACCTTGGTTTTATCTAAGAACTGGGTCACAGGTCCCTTTGACCTCATATTCTCCAGATCTTCCTTGGACTTCTTTTGTCTCTATTTTCTAGAGGTATGGGAGAGCTGGTTATGTTCAAATATCCCTGTGAGGCTAAATCACAGTCCGCATGTTGGATAGCAAAGGCAGATAGGACCAGTGGGGTAAACTGAGGTCAGATAGCAAAGATTTTATTTGTTATGCTAAAAAATGTTGTATAAAGGCATTGCAATCAGAAGGCTATTTCAGGAGTTTGGGTAGGAGATGAAACGATACTGACTTGGCCATTGGAGTTTTTCTGGGCAATTTTAAAAACTGGTCAATTTAAGAGACAATAGGTGGTAGAACTTACTATACTTGGAAACCCCAAACTTCTTTAGCCTGAACGGCATCTCTGTGAAAATTAGACAAAACCACTTCCTACAGGAAGAGATAAGGCATGGGTTGATAGCTTAGAAGAATAGTGGGGTTTAGATTTGATCCCCTCCCTTGTCTGGGTGCTTCTGGGCAGTAAACAGGATTGTCCAACTACATGTGGTGACCTTGAGTGTGGAAGTGGAGAGTGGAAGGAGGGGCCAAGTCTCTGCCCAGAATAGACATGTCTGGAAGTAAGTTTCAATGCACTAGTTTTTTTTGCCCTTATGTGTTTTAGGGAATGACTCTGTAGGGTAATAAACTGCAGTCCGATGTGCCATGTGAACTTCTTATCTGTTTTTCTCCATTAGAATTATGATGCAGTCCACAAAGATAAAAGGCCATAAAAAGAAACTACAGGTTTTGGGTGACTTTTTAAAAAAGATTTTATTTACTCATTTGAGAGACAGAGACAGAGAGAGCACAAGCAGGGGGAGACGCAGAGGCCGAGGGAGAAGCAGACGCCCCATTGAACTGGGAGCCAAACATGGGGCTCCAGAACCTGGAGATCATGACCTGAGCCAAAGGCAGATGCTTAACCATCTGAACCACTCGGGTGCCCCTGAGTGATTCTTAAGAGAAAAGTTACCTCATGATGAAAATTTCGAAAAAGGTTTCCCTGAGGAAGTCCGAAAAACGGTCACAGTAAAGAGCCTTAGGAGATTTGACAAATACATGTAATGTGATATTCTGGATGGGATCCTTGAGCAGTGAAAAGGTATTAAGTAAAAATTAAGAAATTCGAAAAAGCTATGGGCTTTAGTTAATAATAATGTATCGATATTGGTTGATTAGTTCTTTTTTTTTAAAGGAGATCTTTTTTTTAAAGACTTTATTTATTTATTTGACAGGGAGATGGCGAGAGAGGAAATACAAGCAGGAGGAGTGGGAGAGGGAGAAGTAGGCTTCTCGCTGAGCAGGGAGCCCGATGTGGGGCTCCATCCCAGGACCCTGGGATCGTGACCTGAGCTGAAGGCAGACGCTTAACGACTGAACCACCCAGGTGCCCCTGGTTGATTAGTTCTAACAAATGCACCATACTAATGTAAAATGTTAATAATAGAGGAAGTTGGGTAAGGGTGTAGTAGAACTACATGTACTATCTTCTGAATTTTTCTGTAAATCTAAACCTCTGAAAAAATTATCTCTCTTAAAAAAATAAATGGAGATGAATACGTATGAAAACAAGCAAACAAACAAACAAAATGTTTCCTTGGTTAGAGTAACCAGATTGCACCTTGAGCATTAAACAGATGAATTTATTCTCTCAGGCATTATGGGGCATACTGGGTCTACAACCTAGTTGGGGAGATGTGCCATATACATGTGTATGAATTGGTCACAAATACATGCTATATATAAAATTCCAAATGAGTGAAACATTGCAAGAAATCTTGGAATTTAGAGGAGTAAGAAATAAGTTTGGTGGAAAGAAAAGAGGGTTGCTTAGTGGTAAGGGAAGAAATAAGCAAAAGTCTCATGTAAAAGGTGGGAATTCAACTAGATTTGAAGAAAGAGTGGGACTTGAACCACTTTTGTTTAATTCCCCAATATATATAAATGAGTATTGACTGTATGCAAAACACTGTAATATGGACCAGTTGCTAACTTTATTCCTTAGATTCTAATAAGCAGACATTTGAATTCAAAGAAGCCCCATTCAAGAATCACTCTACTATCTTGTTCAGTCTGGTGTTTTTTCTTAATCCCTCTGTCTCACCGATATGAATTTTTCTTGAAGATGAGGTAAAATTCACTATTGAACAGCTTTCTTAAACGTGAAGACTACAATTGCTGGCATTGTATGCAATCACAAATACTACTTCCTCTGAGTACCTTATTCAAATTGTTGGGACGTAGTTTTCATTGCAAAGGAAATCACTGGGTAATGAAATGAGATTCTACCTGGAAGTGAGATTTCTAGATCACGTGGTGTTGTTTAATTTGATAAGAAACTGCCAAACGTTTTCAAAAGTGATGCACAATTTTGCATTCTCATCAGAAATGTATGAGAATTTCAGTTACTCTACATCTTTGGTAGAATTTCATATTGTGAACCACTTCTAATTTAGCTATTCCTCTGGGTGTGTAATGGTCCTCCATTGTGGTTTTATTTTGCATTTCAATGATGCATTATGATGTTGAACTGACCATGTGTTATCTTCTTTGGTCAAGCGTTCATCCTCTTTGTCCATTTTTAAATGGAGTTTGTTGTTTTCCATTATGATAATTTTGAAATATATTTTAGATACATCTCTTATCAGATATATGCTTTGGAAATATTGTCTCACTCTCCATGACTTGCTTTTCCATTTTTTCCCCCAGCATTCTCTCTTTCTTATTTAACCTGCAAAGAGATGGCTGTATTTCAAACTTTATTTCAAACTGTAACTTGAAATTAGTCTCCCCACCCTTTTCTCCTCTCTTTTTCTCTTGCACATATTTGTGTGTGTATGCATGTGTGTGTGATATAACTATAATGTTTAGTTCTTCATGTATTTGAGTTCGGATATCCACCATAGTCAAGATCAGAGCACTTCAGGCGCCTGGGTGGCTCAGTCAGTTGGACATCTGCCTTCAGCTTAGATCATGATCTCAGGGTCCTGGGATCGAGCCCAGCATCAGGCTCCCTGCTCGGTGGGGAGTCTGCTTCTCCCTCTATGCCTCCCCACTGCTTGTGCTCTCTCTCTCTAGCTGTTCCTCAGATAAATAAATAAAATCTTAAAAAAAAAAAAAAAGGTCAGAGTATTCTGTCACCATAGAGATTCCTAATGCTGCTCTTTTATAACCATATGCATTGATGCCCCCGCCCTTACTCACTCCCCCAGCCCCTGACAGCTACTAACATTCATCATTCTAACATTTGTCAGCTACTAACATTCAAAATGTTATAAAAATGGATTTATACAATATGTTACCTTTTGAGATTTTTTTCATTCATCATAGTTCTCTAAAGATTGTTATGTATCAATAGTTTCTTTCTTTTAAATGCTGAGTTTTTTCCATAAAATGCTTATACCACAGTTATTTTAACCATTCACCCATTGAAGGACACCTGAGTTGTTTCCAGTTTTTGGTTATTAGAAATAAAGCTGGTATGAACATTTCTGCACAGATTTTTATATGCATATAGTTTTCATTTCTCTAGAATAAACACCAAAAGTGTAATTGCTGGGTCATATGGTAATTGCATGTTTAGTCTTATAGTACAAACTATAAGACTAAACTATAGTATGGTACAACCATTCTGCAAATGGTTGTACCACCTTATATTCTTGCCCTCAGTGCATGGGTGATCTGATTTCTCTACATTCTATAGCATGTGGTTTTTTCACTATTTTTTATTTTAGTTGTCCTGATAGGTGTGTAGTGATATAGTTTTAATTTGCACCTTCCTGGGAGCTAATGATGTTGAACAACTTTTCATGTGTTAATTGTCATCTGTACATTCTCTTCGATGAAATGTCTGTTCATGTCATTTGCTCATTTTCTACTTGAGTTATTGATTTACTGATAAGTTTTGTAGTTTTTTATGTATTCTAGATGCTAGTCTCTTGTTGGATGTGTGATTTGCAACTATTTTTTTCCTGTTGTGTAGCATGTCTTTCCTTTCTCTTCACATAGTCTTCCTGAAAGCAAGTTTTTAATTTTGTTGAGGTTTAATTTATGGATTTTTTCCTTTTATAGATTATGCTCTTGGTGTCAAACCTAAGAACTCTTTGCCTCATGCTAGATCCCAAAGATTTTCTCTTTATTTTCTAAAAGTTTTATAGTTTTATGTTTTACATTTAAGTCAATGACCCATTTTGAGTTAATTTTTGTATAGCTATGTGGCTTAGTTTGAGATTTTGTTTTCTTTTGCCTGTGGATGCCTAGTTGTTGAAAAAAAATGTGAATGCCATTTAGTTGCTTTTGTATCTTTGCCAAAAATCAGTGAAGCGTATTTGAGTGGGTCTATTTTTGGGTTCTCTATTGTGTTCTATTGACCTATGACCCTATCCCTCCACCAATACCACATTGTCTTGATTACTGTAAATATATGGTAAACCTTCATATTGAATAGAGTGATTCCTCTCACTTTATTTTTCTCTGTCAAAGCTGCTTTAGCAAGTCTAGGGCCTGTGCCTTTCCATATAACTTTTTGAATAAGCTTGTCTGTGTCTACAGAAAAATGTGCTAGCATTAATAGGAATTGCATCAAATCTATAGATCACTTTGAGGATAATTGAAACTATATTACATTGAGACTTCCAATTCATGAACACAGTATATTTATTATTTATTTAGGTCTTTGATTTCTTTCATCAGCATTTTGTAATTTTCAGCATACAGATCCTGTATATGTTTTAAATATACACCTAGGTGTTTCATTTTCTTCGAAGCAACAATAAATGGCATTGTGGTACAGCTTTTGCATGCTCAATGTTGCTAAATATGTAATTTGTGTGTGTGTGTGTGTTTTTATCTTTCATCCTATAACCTTGACAAACCCACTTATTAGCTCTAGACAGTCATGTTATCTGCAAATAGAGAGAGTTTAATTTTTTGCTTTCCATTCTGTTTGTCTTTTATTTCTTCTTTTTGCCTTCTTTCAGTGACTAGAACTTCCAGTAGTACAATGAATAGGAGTAGTAGGAGTAGATATCATTGCCTTGTCTGCAAGTGTTCAGTTTTTCACCATTAAGTAAGCTGTTAGCTGTAGATTTTTAAATATATATATATTTACTTATTTATTTGAGAGAGAGAGAGGGAGAGTGTGAGCTGGAGGAGGGGTAAGGGAGAGGAGAGAGGAGAGAGAGAATCTTAAGAAGACTCCCTGCTCAGCATGGAACCCGACTCAGGGTTTGATCTCACGACCCTGACCCCAAGATCATGACCTGAGCTGAAATCAAGTGTTGGAAGTTCAACCAACTGAGCAACCCAGGCACTCCTGGCTGTTGATTTTTTTGTAGATGCTTTTAATCAGGTTGAGATAATTCTCCTTTACCTGTAACTTGATAGTTAAGGGAGGATAGTAAGTAAAGATACTTACTGTTGATATGATGAATTACATCGATTGATTTTTGAGCATTGAACCAGGCTTGAATACCTGAAATAAATTTCATTTAGTCATGGTGTATAATTCTTTTTCATACATTGTTGTATTTGGTTTGCTAATTTTTTGGGGAGGATTTTTCTTTTTTCATTTAAGTTCATAGTAGATTTCTTTTTTTGCACTCTCTTTGTCTGGTTTTAGTAGTGGGGTAACACTGAGCCCATAAAATAGGCTGGTAGGTGTTTCCTGTTCTTCTCTGTTCAGGAAGAAATTGTGTAAAATTGGTGTTAATTCTTTAAAGGTTTAGTAGATTTCTCTGGTGAAATCATCTGAGCTTGGAGATTTCTTGAGAGTCTTTTAATTACTAATACATTAACTTAACGATTAAAAAATAAATTATTTCATCTAGGTTGAGTTTTGGTAGTTTGTGATTTTTGAGAAATTGGTCTATTTCTTTTAAGTTTTGACTATATGAATATTTGAATAGAAGAGTTGCTTGTAGTATTCCCTTACTATGCTTTGTAACAGCTTCAAGACTTGTAGTTGTATGCTTGTTTCATTCCTGAGACTGAGACTGGTGATTTGTGTTTTCTCTTTCGATTCTTGTCAGTCTTGCTAGAAGTTTATCAACTTTATTGAATTTTTTGAAATAACTCGGTTTTGTTTCATTGATTTTTCTCTACCCATTTCCTATGGCCAATTCTATTGATTTCTAGTTATGCTTTAATATTCCCATCCTTTTGGCTTTGGGTTTATTCCACTTTCATTTTTCTAGTTTGTTTAGGTAGGAACTTAGATGATTAATTTGAATCCTTTTCCTATTTCTCATGTAAACAGTGAGTGGAACAAATTTCCTTCTCATCACTGCTTTAGTTGCATTCTACATATTTTGATATGTTGTATTTTCACTCAATTCTCTGTATTTTTAAAATTTCCTTTGAGATTTTTCTTTCAGCAGGCTTTAAGTTTAGAATCCAGATCACAGGCTACTTTTGTGGGCTGTGGTTCCAATGACAGTTCAATTTTCAGGCACTCCGTGGTGTTATTTTATTCTTTCTGGTTTATCTGGGACTCCCACTGGTCTCTGCTGGTGCTGAGGGAGTAAAAGTGTTTCCCTGGGCTGGGCAGGCTGGTGTCTCCTGGTGGGAAAAGGGCATCTCAGGTCAGCAAGACAAAGAGGCTTCCAGGCCTGGACAATTTTTTGTGGCAGGTCCTTCTTGCTGAGACTCTTTGCTGCTCTTACTTACCTAGTTGTAGGAGAGAAGTTTTGGGCCTGGAGGGTAAGAAGGGTGCTTCCTTGGCCAATTATTGTGAACAGGGCTCTGGGGTCTATCCTCTTCACCCGTGGTACCGGGCTCATCTAGACTTCATTTCAGTCTAGATTTGGAAAGGGCTTGCCTGGGCTGCCTTCTCTTGCTAGATTGGGAGTTGGGAAACACCAAATCTTGATTGCCTTCTTCTGTTGGGTAGGAAGAGAGGTAAGATGCCCTTCCTCTGCATCATTCTCCAGTTGTGGGATCCCAAACTGGTTTCCCTTACTGTCTTCCAGGTTTCTCCTTTGGTTGCCTCTTGTGTTATTTCAATGTTTATAGTTGTAATGTGTATAGTTTATAGTTGAGGAGCAGTGAGAAATGAGTCTATGCCATTTTGTCTGGACAAGAAGCTTGCCAGTATCTTTTTTGTTTTTTTTTAATTTTTTAAGGATCTTATTTACTTATTTATTTGATAAGACAGAGACAGAGGGAGTGCGAGGGGGGAGGGGCAGAGAGGGAAAGGGAGACAATCTCAGGCAGACTCTGTACTGAGCATGAAGCCTGATGTGGGGCTCGGTCTCACAACCCTGAGATCATGACCTGAGCCGAAACCAAGAATCCGATGCCTGACTGACTAAGCCACCCAGGGACCTCACCAATGTGTTTTAAAAAGCAAAGGTTTTTAAAATTTTGATGAAGTTGAAATTATTGATTTTTTTTATCTTTTATAGTTTGTATTTTTCAAATCTTAAGTAGGAAATCTTTGCCTAAACCAATGCTGCACACATTTTCTCTTATGTTTTCTTTTAGAAATGTGAGAGTTTTAGCTCTTATGTTTTAGTGTATGATATATTTCACAATAATTTTGTATGTGCTGTGAAGCAGCAATCAAGGTTCTTTTTTTTTTTTTTTTTTGCATATTGGCTATCCAGTTGTTCCAACATCATTTGTTGAAAATTTTGTCCCTATCTATTGAGTTGCCACCAAATATTTGTCAAAAATCAATTGTTCATATGTGTGTGGGCCCATATATGGACTCTGTTCTGTTGTTTTATATGTTTGCCTTTATACCAGCAAAAGTCCTCCAACTCTATCCTTCATTGTATTTCCATATTAGTTATAAAATCAGCTTGTCAATTTCAGCAACAAAATCCTGCTAGGATTTTGAGATTCAATCTACAGATCAATTTAGGGGGACTTGACACTTTAACAAAATTGAACTTTCTGATCCATGGATATAGTATATCTCCCCATTTACTTAGGGATTCTTTTATTTTTATTAACAATGGTTTATAGTTTTCAATGTGACTTGTTTTGCACATTATTATTAAATTTACCCCTAAGTTTTCATGGTTTTTGATGTTATTGCATATGTTATTAAAATTAAATTTTAATTTCCAACTGTTCTTTGCTAATATATAGATTATAATTTATTTCTTTATTAACCTTGTGTCCTGCAACCTTGCTAAATTCATTTATTAGTTCTAACACCTTTTTTGCAGATAGCTTAAGATTTTTTAGGCAATCATAGTGTCTGTGAATAATGACAGTTTTATTTCTTCATTTCCAATTTATGGGCCATTTAGTTCTTTTTCTTGCCTTATTGCACTGCTTAGCACTTTGACTATAGTGTTGAATATAAGAGTGAAAGTACATATGCTTGCCTTATTGGAATCCTAGGGGCGAAATATTCAATTTTTCACCATTGAGCATTTATGTTAGATTAATAAGTTTCCTTTGATTCTTTGGTGAGAATTCTAAATCAGAAATAGGTTTATATTTTATAAAATCCTTTTTCTGTATATATTAAGATGTTTGTTTTTTTTTTTTTAGTTTTTAGTCTTAATATTGTATTTTTTAGTCTTAATATTGTACATTCCTGGGAGAGATGCCAGTTGTCAAGTTATACTGTCTTTTTATATATTGCTGAATTTTATTTGCTAATATTTTGCTAAAGATTTTTACATCTATTTTCATGAAGGATATTGGTGTGTAATTTTCTTTTCTTATCATCTGTTTGGTTTTAAGATTAGGATAATTCTGGCCTTATAAAATGAATTGAGAAGTAGTTCCTCCTGTCTTATATTCTGAGAGTTTGTGTAGAACTAGTATTATCTATTCCTTAAATATTAGGTAGAATTCATCTGTGAAGGAATCTGAGCCTGGAAGTTTCTTGGGAGATCACCGGGTGAGAGAGGTAGGGGAAATTAAGAAATTTCTGCTTTCTTATTAACCTTTGTTTTTAATTGTTACCTTAATATTTCCTATTATATACTTTGTAGCAATCATTGATGTTAACTTTTTTAATTGTTACCTTAATATTTCCTATTATATACTTTGTAGCAATCATTGATGTTAACATTTTCAGGCCCATTAAATTCTTTGAGGTTGAGACCTTTATAGCAATACAGTATTTGCAGGCATTAGGCAATTTGCTTTGGCCACCATTTTTTTTTCCTTTTCTTTGTAACGCCTCATATTTATGGTCTTCCAAATACTACCACACTCAATTTTGTCTTTAAATGAGTCTGGCTTTCCTGTGGCTGGGAAACCATTAAGATCCAAAAAGAAGTTCCCCTTGACAGTTGACTTTTCTCTCCATGACAATGTGGGTGACTAGGCTTCATCACCTTTCATTTTACCCACTGGTCAGTTGAAATGTTTTATTGCAGCAGCATGGTAAGAGCTTTTGAGACTCATCTATTCTGGCAAATGAATTTAATTTCTTGGTCAGTTGCATGCTGACCTTTTTCTTCTCACTCTTCCTTCACTGTTGACCCCTTGCAACTTTCTCTTCCACCATTTTGCTTTTTCTGCCCTTTTCCTTTTAAGTAAAAATTAGAACACAGACTGTTTCAAGATTTTATCACCTTGGCTACAAAGGTACTTAAAAAAATAAATGCCTTTGAATCACAGAAACTTCTTTTCTCCACATTAACCTTGAACTGTCTTCATTATACATTTTTTCACTCCTACACCTTTTTTTTCTTCCCCTTTCATACTCATAATACCTAAAATCTCCAAATAAAGCTGGAAACTGGACTAATGCCAGTGACAGAGATAAATCAAAGTAAAGCACAATCATTTGTTGAGAAGTGAAATTAAGCACAATAAAAAAACTTAAGGCCTTAGAAGTTGCTGGAAATTCATATCAGAGCCCTTATATAAAAACTATCTGCCAACACAAAATCCTTAAGTAAAACCTCTCTTCCCCAGCTACCAGCATTCAAGACACATAAAAAGAAATTGATTATTAATATATATATATATATATTTTAAAGATTTTATTTATTATTTGACAGAGAGAGACACAGCGAGAGAGGGAACACAAGTAGGGGGAGAAGGAGAGGGAGAAGCAGGCTTCCCGCTGAGTGGGGAGCCTGATGCGGGGCTTTATCCAAGTGCCCTGGGATCATGACCTGAGCTGAAGGCAGATGCTTAATGACTGAGCCACCCAGGCGCCCCTAACACATATTATTTTGGTTTTGTTTTATTAAAAGAGTTTCAACAGCATTTCTTTCCTCTAGCATTAATTCTAAATCTGCACTTTCAGCATTTCGTTATGGACTAAATAAATAAGTGCTGTAGGAATGTAGCATTTTTTTCTATGTAAAATTGCAGTTGAAACAATAATGTGTCTTCATTTAAAACCAGATTTCTTAGGAATCCAGTCTATATTTATTACTATTAGATATTCACTTTCCATTCCCTCCACAACTCATTGCAATAATTTAATTTCCATACCAATCCCTCCATAGAATCTACTCCTTTCAATTCTCATTCTCCTTGACCTGTCTTTACTCTTGACAGTATGGATTGTCTATTCCTCTCAAGAGTTTCTTTCTGTTTCCATGATATTATGCCTTCTGTCCTCTTAATACTCTGACCATTTTCTATTGTGTTTCTGACTATCCTTTTCCCCTTTCTGCCTCTTTAGGGCTAGATTATTGATTTCCTTATCTCTGAGTATATGCTAGTGTCACCTATACATCATCTATTTCATTGGTCTCATTTACTCTTATGAATTCAACTCTTTAGTATTTCAACCCTTATTTTTTTTTCTGAGTTCCAGTCTCATATTTCCAATTCTGAAGTATAATTTATCCTTTCTTCCTTTCCCTCTCCCTCTCAGTTAGTGGCCTCATTCTATGTCATCCCACCCTCTCTTAGCTACCTAAGTATTACATAGGGCATTTCAAAGTTGAATCTATAAGTGACTATGATTAGTGCTAGAGCTGCTAGAAGTTCACATGATGTCTTTTTGTAAATTAGACAAAGTCATTCTGTTACATGAGATATTCTACTTCCTAAAACAATGTATAATAATTTCAACTTTGTAATTATTTATTTATAGTGAAAAATTTTATACAAATCTATATTGACTAGGATATAAATGGCACTCCCTTAGATGTTATGCTGTCTTTTGTCAAGCAGTGTACAACCTATACAACAGCAGAATAAAATTTCATGTCTTTATGGCTAAGACAGAAATAGTCAAGATGGTATTCATCATTCCTATGGGGCTGTACCAAAATTTAAGAAATGCTCTAAGGAATCTTAATGACTCCTGCTACCTTCCAGTGGTTCATGGAGAAAATGATTAGTGTTGTGAATTAATGGGAAGAATTAAATAGATGATATAGTTTAAATAGATGATATAATTATATCAGCAATATCTTGCAGGCATGTGGATAAATATCTTGGTGATATAATCTCAACATTTTGCCCCTTGAGTGCAAATCTCTTGGGTTTTTTCCTTCTTTGGGAGCTTTGTACTATTGCTCAACAAACTTTATTGCTCAATTTAAACCCCCCCCAAAAAAAAAACCCACCAACCCCCCCCCCCCAGCATTGCTCCTTGAATGATGCCATAAAATATGTAAGATGCTCAGGTAGTAAGCACACATTCTAGGAAAATATAGGTCGTAATCTTGTTGGCATGCCCTATAACAAATGTCTGAGAGTTCAAAACATTTTGGGACTTAGTGATTTACTACAGCTTTCAGTAGCTTGAACTATAGGTTCCAGACAATCAACAAACCATCAGGAAAATAATACATGAAAAGAAGAATCTAGAATATTTGGGGGAAGGTAGAACTTATTATCCATTGGAGCTCTTGGAAGCTTGGAAGCTTTGTTTTCTTTGAGCATTATGTAGTCACTCGAGAATAGTGTCTGATGAAAGGCAGTGGTGGCAGTTTCTGGCAGAAGACTGCAATGCTTAGTAAGGCAGCCCTAGAGAAAACATTGTGAGTGTAGAGTGAAAGTAGCAAATTCCTGTGTACTTCCATAACGCTTTCAGAAATACTCATGGTAAGTTTTCCAGATGATATAGCATATCATCTGGCCCCCTGGAAAACTTACGTTTATATTTATATTTATATTTCAGAGATACTTGAATTTCCTGAACATATACAAGTACTTGAGTGTACAGATGACCCTTGGATAATGCAGGGTTATAGGTACCAACTCTGCAGAGTTGAAAATCCATGTATAACTTTTGATTCCCCTAAAACTTAACTACTGATAGCCCATTGTTAACCAGAAGCCTTGCTGATGACATAAACAGTCAATGTGCACATATTTTTTATGTTATTTATATTATAAGCTATATTCTTATAATAAAGTAAACTAGAGAAAAGAAAATGTTATTGAGAAAATCCTAAGGAAGAGAAAATATATTTTTAGTACTGTGCAGTATTTATTGAAAAATATCCACATGCTCAGACCTGAACAATTCAAACCTGTGTTACTCGAAGGTCAACTATTTATTTCAAAAATATACTTAAATTACTTCAATTCAGAAATATACAGATATATATTTTGGAAATACTTGGGGACAGCTTTGCAGGAGGTTGGATAACCCAGCAAAAAATGTATATGAATATATATATATTCATTAGATGTACAGACTAATGAAGCATAGGCAAGTCGAATTATTTAGTATATCTATGTAACACACATCATTAATACATGTTATATATACTTTAGAAATTGAATCATACTTTATGCACTCGCATCTTTATTTTTCACTTGTATTATCATGAGCATTTTGCCCATGTCAGTGTATATTTTTCAAAATCAATATTTAAAAGTCTGTATCGCAGTTCATTACATGCTATAACATGACTTGTAATTATATTTTTACTATGCTTGCTTTTTTACCTTACTAAATAATACAGAACTCAAAAATAGAAAAAATTATAAAAGAATCTAAAATCCAGAAAAAGACTTATGTACAAAAAGCTGAATTATTTCCTTGGCATATATTCCTGAAGGGAAATTTTATGAGATGGTTGAGTAAGAGCATTTTTGTGAGCCTCGGTAGGTACTTCTGAATTGTTTTCTGGAACAATTACACAACTTTTTTGACAGAGTAATTTGACTGCTCTCTCAGAGGAAAATTGTAGGCACGATATAAGTGGACTTAAGCAAGGATTTGGAAAAGACTTGCCTCATTCTGGTGGAAAAGTTTGAGAAATGTAGAGGGATAATATTTCAATAAAGTGGGTTTAATGCACTCAAGGGTGCTGATTAAAATAAAGACATCAGCCTTTATTTTTCAAGTTTTTATTTAAATTCCAATTAGTTAATGTACAGCACAACACTTGTTTCAGATGTAGAATTTAGTGATTTATTACCCAGTTCTCATCACAACAAGTGCCCTCCTTAATCCCCATCACCTATTTCGCCCATTCCCCCACCGACTTCTCCCCTGGTAACCAGCAGTTTGTTCTCTGTCATTAAGAATTAAGAGTTTCTTTGTTTGCCTCTCTTTTTTTTCTCTCTCCAATGTTCATTTGTTTTGTTTCTTAAATTCCATGTGTAAGTGAAATCATATGGTATTTGTCTTTCTCTGACTTCCTTATTTTGCTTAACATAATACTCTGTAGCTCCACACATGTCATTGCAAATGGCAAGATTTCATTCTTTTTTATGGCTGGGTAATATTTCATCATATATGTATGTATCCTATAGCTTCTTTATGCATTCACTAGTTGATGGACATTTGGGCTCTTTCCATAATTTGACTTGTTGATAATGCTGCTATAAGCATTGGGGTGTATGTATCCCTTCTAATCAGTGTTTTTGTATCCTTTGGGTAAATACCTAGTAGTGCAATTGCTGGATTGTATGGTGTTTCTATTTTTAACTTTGTGAGAAATATCCATATTGTTTTCCAGACAGTATGGTACTCACACAAAGACAGACACATAGATCAATGGAACAGAATAGAAAACCCAGAAATAAACCACCAACTATATGGGCAATTAATCTTTGACAAAGCAAGAAAGAATATCCAGTGGAAAAAAGACAGTCTCTTCAACAAATGGTGTTGGGGAAACCGGACAGCCACATGCAGAAGAATGAAACTGGACCACCTTCTAACACCATACATGAAAATAAATTCAAAATGAAAGACCTAAATGTGAGACAGGAAACCATCAAAATCCTAGAAGAGAACTGCTAACCTCTCTGACATCGATGCAGCAACTTCTTCCATGACATCAGCCTTTAAAAGGGGTTCTCAAAATAAATAAATAAATAAATAAATAAATAAATAAATAAATAAATAAATAAATAAAAGGGGTTCTCAAAGCTTGCCACTGGGCTCTCTTCTTCTAAAATGATATAAATGAAAATATAGAAAGTCTGCTTAGAAAATTTGATGATCAAGAAAATCAACATTTGGGAAGCACTGCTTGGTCACACTTTGGAGGCCCCAGAGCATTGTAGTTACATGCAGATTGGGTTTTAAAGATCAGCTTCACCACCTGCTGGCTCTGTAACTTTTGTCAAGTTACCTAACCTCTTTCAAACTCATTTCCTTTGCTTGTTTGTTTGTTTGTTTGTTTTTAATTAAAAGGACTTTATTTTTTGGAACAGTTTAGAGCAGAGATTGCCCATATACCCTTGTCCCCACACATGTACTGCTTCCCCCATTATCAACACCCCCCCCCCCCACCAGAGTGGTACATTTGTTACAACTGATGACCCCACATTACACATCATTATCACCCAAAGTCCACAGTTTACCCTGGTGTTCACTTTGGTGTTGTGAAGTTTAGAGAAGTGTGAAATGATATATTTCCATCATTATAATGTCATACAGAGTATTTTCACTGGCCTAAAAGTCCTCTGCGCTCCACCTATTCATCCCTCCCTCCAACCCCCACCCTTAGCAATCACTTTTCTTTTTATTGTTTCCATAATTTTGCCTTCTCCAGAATGTCATATATTTGGAATCATATAGTATGTAGCCTCTTCAGATGGGCTTCTTTCACTTAATAATGTGCCTTTAAATTTCCTTCATGTCTTGTCATGGCTTAATAGCTTATTATTATTATTTTTTTAGTGCTGAATAATTTTCCACTATCTGTGTATATCATTATTTATCCATTCATTGCTGAAGAACATCTTGCTTGCTTCTTTATTTTGGCAATTATGAGTAAAACTGCTAGCAACGCCCATGTGCAGGTTTTTATGTGGATATAAATTTTCAACTCCTTTGGATGAATACCAAAGAGTACAATTGCTGGATTGTATGGTAAGAATATGTTTTTAGTTTTGTAAGAAATTGCCACACTGTCTTCTGAAGTGGCTGTACCATTTTGCATTCCTAGTGGTGATGAATGAGAGTTCCTGTTTCTCTACATCTTCATCAGCATTTGCTGTTGTCAGGGTTCCAAATTTTGGCCCTTCTAATAGGCATGTAGTGGTATCTCATTGTTTTAATTTGCATTTCCCTGATGACACATGATGTCAATCGTTTTTCCATATGCGTATCTGCCATGTGTATATCTTTGGTGAGGTTGTCTGTTATGGTCTTTGACCCATTTTTTAAACCAGGTTGAGTTTTTTTTTTTTTTTAAGATTTTATTTATTTATTTGAGATCATGACCCAAGCCGAAGGCAGAGGCTTTAACCCACTGAGCCACCCAGGCGCTCCAAATCAGGTTGAATTTTAAGAGTTCTTTGTATATTTTGGATAATAATTTTTTTTTTAATATTTTATTTATTTATTTGACAGAGAGAGAGAGAGATCACAAGTAGACAGAGAGGCAGGCAGAGAGAGAGGGGGAAGCAGGCTCCCCGCTGAGCAGAGAGCCCGATGCGGGGCTCAATCCCAGGACCCTGAGATCATGACCTGAGCCGAAGGCAGAGGCTTTAACCCACTGAGCCACTCAGGTGCCCCGGATAATAATTCTTTATTGGATGTGTCTTTTGCAAATATTTTCTGCCAGTCTGGAGCTTGTCTTCTACTTTTCTTGACATTGTCTTTCACAGAGCAGAAGTTTTAAAATTTAATGAAGTCCAAATTATCGATTATTTCTTTAATGGATTGTTCTTTTAGAGTCTCATCCTTTTAGTTACGAACTTCCTACGTGCTCTTGTTCTTATGTATTTACAAGTAGCATGGACACACACATTTTTCATGTAGCATTTTTAGTTGTTTTTTTTTTTTTTTTAATTTATACACTGTTATTTGTACAATTCTATCCTGGTAGGATTGCTATTAACCTCCACTAAGAAAATTAACTTCGATCAAAAGATTTAGGTTTTCCCTTACAAGGAGGAGGAAGAAGTGGCTGGAGGGAGCTGGGGACAGATAAACATATTTCTCATTGAATATTTGTGAAAATGAAGTAACATAAAAGATATAAAATGCTTACCATGTTTTCAAGCGCACAGGAATTATATAATTAATTGTTACGAATCCAAAGATATCTTGGTAAACTGGAAAAAATGAGTAAATTAATACAATCAGATATGCTAGGAATAAATATAAGTTTATATACTGAAATCCAAAAAGTAACAGGATAACTGAGCTGTCATATAAGCTTTAATGATAAAAACATGACTGATTTAGTTAAATATAAGGTCATTAGTATGATGTGTCTTTAAAAAAAACCCCCAAATATGACCTGTGGCTGCATTAGTAGAAACACTGTATTTATAATAGGGGAGGTGATAGTACTGTCTTACTCTGTGCTGATCATACCATGCCTGAAGCATTGTGTTCAGTTCTTGACACAAGGTTTTAAGGAGACTGGGGTTGGAGTTTGGGATTAAATTCTATTTTTAAAAATTTATGTTTAGATGGTTGGGATTTTTCTCCCCCAGCAAAATTATTTTGAGGAAAGAATTAATAAATACGTTTCATGTAGAAAGGAAGTTTAGAGGGATATGATAACTATCCTTAAGTATTTGAAAAGATACCATCTGGACAAGTTATAAATTTCCTTTGGATATAGGCGATAGAAATTAGGAAAGGATGGAGAATTCACAGGAACTAAGGAGGATCTGGACAACGAGGCTTCAGTGAGCCAGGAATCAGGGCAGCTCTGGTGTTTACGCTCAGCAGCGGAGCTTGAACCTCCTTTTTCTGGGTGCTAATCTTGGTGCATCTGAACACTAACATCCCAGGGTCTTCCCAATTCTCTGGAGACAGAATCTGATCATCTAACCCATATCAGGTCCACTCTCGGACCAAGCAGGTACGGCCAGGTAGTAAAGTCAGCTTCAGATTTAGGTTCCTGGGAGTCAAACCTGAGAATGGACACCCTTTGTATATTCATGGCTCAGATTGCCTCCCTTCGCCTGCATTTTCTGCCTTCTCTGAAGTCCAAGCGGATCCAAAGATTTTTAAAGAAGCTTTATTGACATTCGCGTCCTTTTCTTGCAGTGCATTGCCCTGAATCCATTACATGATAGTTGCTGTTGATTTGGACTTAAGACTGAGCAGGAGGAAATGTCCTTTATCGAGAGAGATTGCTTTTCCTTTGAAATTAATGATTAACATGATGCACCGTAAATCGTAGAAGACTATGTTTACAAATCCTTGTGTAAAAGATCGCTGTTAGGTAATGGATTTATTTTAGATCTGGGCCTTGCAGGCAGTTCCTTTTTAGATTCATAAGTTAGGGAGGTGTGAGTATGTTGTATTTAATTTATACAAGAGGTGAGCTTTGGCTAATGAAAATTGACTATGCAACTTAGCTAATCTATTAGTATGGCAATATGGACACAAATTTCATTCAAAAATATCACATCTATTTTGATAAACATTTTAATCAATATCAATGCCTTTTAATAACTAAAAACTGTTTTTTTTTAAAGATTTTATTTATTGATTTCACAGAGAGAGACACAGCAAGAGAGGGAAGCAGAGGGAGTGGGAGAGAGAGAAGCAGGCTTTCTGCTGAGCAGAGTGCCCAATGCAGGGCTTGATCCCAGGACCCTGGGATCATGACCTGAGCAGAAGGCATCCGCTTAAGGACTGAGCCACCCAGGCACCCCAAAACGGTTGTATTTTTAAAAAACTCACTGAGCCAGTGAATTTTTAAAAATCTTTTAGATGCTGTAACATTGTAACTCGGGATTTGGCAAACTTTTTCCTTCCGGCGGTACAGTCTCTGTTGCAACTACTCAATCCTTCCATTGTAAGGGACAAACAGCTATAGACAATATAGAAACAAATGAGCATGGCTGTGTTCCAGTGAAACTGTTTACAAAACCAGGTGGCAGATGGGATTTGGCCCAAGGGCCAGAGTTTGCCACCCCCCCCCCCCCCGTTGTAACTAATTACGCATTTATGTTTATTTTGGCTGTTAGGAAGCTTATCTGCAACTTCGTGGTCCATTCCCAGCATGGACGGCGCAGCCTGCAGACTATATACCATGATATCCATGATGTCTTTCCTTTATGCCAATGTGCTCAGTCGCATTTAAAAAATTCTGTTGTGTTGTTTGTGTCTTAAGCCATTTTGTGAATTTATTTTTGAAAGTAGATTAATATAATTAAATTGAATTAAACATAGTTTTTATTTTATTTTTAAATTCTAAAGACTTTATTTATTTGAGAGAGAGAGCACGAGCAGGGTGAGGGGCAGAATGTCAATTCACATGCCCAGTGCCTCCTAGGATTAGACGTATTTCAATTTAAAAAGCTGTCTGCCTTTTTAATGGAAATGAATGTTTCACAAACCAGTCATTCATACACAAGCTTCATAAGTTTTGTCAGGTTTCATGAAACTTCACCATTTTTTAAAAACATTTTTTAATTTAAATTCAATTAATTAACATATAATGTATTATTGGTTTCAATGGTACAGGTCTGTGATTCATCAGACTTTTTTGTTTTTAAGTAGTTTTTTTTCTTTAAAGATTTGATTTATTTATTTGTCAGAGAGAGAGAAAGGGAGAGAGAGGCAGGCAGAGGGAGAAGCAGGCAGAGGGAGAAGCAGACTGCCTGCTGAGCAAAGAGCCCAATATGGGACTCAATCCTGGGATCCTGGAGTCATAACCTGAGCCGTGAGTCATGAGAAGGCAGGCGCTTAACCAATGGAGCCATCCAGGTGTCCCTGATCGGTCTTAAGTAATACCCAGTGCTCATTATATTCACAAACTTTACCATTTTTTTAATTAAAACTTTTTCATTTGACCAAATAAATGTAAAATGAAGCATATGTTGTCAATATAAATAGAAAGTCAGTATCACTTATCAGAGAAAATGTAATTTAAAATATTAATATATCATATATATGTGACCTAAATTCATCTGTTTAATACCAGTAGTAACTACCATATTTGTAAATACTAGTTTAAATGATTCCTGCCTCCTACTCCTGTGCTACATCATGGCCTAATCAAGTAGTCAATCAGAAACTAGGACCTCACTCTCCACAATTTTGTTCCTACCCCTGTTGAATCAATAGCCTTATTAATTTATTGAAACTCAGGATCTAACAGAAACTGGCTTACCTTAAGTTCCAGGCTTCCTAAAATTCCTGGGTCCAAATCTGTTCTGTAGATCCACATTCTTCTTATCAATATTGCACCTACTGCCACCCACGTCAAGGATCACTGAAAACCCTAGGAAAAAGACTTAACATGGCAAACCCATACATCTCATTTATAAGAGAGAAATGACTTTTTCAGACTTGATTTTCTTTTCTTGGGTAGACTGAGTCCTAAAAATCAGACTTTTTTCCCGTTAACTAATTCAAGTCAATTGTTTAAATAGAAAGACATTTAATTTCTGGAAACAACGTTAGATTTTTATCATTAATGTACACAAAGCTAATCAGAAAATAGAATTTTAAGGAGCAAAAGATGCTCCTATCCCTCATTTCACATTATACAGAGCATATTGCATCTCAAAAACCTGGAGATTATTTAAGATTATATAACAGCTAAGACTTGGAGGCATATCTTTAAATCTTTCTTCGTGAGGCAAAATTCATTTTAAATAGACCAAAACGTTGTTTGGATTATGGAGGTATTGGTATAATTCCCTATTGATCTTAAATGCTCAGACAATTACTAAAAATATTTGAAAAAGTTAGGTCTAAATTCTGTCAAATCAACAGGTGCCCCTGAATTTTCACCCTCTGCTTGGCAGAGGACTTTATGGAAAAGGCACAAAAATTTGACCTACTTAGTCTGACACAGAAGTTGTCCTTCTCAATTTGAGATCTGTCCAGTTGGCAGTGTGACACTGACAGGCTTAATCCTTCCACTAACTGCCATTTCCACAACTAAAAAGGATTACGGGGGTCACACTGTCCATCTGTCATCCTTTCCAATGAGTAAAATTATTTAGATTCAATTTAAAAGTCCGCGACCATTCCTCTAAACTAGTGGTAAAGCTGCTTCATATACTTTTGTAAGACACACCTCTGGCCTTCTATCTGGGGTCTACTAAACCCTTTGAGGCTCTGCTCTACCAGTTTATGGGGTTCTACCCACACCAGCAGTGAAAAGAAAGACAGTCCAGAGAGCAAAAGTCTTTCCTAGGAGTATTGGCTTAAACTCTGCTGAAAACAAAACCAAAGCCAAAAAATAACTCTGTTGATATCAGTCTCATTATTATAATAATTCATACTTAATAATTTTCATTTTGTGCCAGGTATTATATAAACATATCTATAATCCTAACACCAGTCCAGCACAATGGGTAATTATACTCATTTTCTAATGGAGAATCTGAGAATAAAATGTTAAGTATCAAAGTAAAGCTGTGTTTCAAGCTGAGTTCCAATTGGCATCATCTCTAACATTATTCTGTTTCACTCCATAACTTCCTTTCTTCTTCTTTTTTTTAATCTTCCAGGTTTTTTAAGTCTGCAGTCTACTCGATTGCCACCTTTGGAGTTCTTTTCTCTATTCTCTACTTTCTAGGACTTTCTAGAACCCTGGGCTTAGCTTTCCTATTGAAATCATGATTCTAACAGGTTCTCTCTACAGGATTCTGTGTCCTTGATGGGGTTTATGAATATAGTGATCTAGTTCAATTCCTTGTCTTCCTAGAAAACATCTTGCCGGGCTCTTTCTTTTAATTAAACTTCTATCTATATCCTCTTCTGTCTTTTCATATCAGAATATTAATAATATCAGCTATTAATTAGTGGCTGGTTAGCCATACCCACCCTAACATGTTAATCTAACCCAGTATTGTTGTTCTTTTTTTTTTTTTTAAGATTTTATTTATCTATTTGACAGAGAGAGAGAGATCACAAGTAGGCAGAGAGGCAGGCGGTGGGGGCAGGGGGGAGGGAGCAGGTTCCCCGCTGAGCAGAGAGCCCGATGTGGGGCTCGATCCCAGGACGCTGAGATCATGACCTGAGCCGAAGGCAGAGGCTTTAACCCACTGAGCCACCCGGGTGCCCCTGTTCATTTTTTTTAGCATTTTGACCACATTTAAAATGGAGTGATTTCAGAAGCCAGACACAAAAGATCACATATTGTATAATTCCATTCATATGAACTGCCCAGAATAGGTAAATCTGTAGAACTAGAAAGTAGATTGGTGACTTCCAGTTGCTGGAAGGAAGGAGGAGTGGGGAGAGCTGTGTAATTTTATTTTGGAATGACGGAAATGTTTTAGAACTAGATACAGGTGCTGATTGCACAACATCATGAGTGTACTAAATGCTACTGAATTTTTCACCTTAAAATGGTTGACTTTATGCTATGTGACTTTCACACAAATGAAATAGATGGAGTGATTTCAGATTTTCTACCTTTCTTAGGAAACTGTTCTCTTATTCTCACCATGCAACCATCAACTAGAACTGAGTGGACACTACTTCTTCAGATGAGAAGATGTGTTTTAAGGAACAGCATCACCAGACTCTATTGTTGACTAAAGTCTGAGAGGAAGAGTTGGGGCCAAGTTTCTACATGCCCTAGCTGTTAATTTTACTGTAGAAGAGAACCATTTCTCTGCATGCTCTATTAAAATCAGGAAAAGAAAAGATTTGCTGAAAGATCTATACCTTTAAAGAAAAAAATGGGGTTCAGTGGAGAAGTAAGGAAATAGATCTCCTTTCTGGAAAAAAAAGGGTATTCTTTTATGTGTAATATGCAAACAAAGTATATCAATGTTGAGCCAACATCACATAGGAGCTTTACTCCTTTACCTACCTCTGTGGGCATTGTATAGATGATCCCTAACTCAGAGTTACGTTTTAGTAATTGAAAGGAACTGCAGTGAATTGGAGGAAGCCAAGTGGACAGAAAGGGAATTAAAACAAAACAAAACAAAACAAAACATAGAGACAAACAGCAGAAGGATAAAATGCATAGTATCTCGTTTCTCCAACCACCCCTACTACTCTGATGGCAAAAAGACAATTACTTGTTCCCTCCTTAAAAAAAAAAAAAAAAAAAAAAAAATCATGGACTAACGTCTGAAATCAATTGAAAAAAAATGAGTCTGGGTGCTTGTACTCATCTAATAGTTTCTTCACTTGGAGGCCTGTGTAGTAAAGAATTTAACCTTGTCCCCCCACCACCACCGCCCAATTCTGACCTTTAACCTTGGCTTCTTTGGGGTAATCACTAAGTCTTTGGAATGACAGGTCAGAAAGGAGTGTCTTTGTTTTCTTGAGCCTTGGTTCACCAGATGGTCTAACAATATGATGCAGGAGCCAGCCACACCAGACAACCCAGCAATGTCATGTAGGGTCGTGCTGGGTCCTACAACCTGGAGACTGAGCTCAACGAGGTGAGCGATGAGCCTATCAATCATACCTTCGTAATAGAGCCCCAGTAAAAACTTTGAGCACTGAGGCGTGGATGAATTTCCCTTGTTGGCAATACTCCATGTGTAATTGTCACACACTGATGCCGGGGGAAAAAAAGTGTCCTGACGCTCTAGGGGGAGGACAATGGGAGCTCTGTGTCTGGTACTTCCCCGGACTCTGCCCTATGTACTTCCTCCATCAGGTGATTTTCATTGTATCCTTTCCCTGACATAAACTGTAAGCATGAGTATAACAGCTTTCAGTGAGTTCTGAGTCCTAGAAAATGTTCAAATCTGAGGTTGGCTTTGGGATCCCATGAACTTACGGTTGGTGTCAGAAGTGAAGGCAGTCTTGTGTGGACTATGTGTCCTCTAATTTTGCAGTTGGCTAGAACTCTTCACAAAGTCCCACTCTATTTATTTATTTTTAAAACACACATGCATGTACATGAACACACGCACACACACACACTTCATATTTTGATTACTTCATGGGAATAGAATTTATGGTGGGAGGGACAAGTTTCACCTCTTATTTTACCCACTTTATGCTGTTTTAAATTTTTCTAAGTATACATTATTTTTAAAACAAAAACATTTAAAAAATTTAGAATCTCATCTTTTTGACATTACCTCTTTGTCAAGCAAGAAATACCATGGAGAAGAAAGATGGTTTACAAAGAAAATAGAAATCATAGAAACTGAAAACCAATCACAGAAATACATAATTAAGGTGAAATTACAGAGTATACATGATAATTTATTTTAATCCTTTGGAATATTTTAAAGAACTATATTGAATTGGGTATATGAAGTGTTGTTTTGAATAGCAATTAAGTTATTTAAACTATAATTAGAATTTTAAAAGAATTCATCATAATTTCTCTAAAAATGCATAGAGTCATAATATTGCTTTATGGGAACTACATCAAAGATATTTTTAATATCTTTTTAATAAAACTTGGAAAGCTTCATGAGTTTATGTCTATGCATGTATTGGACAAAATAGAGATCAGTTGGAAAAAAAACCAAACCTAAACTCTAAGAGTCAAACTTGGGGGTCAAATGAAATAAGTATTTGGAAATAGTATTGAGAGATAGTAGATTTTAAGAAGCATAGAAAATACTAAAATAAAATAA
The DNA here is from genome assembly GCA_028534135.1 of Potos flavus. Taxonomy (NCBI): domain Eukaryota; kingdom Metazoa; phylum Chordata; class Mammalia; order Carnivora; family Procyonidae; genus Potos; species Potos flavus. The sequence continues at coordinate 106,115,344 of CM052898.1, forward strand.
AGTAATAAATAAATAAATAAATATATATATAAATAAGAATTTGCTGATTTCTCCCTCTTCTCTTCCCTCTCCATTTCAGGAGCTGGGGAAAGGTAGGGCCCTGAATTTAAGCCAAAGGTGATGTCAAAGACAGAACTGTGTCAGAGACAAAATGAGCAAAGGCTGCTTCTCCCTAAACTGGGCAAGGGAACCTGCCTGTCAGCAGGTTTGTTTTAGCAGGGTTTCTAAGGTGGTGGAAAGTAGAGTACATTTATAGCGTACAAAGAGGAAACACAGTCTCTGATTGGCAAACATCCTATTCAGGTAGGATTTTTTGGAAGTGGGGGAGACTTTCTATTTGAACTTTAGGAACACTCAGCATTCCTTGGTTGGCCTCAGGGGCAAGTGAACCATCCGGGAGATTTCAAAAGAGGCCAATTATTCAGTGCTAGGGGTGGGGCTGTACCATAGCCGGCCATTTCCTGGAATAAGTAAGGGGTCCACGGAATCCTTTTTGATGTCAAACCATCATAATGGTCCTTTGGTGGTAGACAGGAATGGCTACCAAGGCAGACAGTTTCTCAATGAAGATAGGGCTGGCTAGCTATCAAGTATTGTTCTAGGTGGGGTCACTGGCCTTTCCCTTCCTTTCTGCCTTTTCTCTTGCCACACATTCCCTCATGCAGTCTGACTTTCCTTTGATCTTCACTTTGAGCCTTACTTTGGCATTCTTCCTCGCTTTGACCTTACTTCTGATCCTTAGACACAGGACACCCATTCCTGCCTCAGGGCCTCCAGTCTCTCTTTCCTCTCCCTGGAACATTCTCCTCCTGAATCTGCACATGGCTGCCTTCCTGCTACGCAGGCCTTACATCACCATCCCACTTAAACCAATCTTTTAAAGGAAGGGAAGAGAAAGAATCTATATTCAAATTTGCTTCTGTATGAATAGTGATACTCTAAAAGTTACATGAGAATCTAACAACAATGTTTACTGCTGGGAATGAGCAATAAGGACCTTCTGAGAATATGGGAATGAGCACCGGAGGGGGAGTTTTACCAGATATATCTTTCAATGTATTCTGATTTTTAAAGCATGTGAATGAATTACTTATTCAAAATATTTTTAAAAACTGAAAATACATTAACATGAACATCAGCCCCTTAGCCAGCCACCATCATGATACTTTGTGCATGCCTGTGCGTTTTCTGAAAATGACCTTTTCCATTTTCATGGTTAGTGTGTCTGAATATAGAAGGCTAAGTTGAAGATAATTCCAGCACAGAATTTTGAATGTGAATTTTTTTCTTCCCTGTTATTTAGTATCTGGGGTTCCTGATCAGAAATTGAATGTTCTTTTTTTTTTTCTTTTTTGTGGGTGACCTGTCTTTTGTTTTTTTCCTCCTCTTTATGGAAACTTGTAGAGCCATCTCTTTATCTCTAGTTTTTTTTTTCCCCAATTTAAAACATTGTGGTAAAATAAAGATAGCATGAAATTGACCATTTTAGCCCCTTTAAGTGTACAGTTCAGTGGTATCAAGTACATTCAGATTGTGTACCCATCACCACCATTCACCTCCAGAACTCTTTCCATTTTGTTAAACTTACACTCTGTACCCGCTAAATAATGACTCACTCTTTCCTCCCTGGCAACCACCATTTTCTTTCTGTCTTTATGAATTTGACTACTCTATGTACTTCATATGACTGGAATCATACAGTTTTTAGACCACTTCTCAGCATTTCTTTCTTTATTCATTTGCTTATTGTTTGTCACCTCCATTGCATTTTAAGTTCCATGGGAACACGGACAGTGCTTCCCTGATCACCCCTGTATCCTCAGAACTGACAGCAGTGCTTGCAACAGAGTAGGAAGTGAGTGGATGGATGTTGAATGGTACCAAACATGGCAGTACCTCCTGGGGGAGGAATGCTTTACATCACTTTCCCAGAAGAGCTGTGAACCTGGTAGATATTTAACACATCACCAACTGTCTGGGATACGGGGTGAGCTTAGGTTTGATCTCAATTGCCTGAATTTCTGACTCACTCTCTGTGTACTATCATAATGGAATAACTCCAGTAAGTCGCCACTTAGTATAATTAGGATCCAACTACCACTATAAGACAATTTGGGAAAATTCTTATGACGAGTAATCCTAAAGTAGAGTTTCTAAGTGGGCAAATAACTGGTCTTTCTTTTTTTTCTCTCTTGTCTTGAAGCAGAAGATTATTCTACAGTCATCAGATAAATACCAGCTTATCCTCTGCTTAATAGAACCTTGCCTATAATCTTGTTAGTGTGCCAATCTTCTGTTCTTTCTGGGATAGATTTAGGCTAGGCTAGACGGGGCTCGGGGGTGGTGTCAGCAACATTTTCTTTAAGCGCTAGATACTAAATATTTTAGGATTTGTAGGCCATATGATTTCTGTCCTAACTATTCAACTCTGCTGTTGTAGCACAAAAGTAGCCAAGAAAATAGACAGTATGTAAGGGGATGAGTATGGTTGTGTTCCAATAACACTTTTTTTTTTATGGATACTGAAATTTTAATTTCACATAATTTTCACATGTCATAAAATATAATTCTTCTTTAGATTTTTTCTCTACCCATTTAACCAAAACCATTCTTAGTTCATAAACCATATGAAAACCTGCAGTAAGCTCAATTTGGCCCATGGGCAGGAGTTTACCTACTTCTGGGCTAGACTATTATCACTTTGAAGGAAGAATTACCTGTGAAAGGTAAAACATATACCCAGGTCGTGCAGGGCACACAGAAGACAATATATAGATGTTCACATTTCATTGAGTATGAATGTTCTTGAAACCAACAGGAAAAAAAAGAGCTTTTTTAATTCACTTGTAGCAATAAACACACAGGTTCACTTGTAGCAATAACCACCATGTGTATAATAAACACACAGGTACACTAAAACGTGCTAGCCCCAGGGAATAACTTTAGCTTCACTCCTAAAAGAAGATATTATAAGACTAAATTTAGACACTAACTGAAAAGCCTACATTAAGCCAAGTTGAATAAACTATTACCTTCTTACTAGAAAGGAAAAATATCATGTCAAATTGGTTGTAGCAAGAATTTGTGCACATGTATGAATTCTTTTGCTGGGTCTCATTATTGTCTTTTATGTTCTTTATTTATAATCACTCAGCTTAAGAAGAAATTGGCAGCATCCTACGAGAGTTTGTGTGTATATACCACCGAGTTTAAAGATGAGAAAACTGGGGTGCCTGGGTGGTTCAGTGGGTTAAAGCCTGTGCCTTTGGCTCAGGTCATGATCTCAGGGTCCTGGGATCGAGCCCCGCATTGGGCTCTCTGCTCAGCAGGGAGCCTGCTTCCCTCTCTCTCTGCCTGCCTCTCTGCCTACTTGTGATCTCTCTCTCTGTCATATAAATAAATAAAATCTTTAAAGATGAGAAAACTGAGGCACAGAGTGTTTGAGAGACTTGCCTGAAGTTACACAGCTACCACGAGCAGACCTAGGCAGTATGACCCTAGAACTTGCTCTTTTCACCACTCTGCTATTTTTAAATCATCACACCTTTTAATTTCCATGCTAATAATATTCTTTCTCTCCAAGGAAATTGTTCCCTCGGTAAAGAGAGAGGGAGAGTTAAAAATATTTCACCCACTTCAATAAATAAACTGTGATATATAAATATTCAAGTCTTAAGTACAGACTATAATAGTCTCATCAGCCTGGCAAAGTAAGTCCTACCCAAGACCTACTCAGGGAAACCACCTGGGTTCTACACATGAAACCAAAATAGCCTTTTTATAGTCTTTTTGGAAGGAAGCATAGGATTTTTTTTTTTTTTTTTTGTGAAAACAGGATAAGAATACATTTGCCTGTAGAAATGCTCACTTTGCCGGGTTTCAATATATATGCAAATTATAATTAAATAAATACAATTTTAAATTGGTGCTAGTAAAATACTTGTAGATGGAAGTGTTTCCATAAATATAAAAAGCTAAGCAAAGTCCATGTTATTTAAAAATACTAATTGCAGTATATACACTGCAGGCAACATTGTCTCTTTTGAAGGAAGGCTTTTGGTCAAAGTCGTTCCAGAATGCTAAATATTGGGTCTGTCAGGGAAAATCCTATGGTGGTATAGGTGATTTTTCTCTTCATCTTACCTGGGAAGCCAAACGATAGAGATATGAGACCCTGTGATGATAATAGTCCCTTCTTTCCCAGTAGTTAATATATTTTTAATCTCATGATTTATCACTGCCATTGATAAGTTAAAATAAAGTGGTGTAGTTTGACCTCAAGTAATAAGAATAAAATTAGAAAGTGCCACTCTTTGATAAGGCAGTTATTCGGTGTTCTTAATTTAAAACTACTTCCTATATCTTCAATCCCTTTTGTCCCAAATAAGAAATAAAAATATCTTGAACTTAACTGCATCATGTAATTTTTTTAAAAAGATTTATTTGGGGGGGAGAGCATGAGTAGGGGGGTGGGGCAGAGGAAGAGGGAGAGAGAGAATCTTAAGCAGGTTCCACACCCAGCACGGAGCTCCATGTGGGGGGCTGATCTCACCACCCTGAGATCATGACCTGAGCTGTAATCAAGAGTGGACTCTTAACCAACTGAGCCACCCAGGCGCCCCTGCATCCTGTAATTTTGAAGTATTTTCACATATATGAACTGAGTTTATCTGTACAACATTGATAGGTGTTTTTGATCCTTTTTACGGATGAGGAAATTGAGAAAGGTTAGATGAACTTGCTAGGATAACTTTCTTTCTATCCTCTCTTTTTTTGAAGTGAATCATTTTATTACCCAAGGTCACATAAGAACACATTGGGGAGAAATGGGACTATGATGACTAGTCCATAATTCTTCCTGGTAAGTGGATAAAGATATTTAACTATTGGTGGGATAGGAGAAAAATTGCTGTTTGTCCTTGACTTACTTTTCTTAATAGTATTAGACACTATCCATTGAGTTCTTACTCTATGGCAGGCTATATAAGAAGAATTTGATGGACATTGACATGATACCTTACTAATTCAGCCAAGATTATACATCCAGTAAATGGTTAAACAGGTTTCAACTCAGGTCAGCTGATCCCAAATCCCAAGCTGTTCTATGCTCTTTACTAATTCTTTAGAATTATAATATATAATAATATTTTGCTTAGCTGTATCATTTCATGGCCCCCGTAGGGAACTAAGTTTCCTGTATCTTATATAAAAATTAAATAACTTGAAAAAATCTGATATTGGTTGTAGCCGGTTTTTTTTTTTTTTAATTTAGTTTTTGATAACATTCTATACTGTGGAGTTTGGAGAGATGAGTCTATGAAAAGCCATGGACGCTTCTACTTGCTGCTGTTCTTTCTGGGACATAGACCCGGGGTGACAGCGCCTCCAGTGGTCAGTCCGGGTACTGCCTGTACCTCCTGTGGGTTCCGCTGGGGGAGTCCTAACGCAGCCGGGTGCCCAAGTTCTTCAGCCACAGGAGGGATTTCCGGAACTGCTGATCACAGTAGACGATTTCCCTAAAGACTTCATCTTCTTCAGAAGTGGGACTTGGAGACATAATTCAATGCAAAGATTTACATGTGATGGGGGGAGGGGAGAGTGCTACATTTGGGGGTACGCAGGAGGTGCCGCACCACCTTGGGTACTCTCGCAGTGTGGCAGTGTGCCCGTGGCCTTCGCAGCACGCTCTCCACTCTCACAACCACGCATGAGACCCAAGTTTTTTGAACATGTGTTTGAAACATATGTTTGAAAGTACATCACTTTAATGCAACCAGTACCAACTGGAGGCAAATCACAGGGGGTACATTTACAGATTAACATTATCCCCCCCCCCCCCCACCGGCAGCCCCATTTTCCTGGATCCTAGGCACTCGGGACCCACCAACTTCCCTTTCTGAGTAAGAAGGCTTTACACTACCTCCCTTCTCTCCAGTCTCTGTCTTGTCAGGCACTTTTCTTTCATCTAGTTCAGCGAGTTGTATACGATGGGGTGGGGGGCGCAACTCAAGCACAGTTAGCTTTGAAGGACTGGCAGCCGGCCTTATCTATCAGTGTTCTAATGCAAAGGGAGAATTCTGATGTTTGATTAGCAATCCCTCTCCCCACAGAAAAGAATTCTAGGTGGTGGGATTTCAGTCGTGGTATCAGGCTTAGAGTGAGAAAAGGGGTATGGAGAAGGGAGAAATCATTTTTCCCAGGAGATTCATCTTTCGGCTAGAATCGGCAGAACTGGATTTGAACCTGAACCGAGGCAGAGCAATCCCTTAGGCTGTGTGTTCTTGTACAAGTGATTTAACTTCTCTAATTCCTAGCTTCTTTACCTTTAAAATGGGACCAGTAATGAAATCTGTCTCAAAGGGTTGTTGTGTGTGATTAGGTGAGGCTAATTAAGTACTTTTAGATGATTAGACAAAAAGGCCTATGTACACTTCCGGCCCTCAATAACACAGCCACAGCCAAGGGTATGGCTTGAGGCTAATGGCTCAAAGGTTGTGCGTGTGTGTGTGTGTGTGTGTGTGTGTGTGTGTGTGTGTTGAATCCTCAGGATCTTACATTTCCGATTTCATTTAGTCCCTCAAGCAAATACAAGAACAAAGCATCTTCCCATCTCTTACCCGAAAGTCATAATGCCATGACCCTTCTCTGGGCCTCCCTGGAGTGTTTCAAAGGCACCAGCAAGGCCTGGGGTTTAGGGATACATAGCGAATTGAACCATGAGTTAAAAGCAGATGAGATGCTTTTAACTCACAGTTCAATAACTATGTGACTTGCAACAGGTCACTTCACCTTTTTGAGCTTTGATCCCACCTTTATAACACATGAATTGTTTTAAGAATTTATGAGAAAATATTTAAAACACATGCAAAATATTTAGCAATCGATAGCTAATCCCTGGATGCTGTTGTTACTATTACCTACCATTGGATTCGCTGAGCCTAGCTGACCAGCCCGGCCAATTTCTATGGTAAGGGATTCTGGCTTCCAGACAGCAAATGAGATCTGAAAATATAACGGCTCCAGTATTTGTTCTTATAAGCCACCTATGATTCAATCCTTGAAGTATTTCGTCCTGTGGAAAAAGCAAAAAAGCTAGAAGGAAGGTGGTTTGGAAAGCTGACAGTAGGTCGTTTTGCTGAGCTACACTAGTAGCATAGGCCAGCATTAGAGAGAATTCTTGGAGAAACAGCCTATAATTAACTGTGAGGGCAACAAAGCCTTTAAAACATCTTCATTTTACAGAGCACTCCTTGATTTCGGCACTTCCCTGCTATCCTTTTCTCTTTCTTGGGTCCAGATATACAAACATTAAATTACTTTGAACAGTTAGCCAAAGAGCATGGACACTACTTTTATTGATAAGTCAGGAGCATTGTTACCCAGAGGAAATCCCAGGTTATTGAATTTATCCAGCTCACTTTTCAGAATCCTTTGTTACTTACTTTATGTAAGTTTGATCCCATACAGATGGCACATCTGGAATAATGTGACAGCTTTCTGAAGATTCCCTTTTAAATAATGTTCTAGGGCCCAGAGAACTAATTCCTTAGCTAGCAATCAAAGACGTCATTCTCACTTGTATACTTTGCAACTCCAAAGGATAACAGTTGGCAAATTTGTTAGTGCATGAGAATCTAGATGCAATTAAAATTCCTAGAACAAATTCTTGTTTGTGTGTAGGCATGGATGCTGAGCTTTAATATTTTTGTGCTAATCTACTCAATAGTCAAACAACTTGATTCAGTAAATATTTATTGAAGGCCTACTTGGTTCATTGCGGAATGTTGAATATAGCCATTACGTCTCAGTGGGAGCAGGTGTGCATTTCAGACAACCAACTCCAGTGTACAAGAATGGAAATATATTTTCTTTACTAGGGAGAAGTAGTAGATCAAATTTGGAGGCTTTCCCCCCACCCCTCTCACCCTGAATTTTTGATTCCTGTCATCCAGAAAGGTAGCTTGTTTTGCATTATCCCTTCCAGGGAGGATTATGACACTTTCCATAGAAGTCACAGCAAACCTTCCTGGATTTAGTCTCCAAAAGCCTAAGCCAAGGTTAACAAATCCAAACGCTTAGAAGGGTCTGGCAGATAAAACGTTGGGAGGAGTGTGCTGGAAGGATCTGTGGTGAGCTGAAGGGCATGTGGTTTGGATAAAGAAGGCGGTTGCTACACTGTCCCAGCTTTTGTTCTGTGGGATGTGTGCCCAGAAAGGCCAGACTTCCAATTTTTAAAGGGAAACTGAAAATCTAACTTTTTTAATACAAGAAATTCCAGCCCCAGCGTTCTCGGGAGAAGAGAATTAGACAAAGAGATAGGTTCCCCAAGACTAAAAATGGAATTTCCTGGGTTCAGAAAGATGTATAATTTTGTGACTTCCATAGAAATAGAGAACTTTAGCCAGAGCCCCATGGCAGCCCCCCCATGGATTGAGAAGGGAGGAGTGGCCTCATGGTTTTCTCTGGAGAAGGGACCCCAGGCATTGGGATTTCCAGGGAAGCCTCCGAAAATTTCAGTAAACCAATAAAATGAGTTTTTGGTGTAGAATCCCATTTTAAGGAAAGAAAAGAAACTATGGATATAAAAAATTAACTTAAAATGTTTAATATGATTACATAAGATAATATTATTGCTCTGAGTTTAACTACTTACAGCAGAGTAGTTTAATATAACCTGGTTTCAAATATGGAGTTCGAATCTTGAATCTCAAATTTACTTGCTGAGCATCTTGAGGAAACTTATGTAAGCTCTCAATGTATCAGTTTCTTCATCTCATTTTTTTAAAATTTATTTCTTTGAGAGACAGCAAGAGAGAGCACATGAACAGGAGGGACAGAGGGAGAAGGAGAGAGAATCCCAAACAGACTCCACGCTGAGCATGGAGCCTGACGTGGGACTCCATCTCACGACCCTGAGATCAGGACCTGAGCCAAAACCAAGAGTCGGATGCTTAACTGACTGAGACACCCAGGCGCTCCTCAGTTTCCTCAACTTTAAAATGGAAATGATGCTTAATAATACTAGGCTTACCTTCACAATATTATGAGAATTAAGGTAAATAATAGTGTATATCTGATATGTTAAACAAGCAAGACTGAAATATAATCAGAAATCATCTTTATTTTAATCTCCCATTGCCCTTTTAAAATTTATTGGACAGGAAAGTCCTTCCTGGGCTGCTGGTTGAAAATACAGACTGATCAATGAATTTTCTGCTTCATTTTAGAGATTAAGAAGTTTTTCAGATATTCAAAGTCACAAGTACTATTTCAATTCTGAAAATGGTCTGATCCCATATAAAAATAAGAGCTCCAAATTTGATTTAAAGTGGATCTTCTCTCTCATCTGGAGGATGGGAAGGGAAAAGGAAAGCTCTCAGTCTTTTGGTGCTGCTGTGAGATGGCATCATGCCCAGGGGGCCTGCAGGCAGCTAAATATGGACTGTTTCTTGGCCATTTTTATATGTCCCTCAGGGGCCTCCACTGAGAGAATCTCCTAGAGATGCAGACAATCCTCTCTCCTCCATCCAGCTACTTCCTCTTGCTGTCCTTGTTTTGTTTTGTTTTGTTTTGTTTTCTTCTGGTGGTCCACAGGGCAGACTGTATTTCTTGCTGTGCTATTGCTTCCCCTCTACAGTCCTCTGAGGTAGGTTTTACAACAGTCCCATGATGGCACAGGGGAAGGATTTAAACAACGCCGTTATTATTGCTATGGTTGGAAAGAACAGTTTAAAAAGAATTGCACAAAAAGAAATGTTTATCTAGTTCCAAATTAGGCACCTTATATTATAGATACATTTTAGATATTTTTCAAATACAAATTTGCCAGTTGGGTGTTCTCCCTATGTATCTGTTGTAAGTGCCATGCAAGAGTTTACAAAGTGTGAACGGGCCAACACAGGATACATTAACTGAATATACATGAATTTTTACGACAGGGGCATGAGAGACTTTCTGAAAGGGACAGCATTTGAGTTAGGCCTTTGAGGGCAAGGAGGGTTTTGGATGATGGGCCCAGATAGCTGGCAGGGGGAAGAAGTGGGTAAACAGAGGCAAAGGAAATGTGTCTACAGCTGAAGCCCATGGGTGACAGCATGTTACAGTAGAATTCAATTATGGGTGACGGTAAAAGTTAGTATTGATGAAGGATTTACTGAGTGCTTCACTTGGGCTACCCGATTTCTTCTCAACTCTATGAGGCAGGTACTTGTATTATCTTCCTCTTATGCAGAAGGAAATGGAGCCACCGTGAGGTAAAGGTAGTTGCCTCAGATCCCCCAGCTGGGTTTGGACCACTGGCTGTCTGATCTGAGCAGCACCGTGATAATTATTACTACATTACCCAGGACCCTAAGTTTTTAGGGACCACAGGACGGCGCACACACAATATATATATACTAGATCATAAAGAAGGTTCAGGATGGCCTGCTTAAGAAAAAATTTTAGTTACATACTTAAATCTTAGAAAAACTTTTAGTTTTTACTATAGTAATCATTTTTATAATTTCCAGCCATTCCTTCTTCCTTTCCTTCCTCCCTCCCTTCTTCCCTTATCAAATGTATGTTAATTCAGAGACAGTGTTAGTCCTAAGATACATGATGGTGAACCAAAATATGTGCAGTCTTTGCCTCCATGGGCATTATATTCTAATGATGGAGATAGATATTCAAATAATTTCTAAGAGTAAAATTGCAGGCATGATTTTTCTCCAAATAAGAGGAATTTGGAGCTATTATTATATTAACACGAAGGACTTTGATTTGAAAAGCCTGGGGTGAATCAGTGACCTAGAACTAAGTTCTGAAAGCTAAGAGTTAACTAGATGGGGCCAGAAGAGAGGAGTGCCCACGTAGGAGCAGCATATGCAAAGATCCTGTGGTAGGAAGAAGAATGGGCAGTGAAGAAAGCCTGAGTGGATAGAGCTGAGCTGTGTGCAGAGTAGATGGTACAGTGGGAGCCTGGTCATGCAGAGCTTTCCCGTTTACATTAGAGTTCAATCTTCATCCTAAAGGCAAAGCATTCTGATAGTATTTTTTAAGCAAGGGCAACATCACGATCTATTTGCGTTTTGAAAATACAGCCCTAGCCATACCTGGGTGAGTCAGTCAGTTAAGCGTCTGCCTTTGGCTCAGGTCATGATCCCAGTTCCACGTGTGACTCCCTGCTCAGTGGGGATCCTGCTTCTTCCTCTTCCTGCCACTCCTCCTGCTTGTGCACCCTCTCTCTCACTCCCTCTTTCACTTTCTCTCTGACAAATAAATAAATAAATCTTTGAAAATACAGTCCTAACTTCAATGTGGAGAGCAGATTGGAAGTGAGAGAAGCAAAAGGAGGTAGAAGGGTTAGGAGGTAATCAATCAACCAGGTGAGAGAGTAATTGCATGAACCAGGTGGTGGGAGTGAGGAAGAGATGGGCAGATTCAAGAGATACATAGAGGGTGAAATCAACAGAACTTTCCAATTAACTGGATATGGGGAGGGATGACAAATGGGGGCGGCATCAGGCAGACTCCCTGTTTCTGACTTGAAAACTGGATGGTTTGGCATCATTGAAAAGGGTAAACTAGAAATAGGTTTTTGTTTCGTTTTTATTTTTTTAAGGATTGAGTTGAGAGTGGAAGGGAAGAGCATGCATTTTGAGTTAAGGCACCTTTGAGACCTCAAAGATTTTGGGTGATGAAGTTTTATTTTATTATTTTTTAAAGATTTTATTTATTTGTCAGAAAGTGAGAGAAAGGAGAGAGAGCAGAAGGAGGGGGAGCAGCAGGCTCCCCGCTGAGCAAGGAGCCTGATGCGGTACTTGATCCCAGGACCCTGGGATTGGGACCTTAGCTGAAGGCAGACACTTAGCCAACTGAGCCACCCAGGCATCCTAGTAATGAAGTTTTAGCTTTGACTTTTCAACTCAGTTCCTGCTAACACCTACCTCTGATTTTCCCATTCATGGTTCAGTTCTTACCATATGGGATAGCTTGGTCTTCACAGACTATCAAGGGCTGCTGCCTAGCACCATTTACTGGATATGCCCTTGATGCCCTCAGACATGACCTCTCTCCTGCAGACCCCACAACTAATTAACAATTATGTTGCTGATGATGTGTGTGGTTTAAGAAACTTTGACATTTTTTTCGTAAGTATTATTTCGATGAGTTAAAAAAACACCACACGCCTTATAAATTGACACTTTTTACTGGGCGATCAAGTGTCCATTGGCAAAACTTCATGTAAGGAAATAACTAAAGGAGTTGGTCTTTCCGATTTGGAGATCTGGGTTACTAAGTGAGGACTTGCAGAGATTAACAATTCCTCCCTTCCTCCGGCCCTTCCTTGGGTCCTTCCTCAGCAACATTCCAATAGATACTTCAGTGAAGCTGCTAAATGGTCAATTATCCACCAGATGGCACCAAAACATTATATTCCAAGTATGAAGCCCTCGCCACACCTTCAGGGAAAAGAGCCCAAACCATCTAGAGACTCTGAGATGATGACGCACAGCCCCAGGTGCAAGTTCAACAGAATTAAAAATTCCTACTCCAACTTCTCAGAATATTTGGTGTTGGATTTTATCAGGAGAGGGAGAAAGAGAATGAGACTTTCTCAGGAAAAGATCATTACTTTTTAGTTTTTCCTCTTTATATTTTGGCCAGCAGGCTGTCATGGACATTGCACAGTGAGCATGAATATTCCCAGGGACCCTATCATTTTCACTCACTGTTTGCTTCACTATTCTTTTCCGAGTGCTAAAGCTCACTGGTTACAGAACCGAGTGTATCAAAAAGTAGAAATCCGATGCCTCCCTCTTAGCAAAATAACAATTGAGATAAGTGAAAGCCAATCTATGCATCCAGTAACCTAGCTAACCAGAAGAGAAAAACTAACCATTTCCTCCACTTTTAAGAAGTTATTAATCATCTTTCTTCAGTTTCAAAATTTAATTATCATTGACATAGCAAAATAGTGTGGGTGATCATTTAAATTATTAAGACAATAAAATTAAAATATATCATTCTGGTATAATGTTCTAAGTGCAGAATAGTTGTTTCTTAAAGCAACATAATTAACAATTATGTTGCTGATGGTATGTGCAGTTTAAGAAATTTTGAGGGTTTTTTTCCCTAAACATTATTTCAGTGACTTAAAAAACACCACACACCTTATAAATTAACACTTTTAACTGGGTGATCAAGTGTCCATTTGGCAAAATTTCCTTTGAAGAAGTAGCTAAAAGGAATTGTTCTTTCCGATTTGGAGATCTGGGTAGTAAGTGATGAATGACTTTGCCAGGGTGACTGAAAATGGATAAAGGGGCAGTAGGTATTAATTTTTTTATTACTTTTATTCTTCGTTGGAAGGGGAAGAAATGAATAAATACACAGTGTGAAGTGAATTTTAAGAAGGAAATCATGTTAAAACGTAATTCGATGTTATTAGTTTTATGTGTGCAGTTTCATAGTATTTTACAGCGTACTCTTTTGTAAAATTTTGCTGGCAATTGTAACATGCACATATGTATACATAGAGTACATAAATATACCTTGTTTTACAAAGGTGTGTGTGCATGGGGGTGGGGGCTGTGTTTTTGCACTGCGCAGAAAAGAGTGTGTCTCACTCAAGATCTTGGATGAATGTTTAACTGTTTCCCTACCCTGGGGAGTCACCTGAATGTCCACAGTTCCCAAAGTGCTTTGGGATCACTTAGGCTAAAAGATGCTATTTATTGTGGAGCTATCTTACTTTATTCCCAAGGGAATTTCATCATTTATGTATTTGTGAAAACTGTCAATGTGTCTTTCTCAAAATGCAATTATCTGCAAGAAGCAAACCAACACAGAGTGGACCCCTTGTCTTCAAAGTCATTTTATTAAGAGTAAATTAGACTGGAAAAATGATAGTCTAAAATGCATTTTCAATAGATTGCTGTCTAAAATGCATTTTCAATAGATTGCTGTCAGGCTCGCTACCTGTCAGACAGAGAGGCCTGAAGCTTCATAGTGACATATGGATTAGCCCAGTCTTCCCTGCAGCGTGAAAACAAAAGACAATTGGTGATGCATGGGGCAAACTCATCTTAAAACAGAGATATCAACAAAGGAATATGACAGCATGAAAAGACAGAGTGCAGTCTGCTGTCCACATTCGCAAAGAGATTCCGTCTGAATCCATAACTTCAATATGCTATGAGACAGAAAAGAGAAAATACACATTACATGTAATTGTTTGTAGGGTACTTCGTTTTAGCAAATGCTGAATTTCATTCTCTAAAGTGAGGAACACGTGGGAACAATGGATAAAATAGCTGCTGTTATAAAAAGTCATTAAGAGCCAGATGGAATTAGAATTATTTGATTTTTAAAAACCATTCATCATAGAGACTTTAAATGAATGTTCAAATTTCTCTTCTGCTAATCAACTGAAAAATAAAGCCTGAAGTCACAAAAGAATCTCAAGGGCAAAAATTCTTCCCAGTTAGAGCTTTTAACTAGACTGGTGAGGTCACTTAGTTCAGAGTTGGTTTAGAAAAGAAGGGCATATCAAAGTTAAAGGAAATCATACAGATCTGCTTAGGTTTGGGAAAATACAGTATAGATTGTTTTAGCATCCCATGTGAACAATTACACAGCACACTTGTCTGACCAGTAACTTTCAATTAAATAGAAATGAAAGTTTCTCTCATAGCCATTTTAATCCATATATGCTAAGGGACTCCACAAACAAGTGTAATAACACGATGCAAAAGTTCCACAAGGAAAATGGTGCACTGAATTATAGAAGCTGCTGAGTTTCTAAGCTTGAGATCAGGTGCTAAGAAAACAAAGCAAGATAGTTTTCCAGTTAGAGTGCCCCCCGGAGAACCATGCCGAGCTCACCAGGAAAAGTCCAGGAAAGGGTACCTTTGGGGTATCCTGAAGGAGTCCGTCTAGAGCACAGGGGTCAGCGATGGCTGCCGTTTTGTCAAGTTATCATCTGTGTGATGACCTCTTCCTCTGGACAGGGCTTGCTCTGCAAATAAAAATAAGCAGGTCCCTATAGAGGGTCATTTAAGGGGAGCTGGAAGGCTCATTGGGGTACCATGGTATCTGAGACTCCTGTGATTAGCTGTGTCTTAATGGCTTACCAGAAGCATGTGTTAAGGGTTCACGGATATTTTATGTAAGCAGGAGAAGGGCATAATTTCTAATTAATGTTAAATTAGGGTACTTTAGGATATCATGTCCTTTCTGGCAAAGGGCAGGGTCCTGAAGGTTTGAAGAATGGGGCAGATGAGTTTTGGGTGTTATCCTTTGCTGAGTCAGAGGACACACATAAAAGGCACTAAGTTAGAAGTCATGAGGGGCACCTGGGTGGCTCAGTTGGCTAAGCCTCTGATTTGTGATCTTGGCTCAGGTTATGATCTCATGGATCATGGGATCGAACCCCATGTCGGGCTCCAGTCTCGGGGGGGTCTGCTTGAGATTCTTTCCCTCTGCCCCTCCCCAACTCATGCATGCATGCTGTCTCTCTCTCCCTCTCAAATAAATAAATAAATAAATCTTAAAAAGAAAGAAGTCATGAGATTTTGGAGGGGGCTGAGATTATTAGAAGTTGGTAGGGAAATAGCAAAAAAATTAGGGGGACCAGTGAAAGCATTTTTGAAGTCCGTAATTGTGTCTTTATAGAGCACTGACCAGATAATTTAGCTTACTGATATTTGCTTTAGTAATATGTAGGGGTTAAACTATGTGTAGAAAAATTACATATGAGTAAAATAAACATGTTCGTTGTCCATTTTACATCACTTTTTACACTGTGTTTTCATTTAACGTCTCTTTGTTTTCTCTATTGATTGTATCTCTTGTCAATAAATGTCTCTCTTTTTTTTTTTGTCTCAAGCCCATAGGAACCAGCTTTGATTTCTGATTTTTGGAGCATAAACTCACACCCTTGAAACCACAGTGTGTACTCTTCTGATATAATTGCTGTTGATTTTGTTGCTATTAGATTTGTTTTTCTTGTTGTCGTAAGAGTGGTTACACTATTATCTGGACATTAGCACCCTGTGTCAGATAAGATTGTTTTCCACTGCATAAAACAAATCATAGTCATTATCCAAATAAGGGTTTCTTTTTCTTGCGTAGAAAATAGACCAGGGTTCAGCCCTCCAGGACTGTTACGGTGGCTCTTGTTGACATCGGAGCCTATGTGCTTTCTCCTCTGTTCCTCCATTTTTGGCCGATGACTTACCCCATGTTCACCTCATGAACCCCAGACGTTTGATCTGTAGCCTTCCCCAAGCATTGCAGGTGAAAGAAAAAGAGATCTACAAGGTGAAAGAAGAGCAGTGTTCTTCCTTATCAGGAAAACAAAACTGTCCCAGACAGCCCCAGTCACCTTATGTACATCTTGTTAGCCGGATGGCTGCCTGATGACCTCCCCTACTCTGAGAATGCTTGGAAATAGAATATTAAAGTGGGGCACAAAACCAATGTTCTATTTTTCAGAAGGAGAGGCTGCACTACTGGCGGGTAACTGGCAGACTCGATCCCACACTGATATCTCACAGAATGTGTCTAGAGTGGAATAGGATAATGCATTTTTTTAATTGAATATTTAATTGCTTAGAGTATAGAGAAAGTATATTGGAGGGAAATGTAGACCAATGGAAGCATGGTTGGAAATTCTAGTTGGGAACATAAAGAGGTTATTTTTTATTTTAAAAGGATTTAAGGTTGACTTGTGTGGAATGAAAGAAGAGGAGCAAGAAAGAATACTAAAATAAAGGAATAGAAAAAGATAGCTGTCTTGTTCCTTCATAATGTTTGGAAATCAAAGATGGGCCGATGAATTTTACCTATCTGCACTGCATACAGGGCTGTAATGATGAAGAGCGAGGGCAAGTTAAAGCCAACAGTTCTGGCTTCTTGACTCTTTGCTACCTGGGTGACTTGGTCAAGTCACTCCGCCTCCATCCCCACGTCTGTGAAGTTGAGGCAATGGCTATTCCTATCCCATTGGTTTGCAAATGGTATAATGCCCAAAATATAGCAATCTATCAAAATAGGTTAAATAACATCATCATTAATTTTATGACTACAGGATGGGAATTATTTCATTGATTCTGGCCTAATCTTCATACAGCTCTTCCGTGTAATCTTGGACAAGTGATGTGTCCCAGATTTCTTTCTTCAGTGAAATCAGCGAAGTAACACCAATCTCATGCGCTCTGACTGTAACAAGAAAATAACAGAATCATGTAAAAATCCTTTAAATAGGAAAGTGTTATATGCAAGTGGGAGATAGTATTAGTGTTACCCTATTGTCTGTACTTTTTGCCTGCCCCCTTTTCTGTTTGTTCCTTCTTTGCTTTCCTACTCTCTACTTACTCTCTCAGATGAAACTGGCACAGGGTGGAGTAGATAATATTTGGGATCTTTCTAAAAATTAGAGTTGACAAGTATGCATGGTATTCCTTCAGTCTGTAGCTACGAGTGCTCAAATATCTATCTATAAAAAACAGCCACAGTCTAAAATTTTTCTTGTGATTTAAAAAAAAAATTTTTTTTTTTTTAAGATTTTATTTATTTATTTGACAGAGAGATCATAAGTAGGCAGAGAGGCAGGCAGAGAGAGAGGGGGAAGCAGGCTCCCTGCTGAGCGGAGAGCCCGATGCGGGGCTCGATCCCAGGACCCTGAGATCATGACCTGAGCTGAAAGCAGAGGCTTTAACCCACTGAGCCACCCAGGCGCCCCCCAAAAAACTTTTTTTTTTTATTAACATATAATATATTATTTGCCCCAGGGTACATGTCTGTGAATCATCAGGCTCACCATAGCACTCACCATAGCACATACCCTCCCCAATGCCCATAACCCAGCCACCCTATCTCTACCCCCCTACCCCCCAGCCACCCTCAGTTTGTTTTTCCTTGTGATTTTTAACTCAAATGGAAAAATTGTGTTTTCAAGCTGTGCACGCCAGAGACCCACATATTATTCTGACATGTTGCAACTTCTAATTGCTTCCTTTCAGCTTTGAAAAGTATTAAAATTGTCTACCTTTATAATAAACAATTCCCATTAAAAACAATCTCAGCTTGGGAGAGTTCCCCAGAGGAGAATAGGGCAGGTTACCTGCCTCTGAGGGTGAGAGTGGTCAGGATCTTCTTTACACCGGCCTCAGGCCCCGGGGCAATTCCATATGCAGCTGGCCTCAAAGGCGCCATGGTTCCCACATAGATTGTCAGCTGTAGTCACTTTAAGTGGTCTCTGGTAAGTAGTAAAGAAATGGTTTCAGTAGGATATTCTTAATTTTTAGAGCCTAGGTAGATTCCAACACATTCCTTTTATGCCTCCTACATAATCTTCTATTTGTGCAAATATTGAATTTCTATTCCAATTTTCCATAATTTTACTTAAGGGACACTTAGTACTTGATAACAGCTTTTTCCAAATTGATGCATCAGAACTTTTGCTTTTTTGCCATTAATACTAAACCTTTGAAATGAGACTGAGGAAGAGCTGACATTTTTCCTTTTTATGTGTTAGAAAGGAGAGTTCTTTTTTGTTTCGTAAGATTTTATTTATTTATTTGACACAGAGAGAGCGATCACAAGTAGGCAGAGAGGCAGGCAGAGAGAGAGGGGAAAGCAGGCTCCCCGCTGAGCAGAGAGCCCGATGCGGGGCTCGATCCCAGGACCCCGAGATCATGACCTGAGCCGAAGGCAGAGGCTTTAACCCACTGAGCCACCCAGGCGCCCCAGGAGAGTTCTTTAAATCTGGCTTCAGCTCTCCTTTAGTTTATCCTTCTTTTCTCCTATTCCTTCACACCCTTCTTAAAGACAGGATCAGTGTTGTCCAAGATGCCACCCAGCCCTGAGGCAAATTGGATGGGTGCCACTGTCTTCCCATGGTCCCTGTGGTTTGGATTGAGTTCTCAAGGATACAGGACTAGGGAGCTCATTAGACTGCGTGATGATCAACTGGTTTACAATCAGGAAACCCACCACAAATTTATTTATAAATAAGAAGGCCAATATACTAATTTGCAGTAGAAAATATTTCTTATCATGACCAGAATATTTATGACTAACCATCCCTGGTATTAGCAGGCCCGCCCCTACGTTGTGTGGGGCCTGGGGCCTAGAAGTCTTTGCATACACAGTCACATTTTGTTTCTAGAAAGGGCAAAATTGATTAAATTGAACCAAGCAAATAATATGTCTGCAATCTTTAAATTCTCCTGAGTCACCTCGCCTGGATTTGGGGTGGTTTTCTCAACTCTGTAGTCACCTGTTTTTAGGATTTTTCTGGGTTTATATATCTATTATTAATCTCACTTATTACGTAAGCTTCCTTAACCATTATCAGAAATCATTAACAGATATTTCACTGGTTACCAAGATACTTTTAATATAATCACTTCCTATATTCTTAAGTAAATACAGCATAATTTCCTCCTCATTATTAAATAAACACCTCAAGTTCATCACAAGAATGAAGAGTTAAACTCTAGGAAGCATCAGAGTCATCTGGAAGGCTCATGAAAACCCAGACAGCTGGGGGATATGCGTGTATGTGTGAGAATTTGCATTTCTAACAAATTCCCAGGTCATCTTAATGCTGCTGGTCCAGTGGACACACTTTAAGACCAGAGCCTCTCCATGTGCACGGCCCACTTTCTCTCCTAGTTCATTCTTCAGTATGGCACAATCCATCTTCCAGTCTCACTGTCCACTGGCATTGCTTTGACCAGAACCACCAATGCTCTCCTATGGCTAAATCCGATGGCTAAATCTGAAGAATGCTTTTCGTCGTCCATCAGCTTCTTAGAGAATTTCTGATACATTTGATATGACGACTCCTTCTATATTCCTTCTTTTTTGAGTTTTATGTCACAACTTTGCAGTTCTTCTACTTCTCTGGATGCTATAGTTTTCTTGCTGTACTCTCTGCTTAGAAGCCTCTCCTCACCTGTCTTTCTAGACTAGGGTCTGGGGTCACTTCTTCAAAGAAGCCATTTCTTTTCTTGCCCCAAAACATGGATGACCTTTCCCCTCACCCCCACAGTCTACTCTACTTGTGCTTATAGCATTCCCTCTCTAACACCTCTAATGAGATATATTTATTAGTCTCCTTGCTCAGGGAGAATTTTGACCAGGTTTTTGTTGTTGTTGTTGTTCTCCTAAGTATTGCTAAATAACAGATGTGAAGATTTTTTATGGTCTGTTATCACCCTGCTAGTTATCCGTGCCCATCTCATTCTGTAGCAAAGGTGCGTTTATGTGAGGCACATCAGAAGGGTGAAAGCCAAGTCTCTGAGTTGGGACAGATGTCAACTGCTGGGCATCCACTTGACAAAGAGCTAGTTGCCCATGAAGGGAAACTTCACGGATGCAGGGGCCAGTGGCAGTGTTTTGCAGGCCTGGTAGTCTGAGGATGTCAAGTCAGTCCCCATTCATCTCTTGTGTGCCTGAACAATGTCATGGTTGTCTTTCACTGAAAATAGTTTTCAGTTTACATGGCTTTCATGGAGTTGGCATTCTCTTCCTTTTCTCATTAAACTCTCTGCCCTCCTCCTTTCCCCTTTCATCTCTCCTCCCTGCTTCAGAAAAGGAGAATCTGTCTCTGTATCTTCAGAAAAGAAGCAAATGTTTTATCCATTATAGGATTTTGCTGTGTCCTCTAGGCTTAAATCTTCGGAAGCAAAGTCAGGAAGAAGAAAGACTTTTTTTCTTCTTTGCTTTTTTCACCCAATTATGTCGCTTTCCTGAGTAACGTGCCGGGTGCTTCTCTGTAGGATGACGTGCAGGTGAGAAGTACTGTGTCTGCAAAAAGGAAATATGTTGATTATTATGCTGGAAGATAATGATTATGTTGGTAGCCTATGATTCAATTCATCATGCTGCTAGAGTGCTCGACTACAACCACTCTGTGGCCAGGAACTCTGTGCTATTCACCCTCATGGCCACCTGGCCTGTCCCAGCTGTCACGCTGTTCTTGTTTACTAGGGGATCAGGAAACGTCATCATCTTACACAAAATGATAGCCTCTTGCTCATCTTTAGAATTTCAAAGAGTACACAGTTAGCCCCTAACATTAATGCACTCTTGGGGCATTTAGGTCCACAGGTCTGAAAAGAGCCCCTTGAATAATGATCCCTTCCCTGCTCCAAAGCCCCACTTCTCCGTATAATCCAGGGTCAGTTGCAGCAGTAGGAAAGCCAGCAGCAGTCACATATGTGTAAGTCAAGCTTCTCTCCATCTGCTTCCTCCTTAGGGAAAATCGAACGCTAAAATGACTCTCTAAGGGGAGGAAGCACAGCTGCTGTCACCACCATCTCTACAGAGTCGCAGCATAAAATACTTGCTTCCTCTCCCCCTAAGCCCCGCTTTCTTTTGGACACGTTCTGAATGGCAGCGGTGATTCACTCTGCTGCGAGGAGCCTGCCTCCTGCAGCACCTCCCTCGCAGCTCTGGCCTCCATCCATTCGTCTTCTGGCCCCGGGAGCCAGCAAGACGTGACTATTTCTATCTCAGGCATCTGTGTTTCTGATCAGCTGGTGCTTTAGGCCAATCGAAGTGTGAGGAGGAACTGGAACTACTTCGCATTTCTCTGAAGTCGTGCTTTCATTCTAGTGAGGGGCAGAGAAGTGTGTGCTGCTCCCAAAATGCCAGAGGCACAGGGAGAGAATTTAGGGGTGATGCCACTGCCATCTTTGGGAATTCTGGAGGAGTGCAGGACACTTAGAATGTGGGTTCTGGAGGACAACTTTGGACAAATCTGGCGAAGTCTTCATATTTCTCATCAAAAAATGAAACAGTCTAAACAGAATCACTTCTGATTTTTCTGGCCCTGAAAATAAGATTGCCAGCCTGGGCAAGTGATCTCAGGTTTTTATTTTAGTTAACCCCTCCTTGTGGAAGTCCTGATTTTCCAAAAGGACTCTAACTTTTAATACCAAAATTTTATATTAACAACTTTTAGCTTCTTTCATTTTTTTTCATGTAATGTAATTCTTCTCAAGAAGGAACATTTACTCTGATATAGTGGGTTGGAATGTAGGACCTAGGCATCTGTATTATTTCAGTCCTCCCCCAGGTGATTCTATTGTACAGCAAAGGCAGAGAACCACTGATTGAAAATCTGTAAGATTATCTCACTCTAAAATGTTATTTCATGAGTCAAAGATTTACTAATAACCTAGTGATATAATTTATTGATTGGCTTCTTGCTCTATACTGTAACATTACGCAGTTGGCATCTTCTAACTCCATAAATTGTTTTTGGTACAGAAGTATATTGCAATTGGAAGATAGGGCTACACAGATTGTTTCCTTTATGACTTAATATTAATACTATGATATCTTACTTTTTATTGTCATTTACATTTTATCAACAGCTTTTATGCAATCTCATTTTATTCTCAAAACAATTCCATATGGTCTATGCGCTGACATTTGTAATGGGATGGGAAAAATATTTCTGTAATTCTTCACGAGAAATATTATCAGAAAAGTAGCTTTTCTTTCCACACCCAATCCACCCTACGGTCCCAGAAAGAGATCAAAGTCAGGGATATGAAATAAGCAAAACATTTGACAAAAAGAAGTATAAATCTTGCCCCTTCCACTCCATGTGGGAGTGAGAAGGAGGAAAGGCTAAGAAATGAGGGAAGGCAATTGGTCGGACGTGATTGCATGCCTTCCTTTCTCTTGGTTGGAAACCCATAAGGGTATCTGGGAGAGTGGTAGTCATTTTGAAAGGAAATCTAAAGGCAGAGCTGGACACTGGCCTCTATTAAAACATAGGGATGGAATAACAGTGGAAGCAAGACATAATTATGCAAAGTTCTATGTACATGGAAAAAAAAATGCAGATGTTCTCTTGGCCCCCACAGGGAAGCACAAGGTTGAGAGTCATCGGCTTGTTCTGAGGCTATGAAGTGGAGAAAGCAGATAAGCCTCAAAGAGCTCTGCAGAACAAGGAAGTGCAGTAGGGCCAGTTCACCAGGGAAGGGCAACTCCATATTGAGTTTAATTGTCCCTTAAACTCATGGAAACTATTGCAGACTCCTGGATCATCTCCCTGCTCTCTCCTCATCAAAACTTACCTAATTGTGTCTCTTCTGTGCAGACACTGGTAGCTGAATGACTTAAGATGGCTGAGTCAAATAGAGAGGAATGGAATAGAAAGACTATGTGGCCAGACAGACCTAGTCCAGCTTGAACACTTTCTAGTTTCTTCTCTTTAAACAAGTCACTTAACATCTCTCAGCTGAGAATTCTTGTCAGTGTCAGACGCATACATCTAGCTCTTAGAGTGATAGGAAGCTTTTAGCTACAAGTAGCAGAAATCCTAACTCAAAATCTCTTCAAAATGAAGAAATATATTGGATAACATAATTGAGAAAGTCCAGAAGATTGACAATGATCAGGTATGATTGAATCGATGGCCTGGTTTCTTTGTGATTCTCTAACTTTGCCTTCCTGACTGTGATGAATTCTTTCTCATACCCGTATTGAGATGGTTGCAAGAGTTCTAGATCTCATAATGCACAAGGAAAATTCAGAGAAAAAGAAGCCATCATTGGCAACTCTGTCTTTGCTGTGAGGAAATGTGTCTCCCAGAACTGTCATTAAACTGCACTTCAAGTCTCATTTGGCCAAATGGTAGCACATGCTTATTTGTGAGCCAAAGTTTTAATTAATGCTTATCACCAAATGGCTCCATGAATTATTCTTAGAATGGTCAGTCCGAACAATCTTAGAATAATCTGAAGCTAGCGGTAGAGTCAGCTCTGCCTGAAGCACATAGGTTATGTGTGGGAGGGGTGGATACTTGAACCCAAATTAGAGTACATTTTGAAAAGAGAAAATGGGTGGTGGCGAGACAACCAACCATTAATATTTACCACAATTATGTAAGATACAGCCACCATATTTGAAATGTGGTTAGCTTTCAATCAATGCTGCCTCTATTTCTCTTGTAAGCAGTACTTTACAAGATTCGAAGAAAGTAAACAGATTTTAAGTGGTAGACAGTAAGTAGTTTGGCGGGATCAGGGGAAAAAGTAGAGAGTATATCCGTTAGCGTCCCAAGAGCAAACACATAACACACTGAACTGAGACAATTGCGGAGAATTTTAGTAAAAGCTATTTACAAAAGCAAAGGAACCAGGGATAGAGACAGACCCACTGTGGTGTTAGCAATGAGAGGTATGTTGCTACCCCTGGGCCTGAAGGGCAAAAGGGGAGAACTCTAAACAAAACCTGGGGAGAGTAGCTGCCATTTGTCCTCAATGGTTTTCCTTGGGGGAAATTTGGCAACATCTGGAAACATTTTGGATTGTCATGACTGAGGGGATGCTATTGGCATCTAGTGGATAGAGGCCAGGGATGCTGTTAAACAGATGCATACAATAAAGTGTTATATCTGGCCCAAGGTATCAGTAGTGTTAAGGTTGAGAAGCCCTGTACTAGAGAAAGCACCGTGAAAACAGGACTGTGGGAGTGTGGCCTTTGTGTATAACTGAAAGCAATCTGAGACAGGGAGAGAGCTGGGGCAAGAGGTATTTCTCCGTCCATCCTGCCTGCCCATCTTTCAGTGGCTCCCATTGGGCAAACCCAACCTGAAGCTAGAAAGCGAGGAATTTCGTAGATGTGGACCATAAATGTCAACCCCAGAGGGCACAGAGTAAGGCAGAGAAGGGTGGAGAGTACACCTGGAGGAGAAGATGAAAAATATCTAATCCCGAGGACAAGAGTTGGGATGTGGTTCAGAAACCATCAAATATGGATAATTTCATATGGTTCAACCTAATGGAATCTGAAGGCAGGCAGGCAAGATGCATGTGTAATTCAAGGAATAGTTTAAGCTCCTGATTCTGCATTCTAAATTATACTCACAATTTTTTGTAATTTCTAAAAACATAGATAAGTATTTTTCCCAAAGTAGTTGCAGTGGAATGCTAGATCTCTCAAATGTTTTTAGGTATTGTGGGCAGGGCATGGAATGGCTTTTTTATCTAAATAGTTTAGGAAGTGCTGCATTAAATCATGTGAAGAAAAATTAACTAATTTGATATTCTAATATTAACAAATTTTCCAGACAGGGACAGATTTTAAATTGTTTCCCAGACCTCTTTGACTCAGTCAAGAACCTGTATATGATTTATTGTTTAAAGCCAGTGTTCCAAGGGGCACACAGTGGGAAATATAGGCATACATCTTGCTGGAAAAAAATGGATTTTGCTAAAATGTGTCTGAAAGAGAGAACAGAGAAGGACGTCAGTAAAGAAACACGAAGTAACATACAAATATTTATTTCAATAACCGCAAAGAGTATCACAAATACTCAATGAATAATGGACTCTTTTCCTTGAGTACAGCCATTGTTTAACTGTTTTTTTGTCGTCTTTGAAAGCCTATCAGGAGGTTGGAGACCAAGCCTATTATAGAAAGATTCATCATATGACTTTTATCTTCTTTAGTTTTAGATAGGGATTAATAGCTTACTTTCATTAGGAAAACACACACTTGATGCAGGCTTTTCTTCCAATTAATGGAGACTTTGTTTTTTGTAGTGACAGATGAATGGGATAGGTGATTCATTTAGTCTGTTCTGTTATTACCAAATATTCATGGATTACAAAGGGTTTGAAACACTCTATAGGGTGTGCATAAATATTAATGGTAAGGACTTTTTCCATTTCTACTGACCAGAAATTCAACCTAAAACAGACATAAGTGTGAAAGGAACTCATTGGATGATATAATAGAAAAGTTTACAGGTTGTTTTGAATTTGGGTGAAGTTTGATTCGGGGGATCAACTGATGCTGTCAATACTCAGTTTCTTGGGATGCCTGGGTGGCTCAGTTGGTTGAGCAGCTGCCTTCGGCTCGGGTCATGATCCCAGGGTCCTGGAATCGAGTCCCACATTGGGCTCCTTGCTCAGCGGGGAGCCTGCTTCTCCCTCTGCCTCTGCCTGCCACTCTGCCTGCTTGTGCTCTCTCTCTGTCAAATAAATAAATAAAATCTTAAAAAAAAAATACTCAGTTTCACCCTTTTTCTTTGCCTAGTTTTCTGTCTATTGGCTTTATAATCTAATCCTATAGTTCCCGTCTCATATCATCTCTAGAACTGTTTGTCCCAACAGTCCAAAGTATCATTGTATCTATCATTGGCTTTGACTGGATCATAGACAATGGCTGGAGGAATTCAATGCTGCGATTGGCCAGGGTTGACCCTATGCTAACCAGGGAACCAGAGGTAGAGTCAGCTCCATCCAAAACACATAGAAGATCGAGGGGAAGGAAGGAAAAACCCACATATATAGAAGCTCGGAGATAAATACGGTAGAGGTGCATTTGAACAGGTATCTTTCCTAAGGATAGCTCATCACATTTTAGAGTAAGAGAGGACCACAGAGTTTATAGATTCTAACCTGTTATTACACAGATGAGACAACTAAATAAAGAAGTTAGATGGTTTTTCTAAGCCCACAAAGCTGTTGGTGAAAGGTAGGTTAAGAATCATAGATTCCTAATTTTGAGTCTGACTCCATTCTATTCGATACTACATTCAACCACATGAAGTGCGCTCACTGTGTGCAAGGCACCATGGGCAAATGGGGTAGGAGCATCACATTTGCAAAAATGTGGCAAAGGAGTTGTTATGAAGCTAGCAATATGCCAGATGTAGATGCCTTTCTAGTTCTCTTACTCTCAGTTTACAATGGCCCTATTTCCTTACCCTTGTACATTTGGCAATATCGCTCTTCATGATGATAATGCTTGAGATCAGGTAGCTTGATTAGCATCAGGATATGTATGCCATTAAATTAGGCCTTATATTGCTAATCAATTAGAATGCATGCCTGTGTAAACTAATTATAGCAGAGGCCACATAGATGCACTGCCCACTTTATGCAGCAAGATCAGTATTTCTTTTTGCCCTTCGAATCACCACAGAATGCTGATGCTTATATTAGCTTCCTTTAAAATCTTTTATAGTTAAAGCTTAATAGCCAGCTTTGGTCCATCTCCTAGGGAGAAAACATCCCTGATATGATCTTTCATTAGTATAGTACTGAGTCTCCAGGTAAAAATGATGAGGAATAGAAGCAGAGTTCACTCTTGGAAAAACTGTAAAGAGAAGAGTATTTTGCGATTACTTATCTTTCATCTCTCTTGATTCTGTATCTTCCTTCTTCACCTCTTGGGTGACAGTCTCCAATGTCATCTGCATTTGCAGGGCTATCCCTCAAAGCTGAATTTTTTTTTAAACTCTGTCTGAAGTCAAGTGAGCTTTTGAGACTAAGAAAGGCCTATTTCTAATTTATTGTGACAAAACTTACAATTTGATTCTTTCAGGTGAATATGAGTCACCTTTTGGAGATTCAGATGTGCTAAATGCTGTTATCCTGTTGGATGAGCTATTTTAAGTCTAATGTTCTTTGGCCAAAGTAAGAGTCTCTCTTTTCAAATTTTATTCTCATCAAAACCTTGGATCCCTTCTAATATTGACAATTTAGAAAAGGGGGAAAGCCTTGAAATTATTAGAATTTGCTATGATTGCAACTTGCAGATTCTTTGCAGATATGGGTGATAAATACTGGTGGGTAAAGCTTGATCATAAATGTCAATCAGTCTCCTCAAATATGTGAAATTAAAAGAACAAATTACGTCACAGCCATCTTCTCTAATACACATGTGTTTTCTCTACAATCTTACATGGTCCTCCAAGGTCACAAGATATCAACTTCTCTATCTCATGTCTAAGCAGACTCATCTACTTATCTCTGTCCTATGCAAAGAAAGGAAAGACTTCTCTACACTAATTTTTGCCTCTCTGGCCTCTAAGCAGTGTGTAAAAGAATTAGATTTTTTTCCTTCTGATAGAATTGTTTTGCCCTTAAGCAAGTATGGAGTAGCCTTTTTCATAGTTTATTACAGTTATTGCCTGACCTTATTATTTAACAATAAACAATGAAAAAAGTGTAAATGGAAAATATTTGCAATGCTTACTCCTTTCTTACATTATGCTTTTTTTGAAGGTGTTCACCCTGTTGTACAAGATATTCCACTTCAGGATATTTCAGTTGGAGGACAACTTGAAAGAAGATGCTCTGAAACTTAAGCAAATTAAGGTATTTCAAGACCCTGTGGCTTTTGGATAAGTAGTAAAGCAATTGCAGATAGAATTACCTAGGACTGGGCCATGTTAACATGTTTGGGGCTCTTTTGAGTGAGATTCAAGATAAAAGCATGCTTATGAGTTAAGAAGCCTTATTTCATGCTTCTGATATTTAGCTTCTTTGCTTCTTTTTGGAACTTTTACCATCAGATTTATTTTTTTTCAGTAAATGAATAAAGTCATCTAACATAGTGTAAACAAATATGGACATATTTATCAAATTTATAAAATTGTCTCTGTGGAATGTCTTGGAGATTTGTAATTATTTTATCTTGAAACTCAAACAAAAACAGCTACTCAGTTCATGCTATTCTAATAAACCGGTAACAGCATTGACAGAAGCCCCAGTCTAGAGAAACTCTTAAAACTCATTTAGGATGTCCCCCTATACGTACAGAGTTATGGGAATCACACCTGTAGCTCCAAGGAAGTAAAAAAATGCACGGACAGAAATATCCTAAACCTGGAAATAACTCTGCAAGAGAACAAATCCGGGAGACTTGTAGCAATTTTTTTTTTTTCTTTTGGTTACTCCAGCTGGATTTCTGTCGTAGTTTTTTTTTTTTTCTTAAAGCAAAATGAATAATAAGTTATTAACTACAGACCACTAAACATCAAGGAAGTATGCAGAGTTCATTTAGCCTGCTGCTTACTGCTCATCCAAAGAAGTATGGTCTCTGTTTTGCTTTTGATATTGCAGGGAATTGAAATTAAGATTTCTATACCAAAAAGAAGCTATAATTTCAGGAGATAAACAACTAACCAAAGCTGCTAAAACCCCGAGAGATAAAAAGAGGTTCTTTTTAAATTTCATTAGTGCCCCTCTGTTTCCAACCTCCCTGCTGTCCAACAACAACAAAATCCTTGAGAAAGTAGTTACATGTAAAAACCAAACATAATGAGCCACACTTTTTTTTTTCCTAAATAGTGTTGAAGGTTTTTTAAAAAGGGAGACAGGTTGTAACAACCTTGATGACTTGCAGTAAGAGTTCAGGGATGGGTTTAGCGAAGAGCCTCCTACAGGATGCCCACGTGAGGCACTCAAGGTGTTTGGTTAGAGAACATTACATTGTGGACAGAGATGCCAAGCCTTTACTCCTACTCCCCCATCCTTTGCAATGGGGACATTCCTTTGGACGACCACATACACTCAGCCTCAACTCCAGTGTTTTTCAATGAAGTATCTCATCAGTTCTACTCTCAGACACTCTCCCACCCCCTATAACTCCAGGCCAATACCTCTGGTTGAACTGTATGACACTCCAATGACTTCTTTACACACCTATGTATGTACAAACCATCCATAATAGATGCTCTTTTTGAGTGGGGATGTTGATAGGTACTGCAAGTTGTCTAAGATTATTTTGTGATGAATGAGCTGGTAAGTTTCTGCTATTATTCTTCTATTTGGCCAATCTCCTCTCAGCATGTCTTCTAGCTCCCATGGCACATCCCATCATCTTATCTCTTAATCATGCATGGTGGCTCAACAGTTTAATCTCTGAAGCTACATATTAAAAGCAGATTTATCCTCTATTAAATTTTTGCTCTTTTTACTCGTTTTCCCGGTCTGGGAATCCTTGATGTGGCAATCCTGGAAAGCAAGGTAGTGAATCACAGTTCCTATGATGCATCTGCTCTCCCTCTAGACCATATAAAACTGCTTGCTATAAAAGTAGCAGATTCCTTAAGCTTGTGGTTTCTTTCCTAGGGCACTCTCTATTCCATGTTCAGGTTCTATCTGGCCCTGATATGGCCCTGTGGAACTTGGAGCTTAGGGAGCTGGCAGAAATATGTTGATACTCCTGCTATTGCTTTTGTCGTGAGTACTAATGTTCTTTGTCTCTGACAGAGTCTTGTGTCTTTTGTTAGCATCTATGGACTTATGGAAGGCTACTTATTAGCTGGTATATTTGGTGTTCTACTGCTTCTAGCCATTCTCCACTCTGTCAAACTTCTTTAAGTAGAGTAAATTCTCCACTGTTGTGAGCCTGTACATCTGCCTAAAGGTACAGGCATTTCTTTCCTCCCATCCTTCTTTCTTGTTTCTTAGCTTCTTACCAGTATTCTCTCTCTCTCTCTCTCATCTATCTATCAGGGCACCTGGGTGGCTCAGTCAGTTAAGTGACTGCCTTTGGCTCAGGTCATGATCCCAGGGTCCTGGGATAGAGCCCCGCATCAGGCTCCTTGCTCAATGGGGAGCCTGCTTCTCCCTCTGTCTGCTGCTCCCCCTGCTTGTGCTCTCTTGCTCTCTCTGACAAATAAATAAAAAATAAAAGAAATTTATCATCTATCATCCATCTATCTCTATCTACTGATCTGCCATTTACCATTTTTTTGAGAATTTATTCAACAAAAATTGAGTCCCTTCTATATGTCAGGCACTGTTCTAGGTTCTGCAAATGCAGCAGCAAGCAAACAAAACAAACTAGTATTTCCCACTTTTTTCTATATCTTTATTTGAAAAAAATTAGAAGCAGCTTTCAAGGAATACACACAACTAGCATAATCCTACAAGAAATAAGTAAAGAAGAGATGAAATACAAGGAGGGAGAGGGTAAAGAAATAAAATAGTGCATAGGGACGAGATTAAAACAAAAATACAAAAAGAGAAAACATTTTGTTTTTGCTGCAAATTTGACACAAAGGTTTATGCTGAAATATTCTAAATTCTATTGGTATGAAAAGGTCCCTAGAATAGTCATATATTTTAATAAGGCCAGGCACATAACTAGCTTCCCTTGATATTGCTTCACAATTGAAAGTGCTTTACTGTTCTATGGGAGCATCTAATCATGAGGACCACGTCTAGAAATCACAGAGTAAGAGCCCATCTAAGCCATGTCCATTTCCGGGCTTTAGTTCCTCATTCACAAACTGCTTTATTGTAAATCTACAGCTTGTGTCTCTTCACAAGTGGGGTATAATATGTGTAATAATATACAAATGCAGAGACATATAAAGGTGAAAAGTGATTATGATTCTAATATGGGACATAAAATATAACCCTTTAGATAAGCTGTGCATATAGAAAATTCATATTTATTTCTTCACTTGTTCTTCATTGTACCCAAGTTGTGGCATTTCAGCTCCTTAAGATTCTAACTTGGTCTTTAAGATATCTCTCATATATTAAACTCTTGCAATAATGGTTGCTCAGCATGTTACTTGTTAATAAAGGACATCTGCATTTGTTTTAGTGCTTATTTAAAAAGAAATTGGGATTTAGTGCTTGTCGGCACTAATGGAATCAATGGTACTTTAATATGTGTTAATGGCACTTCAGTTCCCTTAACAGCAGAAAACAGTAAGGTTATTAACCAAACACACTGTTGCTCCAAATAAAAGAGAAAGTATATGGAATCTAGAAAAGGCAAAGATGGCACACGATTTTGCTAGCGTAAGGTGGTTTAAACCCAAATGAAATGTATACATTTTTCTCCTTTCCTATATTCTAATTCAAAGGGCAAACAAAATTTTAACAGCAGGTGTTGGTAAATCTATCATGCATCTTAGCAAAACTGAAGGAAAATGAACATGCTCGGTGCTCCTTCTTATGAAATTTCAATGAGCTACTAACTGTCACTTGCTAGCTTTAGGAAAAGGTTTTTTCTCCCTGTTGATAGAAATATCTTCAAAAGACCAACCGATTAAGAGAAAAGCAAGGGAAGATGTGTTCTGAAGGAACAGAAAAGGGCGATACATCGAGTTAGGGCTTAAGTCATTGTATTAAACTCAACAAAGCAGGAAGGCAAATTAGTGGTGAGAGCTTTGACTTGTAAACCCTGCTTCTGGGCCACCAAGACTACCTTACACTGTACCCGTACAGAGTTTTATTTTTTAGTGTTCACTCCTGGGTGCATTCATTACATCTGGAGGAAAATTTTGTAATTTAGGCACTGTAGGCTGTCAAGTGAGAGACTAGAAATAAGATTCTAAGAAAGTGGGGTGCCTGGGTGGCTCAGTGGGTTAAAGCCTCTGCCTTCCGCTCGGGTCATGATCTCAGGGTCCTGGGATTGAGCCCCCCATCAGGCTCTCTGCTCAGCAGGGAGCCTGCTTCCTCCTTTCTCTCTGCCTGCCTCTCTGCCTACTTGATCTCTCTCTCTCTGTCAAATAAATAAATAAAATCTTAAAAAAAAAGATTATAAGAAAGTAAGCCACAATTACCCTTCAGAAGAAAGAAACTATTCATCCATTTGATATCTCTATCAAAATGATCTTAAGTATTTCCTAAAATGGCTAATCCTTAGCTTTTTAAGAGACCAGTGAAGATTTTCTGCAGTTAAAAGTTTAGTCAACCCGGCGCCCGGGTGCCTCAGTCCTTAAGCTTCTGCCTTTGGCTCAGGTCGTGACCCCAGGGTCCTGGGATCGAGCCCCACATTGGGCTCCCTGCTCAGAGGGAAGCCTGCTTCTCCCTCTCCCACTCCCCCTGCTTGTGTTCCCTCTTTCGCTGTGTCTCTCTCTGTCAAATAAATAAATAAAATCTTTTAAAAAGTAAAAATAAAAAGAAATAAAAGGCTAGTCAACCATTTTGAATTAGTAAAGAATGCGCTTAACTTTGGGAATATTTTCTGTAGTTACTGGAAAATATCTATTTTATTGATCTTTTTTTTACCATTCACTTTGTTCTTCTTTAGGTTGAAATAATAGATTTAAATCCTTAGGTAAAAGAAAGTCACTTGAATACTCATACGATTGATTTTTAAACTTTTACTTAATGGTTTAGAGACTCTAAAAGAATCTTCTCTGAAATATAACCTTTCTCAAGTCTTGTATAGAATGAATAATTTTTGGCATTTTTGGAAACTGGAAGGATGACTAATGATTAAACGTTCGAAATACTAGATTAGGAATCGGCAAACTTACGGTATTATCTCAGCTCTGCACATTGTGGTCTCGACACCGTATGTTCCTAAGTTGTTATAAAACCCAATAAGACAATTTTAAGGAAGTACTTTTTACTTTTTGGAAGAAAGGTTTTACATCAATATAAAGCATTAATACAAGTTGGCTTGGAGTGCTGTTTTCTATCTGGGAGTTCATATCGTATTCTCTCTTGCTAGTGTCTAGTTACATAAAACACTCTAGGATTATGCTGTCAATTTAATAGCCATGCAGGGTTTTTGTTAATGCACACTCTAAAAGGCGACACTAAGCAGATCAATGAACTGTTAGAAATCACTATGTATGTGGGCAACATTGCTTCCTGTATCATTTCTACTAGTTTCCTAAAGGGATGTTTTTGTATCCTTAAATTTCAACAGGTTATATTTACTTTCACATCACAAAGCTAAATATGTTGTTTAAATTTTCTCAGTTTTGAAGAACAATGACAAAGAAATGAACAAATAAACATCAGTGGTCTTGAATGTGTCACAAGGGAGGGCAATAATTCCATTGTGAATCTACGGCAGATTGCTGGACATGAGTCCAACAGCAATGAATTAAGTCAGTAATAATACTGCAGCTTCAGTCCAGAAGAATGGTCTGCCTAGAAGGCAAGTTTATATATAGCACAATTTCTGTACACAAGACTGTAGCTATTTTCAAATCCTTTAAAATGTATTTCAGGTAGCATTCTTAGCACTTTAATGCGGGGCCATTTTCTTCAATGTTCTCTTTGGGGTGAATAGCTATCATCCTACAAAATAAGAATGCAGGCCACATGTCAAACTTTGAAGGAGGTGCACTGGGAAGTGATAATGCCCAAAAGATAAATTGGAAAGATACCATGGGTATTAGCTTGTGTAAATGCTGTTTTCAATTTGTGTAGCAGCCACTGTAGTGCTTTCAGAACAAGATAATGAATTAAATGTAATTCTTGGCTGTCCCCTCAAGTCCTAATAAGGACCAAATAGCTGGATTCAAACTGATTTGAAACCTATCCTGGAACCATTCCATGGACACCTCTCTTTCACTCCATAATTAGGCCAAGACAAGCTTTACTATAGCTTAATGTCTACCCTCTTTAAAGCACTGAGAGAATGGCTCTTGAATTCTAGCAAAACCTCATGTGTTTTCTTGCTTGTGAAGGACTCACCAAAATGCCAAGACTTTTGTCCTTGGTTCTTAATTCTGAAGTAACATAGTGTTTGTATTTTAGCCAAAGAAGCATTGCTGTTATCTATGTTCCCTTTTCTTCCCCTCTGTTAACCCCGGCCATAATGACAATACAAATCAGTTCTTTTGTTACATAGTGTTCTAGGTTGACCTTAAAAGAAACTTAGTTTTAATGAAGACACTCAGTCATTCAACATGACCTCACCTAATACAGTTCAGTCACTTAAATAATATAAATAAGTATAAAACATGTTTCCCAGCTTATGGAGCTCAAAATAAATTTGGATGGAGGAAGTGGACGGTAAAATCAAAACACTTGTATATTAATTTGAAACAATCAACTCAGATTTTATTGTATGAAATTCATTTTAAGTGGACAGAAAATGTAGATATTATTTTTGTTTGGCCTTCCGCTGCTAGTCATTGCTAGGAGTATATTGAAAAGGGCTTGCCATAAGGAAGAATGGTGAGGGCAAGTTAAGAAGAACTTATCTCCTTTGGAATATGCAAGCGGATATTTTCTGAACTCAATTTGTATTCTAATTCATGCTTTGCAGGGCTTTTCCAAAATTGGTTCAACCAACCAGTAAATCAAAAAGGATTCATTAAAGTATTTCCCTGCAAGGCACCGTTTATGAAAAATTAAGCAGATAGCATCATTCAGGTTTGAATGCTATACAGGGCGAATGAACCCACGGAGTCAAGGTTTTCTAGAGGAAGAGGCAGGATGGCTCAGGGCTCCTTTGTCCACAGCCAAGTGTTTAGAGCAACTTCTCTCCCATGAAAGCATCCTGGTTATTACCTTGCCTTTGCTTGAAGCTCTTACTGACCTGAGGATCACAGACTTACACTTCTCTGACGGATATCTTACCTCTAACTACTTTGAAACTTGTCTTCTTAAATGCATCTCCACCAGATTCTAGGTTCTACCTGATTCTATCTTGTAGACCTGTTTCTAGGGTTGTTCCAGTTAACGGCCCAGGCTCCCAGTGGGATTTCCATAATGAAAATTTCTGAATGAAAAGTTTTCTTTACATTATACGATAGCCTTGTTTGCCTTCAAACCCTTGGTAAATTACAGTCTTCAAAGTACAAGGGGGAACTTTGAGACTTGCCAAGTTTAGACTTAGGAGTATGATCTCTAATGGGTGAGTATCCCTTTTGAGCAGTGATACTGATCAGGGACCCAATGAGTCATGCTGAGCCACCACCAACCAAGGCAGTGTGGGTCTGGGTCTTGTATCTTTTCATAGGGGGAACGAAAGCTGTGGTCTGCCTCATTCATCAGAAGGCCTGGAGGGCTCTTGTTTGTGTAGCTTCTATGGAATTAGTTTAAATCAGATAGTACTCTTCCTATGGAGGCTCTTACAACTACACACTCTGACAACCCAGAACTTTTCTGGAGTTAGAGAAAAAGAGTAATCTTAAGAAGAAAGAAAATTCTCGCCTCTGGAAAAGCAGGGTAAAAAAAAAAAAAAAAAGCAATGAGCTCTGAACAGTAGTGAATTTATTATTTTATTCAACAAGAGGGAAAATTAAGAATTCTTATATACCTAAAAATTTTCCAAAAGCCTAGCTTTTTTAATAAAATAATTTGTACTTAGTCTCTACTTGTGGTTTGAGACATTTTGTCTTAAAAATATGTTAAATAAAATGTTCTCTGTTTAAAAAAAGAAGAACGCCTTTGCACTAACAAAAGGCATGTTGCAGAAAAGAACTTGGCAGAGATGGAGTGGAGTCCAGGCAACAGCAGAGTTGGTTAGGAGAAACTGGGGTCAAAATATCTGATTTTTGCATATAGTCTTGAGAGAGAGACCACATGAGACATTAAGCCGAAAATCACACAAGGAAGCACCAAAAGTACCAGAGGGAGATTCCAGATACTAAAATCAAGGGCCAGAGCTGAGTTAACAACCAAATGGGAATTCAGGTATCATGAAAAGGAATAGGGCTATCAGGCAATGGCTCCTAAAGTTTTGCTGAACAGATTTCTTCAGTATCAGCCAGCTTTTACTGGTCCATACTAATTTGTAAACAGATAAACCACTGGTGTCTTCAGGGTAGCTCAGGCTTCTGACACAATCGCAGTGACAAAATTTCATTATGTGAAGATACTAAGAGAAATATGCACATAAAAACTAGCCAAATAAGTCCATATATCTAAAAGACAGTCTATGTTTCTCATAACCTATTCATCACATGTGTGAGAAAGAATCCTTTCAACAAGAAAAAATCATTTTAAATTGGATATCCACTCCAAAGTGCAAACACCCTATATCTTTTATGCCTCCCTCTTACATTACCCATCAAATAGCAAATAAAGCCATGTGCAAAGTTTGGGGAGAGTCCCCAGTGAGGGCTACTGTGAAGACAAATGGTTAATGTCTGCTCTCCCAGCTGCTCAGTTAATTACTGTAATAGAAAACATCTTGAGGGAAAACACTGCATACAGTTATTAGCAATTAACCCACAACTCTAAATATCACAATTCTTACTAATAATAGAACATTGCCCAGCCAGCCTAATTATAATTTCTACACAAGAGTCTTGTATTTTCAGAAAATGTGAAATCTTGTAGGTTACTACCATTGAAAATGTGAATAGGAAACTGGGATGATGATTACACTGAGAAATGCAAAATGGAGTAGAGTAGATAGAAACAGAGGGGGCATGATTTATGTGGTAATAGACTAATTCCCAGACATGCAAAAGACTCAGATATATTAGCCAGAAGAACTTTTCTCTGAGTGTTTACTACGGTACAGGGCCCTGTGGTGTTAGTGGTTGATGGTACTAAAGTGGTGAAGAAGGCAGGATAGAATCATGCAGGGCGGGATAAATCCATGAAATAAAATAAACAGATGTGGTATTGCTTTGGTTTTCGTTGAATCACATAATTGTCTTAGATACAGCACAATTTTGAAGCTCAAATGATTTTCTCCCATTTGGATATGTCTCTTCTACTGTTCCCCATATGCTGACTTTGCCCAGTGCTTACTGGTCTTCTTGCCTTTCTAGAACACACTAAGTTTAGTATTGCCTCAAAATCGTAACACTTATTACTTTGGCCTGGAGGATTGGTCCTCCAAATTTGGCATCACTAGATCCTTTTAACAATTCAGATACCTGCTCAGGAAAAGCTTGATCACACTACAAAACATCCTGCCTCTCCTTTCTATTCTAGGATATACCACCATCCGATAGATTAACATATTCCATTCTTGCTTTTTTTTTTTAAGATTTATTTTGTGGGGAGCAGAAGGAGAGCAAGAGAATATCAAGCAGACTCTCTACTGAGCACAGAGCCCAACATGGGCCTCAATTCCATGACCCTGAGATCACGACCTAAGCCGAAACCAGAGTTGGACTCTTAACCCACTGAGCCACCCAGGCGCCCCAATTCTGTTATTTCTTAATTTATTATATCAGGCTGTGTATTGACTTTCTATTATTCTGTTAACCCCCTACTTTCCCACTTTCCTTTATGCTCTCAGTAGTTTATCACAAAAATGCATAAATATTAATATTGTTTTATATGTGGCATATTGTTTGCAGCTATACCAAATAATGTCTTAAGATATTTCCTTTCTCATTTGAGCTTTGGTTTTTGTTGGTGTCATTTTACAATTTTACAAATAATAATTTTCTTGTGTAGTTTTTTCTCATTTATTGGTAGTTCATTTTCTCCCCAAATACTACTAATTATCTCTCAAATATTTCTAATACCTAGAAATAATTTCTATATCTTTCAAACATGTAAATGACCCCTCCCTTTTATTTTCCAGAGATTTTCATCCTACGACCCCTACTTATTCCCAGCTAGTAGGATGCTTTTTCAATTCTCACAGCTTGTGTTGTAAAAATTCCCTTAGCTGGGGCGCCTGGATGGCTCAGGTGGTTAAGCATCCGACTCTCCATTTTGGCTCAGGTCATAATCTCAGGATTGTGAGATCGAGTGCCCTGTGGGTCAGGCTCCATGCTCAGCAGGGAGTCTGCTTAGGATTCTCTCTCTCTCTTACTTTCCCTCCATGTATGTGTGCTCTCTCTCTTTCTCTCAAAATAAATAAATAAATAATCTTAAACAAAAATTCCCTTTATAAATAAATAAAATCTTTTAAAAAAAAATTCCCTTTATCAACTTCCTGGAGATTCTCTTTGTACCATAAGTGCCAAAGCCTATTTTTTTCTGATTTTCATACCTTTCTTCTCATTTCTTTCCTTCTTTTTTCACTTCCTCGTTTTGCTGAGACATTTTCTCTAGTAGCTTCCTAAGAAAGGGTATAAGAGTGGGTCAGTTTTTTGAGTTTTTGTATGTCTGAAATTGTCTTTCTCTTATGCTTGATTGATAGTTGAGTATGGAAATCTACGTTGAAAGTATTTCATAATGTTATAATTGCCAAATCACTATGTTATATACCTGAAACTAATATAATATTGTATTATATTATAACTACATTGCAATTGTAAATCACTGTAAAAAACAATTTCTCATTTTCTGAGTGTTTCTTTTTTATAGCAAAACATTTTTTTGTGTGTATGTGAATGTAGTATATTCTCTTTCTAAAGTTAATAATTATAATTTTGGGGGAAGTGGACAGTTTTTCCTCTTTTTTTCAGTTTCCTTTTATCTACTTTTTTCCTGTAGGTCTCTACATACTGGAAGCTTTCTTCACACTTGGTGATCCTCAGCTGATAATGTTTAAGCAGAAACATACAAAGATTGTTGAAAGGAAGCTCTGTTTTTGTAAGTAGGAATAGTCAAGTGGTAGAATTCACTGGGAGGTTATCAATCACTGGCCTTTTTATTGGGGTCTCCAGAGAACAATCTTCTGACCTCCATGATATACACTTGGGTATGATATACACTTGGGTACGGGTTCTCTGGGGACTGCAGGTGAGAAGAGCCACGAAGGGCCTCCTCTTCGTCCTATAAACTTTTACTTAATGTTCCTGTGCTCTTTGCCTCACCCCTGTTTTGCATTGTGTCAAGGATGAATACCTGCAGTTTGGCTTTTCCAGGAAATACATCACCTGTTTCTTGAGGGACATAAAGAGAAGGTAACATCAGAGAGTCAAGTAGTCTCCATACTTTATAACCAGATCCATCATTTTATTTATTTTATTTATTTATTTAAAAAAATTTTTTTTTTTTTAGGCTTTATTTATTTATTTAACAGAGAGAGAGATCACAAGTAGGCAGAGAGGCAGACATAGAGAATGGGGGAAGCAGGCTCTCTGCAGGGAGCCTGATGTGGGACTCGATACCACGACCCTGAGATCATAACCCAAGCCAAAGGCAGAGGCTTTAACCCACTGAGCCACCCAGGAGCCCCTGGATCCATCATTTTAGGCTCGTGCATCACCTACTCCTTCCAGGTACCTTCAAGTACCAAGTTCCTTTGCATTCTCTCTGGGGAACTCGCTCACTTCTCTTCTAGGCATTGCCTTCTGCAGGCACCTCCCTGTAACGTTTATGACTTCTCTCTACCAGGGCAGTTAGGAAAGGACTCATCAGGCTTCTACCCTCCCAACTCTTCTGGAAATAGTTGACTGGTTGTGGTCTCCTCTCCCATTTGTCTTGATGGATAATATCTTGAAACATTTTTTTATTCTACGTTTAGTGAGGTTTTCTGAGGGAGAAGGGATAAAAAAGTGCTAAATAGAACACTCTTTGCTTTTTTTTTTCTTCAAGACTCAATATATATTTTTTAAGCTATTTTCTGTGTTTATCTAAAATAGTGGTTTTCAAACTTTAGTGTGTATCAGAAGCACTCGAAGGGCTTGTTAAAACAGATTGCTGTGCCTCACCCCCAGACTGTCTGATTCCTTACTTAGGGTATGGGACTGGGAATTATTTCTAACAAGTTCCCAAGCAATGCTGATGCTGCTGGTCTGGGAACCACACCTTGACAAACACCAATTTATGTGTATGGCCTTTTAGTTTAATTAACTCTGGTTCTATTCTTCCATATTCCAAGATGTGTGCCTGTTAAATACCTACTCATGCTTTATGATCCACCTCATATGCATCCTCTAGATTTTTCTGACCATATAGAAAGCATATCCTGCCCCAAAGTAACCTCCCAGTCCTCCAATATTTTATCATTTCTTCTCTTGCTATACTCATCACATTGGACAAGTCATATGTTTAACTTCCCAGAATAAGTTCTTTAAGTATATGGCACCTGTCTTATTATTTTAGATTCTTCTCCCTCCTCCTCCACTTTCCTTTCTCCACTTCTCATCCTCCTCCTCTAGCTCTTCCTCCTGGCCTCCTCCGTCTTAAATTCTGTTACCTCATCCACTGCCTGATATATAGAGGCATGATGAACTGAACTCAAGTTACGTTACCATGTACAATCAAACGTAAGACATAAGTTTGGAATGGTTGCTCTCTGAAATTGTGAATGTCTTAATTCATTTATCAGCGTGTCATGTAAGCAAGTCAGGCATGCAGATTATAGCGGCTTTATTCAGAGTAGCTGATCTGTGAACTCTTCATTACCTGTCCCAAGGATGATAAGGAGCTTACTTTAGAAGGAGAATCAATGGACTGCTTACTTCATTGAGAAAGTCTTGCAATGAAAAAAAAAATGTCAGCTGAACTAAATAGAGTGCTTAGTGATGTAGTCTGCTTTCATTGTGGCATAGACTTCTCTTCTTGTCAGGGACCAATATAAAACACTTTGCAGTTTGGTACTGACCTATAAACTGAACTTTAAAAAAATTTGGATATAATATCCATGTCAGAAAATTCACCCCCTTTTATTTTTTTTAAAGATTTTATTTATTTTTTTGACAGAGAGAGACACAGCGAGAAAGGAAACACAAGCAGGGGGAGAGGGAGAGAGAGAGAAGCAGGCTTCTGGCTGAGCAGGGAGCCCGATGCGGGGCTCGATCCCAGGACCCTGGGATCATGACCTGAGCCGAAAACAGACGCTTAATGACTGAGCCACCCAGGCGCCCTGAAAATTCATCCTTTTAAAGTATATATAATTCCGTGCTTTTTAGTATTTTCACAATGCTGTACAACCATCACCACTACCTAACCCCAGAACATTTTCATTACCTCAAAAAGAAACCCCATACCCATTAACAGTCACTCCCTACTTCCCCGTCTCTCTCAGGTCTGGGTAACCACTCATTTACTTTCTATCTCTATGGATTTATCTGTTCTGTACCTGTCATATAAATAGAATCGTAAATCAATAGGTTGTTCTTTGAGTCTGGCATCTTTTACTCAGAATATAGTTTTCAAGGTTCATCTATGTTGTACCATGTATCAGTACTTCATTCCTTTTTATGGGTGAATGATATTATATTGTATGGATATGCCATATTTTGCTTATGTATTTATCAACCGATGGTCATTTAGTTTGTTTCCACATTTTGGCTCTTATAAATAATGTTATTATGAATATTCTTTTACAAATTTTTGTGCGGACATATGTTTTCCATTCTCTTGCAATAAAATTGTTGGGTCATATGGTAATCCAGCATCTGAAGAACTGTCAATCTATTTTCCAAATTGACTGCAGTATTTTACAGTCCACCAGCAATGTATGAGATTTCTAATTTCTCTCCACCACTGTCAACACTAGTTAGAGTCTCTTTGATTGTAAGCATTCTAGTAGATGTGAAGTTGTATCTCATTGTGGTTTCAGATTGCAATTCCCTAGTGACTAATGATGTTTAGCATCTTCTCATGTGCTTATTGGCTATTTATATATCTACTTGGAGAAACTAGTCTATTCAAATTATTTCCCCCTTTTTTCTTTTTACTGTTGAACTGTAAGCTTTACATATGCTGGATACTAGTCCCTGATCAGAATTTTGATTTACAAATATTTTCTCCCATTCTGTGGATTGTTCACTTTTTTGATAATATACTGACAGGACTTTGGATACTGATGTTCCATAGCTACATAGTAGGCTGAAGCTGCCTTCTCATATGCTACATAAAACACACAGTCAAAACTATAAAAAAAATTCCAGGTACAAATTAGCACTATGTTTGGATGTTGAATGTAGGATAATGAGCTTTCAAGTACATTGGCTTTAGGCTGGTGATTTGGGGGCTAAGCCACAATTTGGGTTTAACCTTCCAGAGAACAGCTAACAGTTCTTCCTATCTTCTTAACTGGGGTTGAAATAGATAGGCCTGAGACTATATTGGGTTTGATTATTTTTCCTTAGGTAGATACTTTTCCTTATTTATAGAGTTTCATCGGCTACTATTTTGCTCACTTATCCACTTTTGTGAAATCTTCCTTGGCTTTATCCATATT
This sequence comes from Potos flavus, assembly GCA_028534135.1. Classification (NCBI taxonomy): domain Eukaryota; kingdom Metazoa; phylum Chordata; class Mammalia; order Carnivora; family Procyonidae; genus Potos; species Potos flavus. The sequence continues at coordinate 106,157,863 of CM052898.1, forward strand.
GGATTGGGAAAGGAATGGAAAGCTCTATATTCTCAATAATTATTTTTGATCTTTCCTAGATATGAGTGACATTAATAAAGGCTGTTTGGATTTGATCAGTTACTCAAGGCATTCAGACACACAAAAAAAATAGGAATTCAGAATAAAAGTTGCTGGGGAAGAGATTTTGGTGTTAATTTTTTCCTCTGACAGAAAAGATGTAGAAAAACTGTGCCTTACTCAAATAATAATGAGGAACTTCTTTGTATACAAGAATTAGTTTTAAGGGCTTCCCAATAGCTAAAACAATCTTGAAAAAGAACAAAATTGGAGGTCTCACACCTTTTGATTTCAAAACATACTGTAAAGCAATGGTAATCAAGATCATGTGGTACTGGTAAAAAGACAAATATACAGACCAATAAAATAGAGAGTCCAGAAATAAACCTTGCATATATGGTCAAATGATTTTGACAAGAGTGCCTGACTATACAATGGAGAAAGGACAGTTTCTTTAATAAATGGTGGTGGGATAACTATATCTACATGCAAATGACTGAAGTTAGACTCTTACCTTATACCACATGCAAAAAATAGTCCAAAATAGATTGAAGATCTAAACATATGACCTAAAACTATAAGGTTGTTGGAAGAAAACATAGGGAAAAGCTTTAGGACATTAGACTTGTCCGTGATTTTCTGGAGATGACACCAAAAACATAGGCAACAAAAATAAAAAGAGACAAAAGAGACAAAAATAGACAAAATAACTACATTGAAATTAAGAACTTCTGAGTATCAAAGAAAACAATCGACAGGGTGAAGGGGAATCTATGAGATGGGAGAAAATATTTGTAAATCATATATCTGATAAGGGGTTAATATCTACAATATATAAGAAATTTCTTTTTTAAAATATTTTATTTATTTATTTGAGAGAGTGAGAGAGACAGAGAGAGAGAGAGAGAGCATGAGCAGGGGGAAGGGGCAGAGGGAGGGAGAAGCAGACTCTCTGTTGAGCAGGGAGCCTAATGTGGAACTTGATCCCAGGACTCTTGGATCATACCTGAACTGAAGGCAGATGCTTAACCAACTGAGCCACCCAGGCGCCCAAGGAATTTCTACAACAAAAACAAAATAACTCGATAAAAAAAAATGAGCAAAAAATAGACAGTTCTCTAAAGAAGATATACAAATGGCCAACAAATCTCGAATGGTAAGAGAAATTCAATTAAAGTCACAATGAGATGTCTCACACCCATTAGAAAGGTCACTATACAAAGAACAGAAAATAAGTGTTGGAAAGAATGAAGAGACAATGGAACTTTGTGCACTGTTGATAGGACTATAAAATAGTACAGCCATTATGGAAATCTGTAGGGAGATTTCCCCCCCCCTAAAAAAAATAGAATTACCATATGATCCAGCAAACTCACTTTTGGATATATACCCAAAAGAATTCATAGCAGGATCTCAAAGAGATATTTACACAGCCAGGTGCATTGCAACATTATGCACAATAGCCAAAAGGTGGAAGCAATCCAAATGTCTATTGACAGATGAATGGATAAACAAAATGTGGTGTATAATACAATGGCATATTATATAGCCTTAAAAAGAAGGAAATCTTGTCATGTTACAACATAGATGAACCCTGAAGACATTGTGCTAAGTAAAATAAGCCACAAAAGAACAAATACTGTATCATTCTATTCATGAAGAATCTAAGTAGTCAAAATCATAGAAACAGAAAGTAGAGAGCTATAAGTGAAGTGTGAAGGGCTGGATGGGGGGCGGGGGTGAGGAGGAATTAGTGTTTAATAGAAAATGAGTTTCAGTGCGGCTAGACAAAAAAGTTCTAGAGATCTACTGCATGACAATGTGAATATATTTAACACTATCGAATTGTGTATTTAAAAATGATTAAGATACTAAATTTAATGTTAACGTATTTTTACCCCCCCACACAAAAGAATTAGCTATGCAAGGTATAGTTTCCAAAAAAGTCCAAGTCAATGTATATCTGGGCTAATCCTCTAATAACGTTCTCATAAAAATGTATAATTCTGAAGTTGGTAATTCTATCTCACATCTGATTGGCCGAATCTTTATGGTCAGTGAGTAGCATACTACTGAGAAATTACGTCTAAATCACTAGACAGATATCTTAGGAATTTTATGCTGAATTTATCATTTTCCTTAAAAAGAGAGAGAGCTATTGGTTCACGGGGACAAAATTTAGTAGCAGATGAAACCAAAGTGAAAACAATTATTCACATCTTGGTGTGACAATCCCAGTTGGTTCCTGGGTGAATTTCCTTCTATTTTGCCTGACATCAAGATTTAAAGGTACATGGCTCATTAGTGCTTGTAGGCATTTCTATAATGGCAATTTATTACACTTTCAGGTGACAGAAGCTGTCCTTTGAAGAATTACTTTTTGACCTCCTCCTCTTTCAACCCACAACACCTGCCAAATGAAGTGGCCTGCTCTCTTTTCCTGTCCCCATACAGACACTGGAAGTTTTTGTGTGCAAAAGGAGAGCAGGGCTGAAAAGCTTTGGCAGGAAGGTTTTTTCAGCAGCCTGCCTGTCGAACTGCATGGATCAACAATTTCTCAATTAGAAGGAGGTAGACGAGAAGATAAAGTATGCGGTGACTGTAAAGCTTCAAGCAGCAGCTGAGGAAGATTTTGAGAACATCTGGTCAGAATCTATTTCTTTTTAGGTAAGCATTCCTTTTTACAACCAGCATACATAAAGCATGAAATTGTCTTACCCTGCCTCCTCCTAACAAGGGAAAAGCCGGTTAGATTTATTACTCCTCTGATGAAGGTCTGGAGAGAGTGGGGTGGCATGTGGCATTCCCACTGGAGGTCCCCCCAAATCTTTTGGACTCCTCTCAGAGAGAACATTTGTCTGCTACATCAAATCCATTTTTAAGAGCCTGTCCACGTTGACAGTGTAAAAAAAATCATTCACAAGAATAAAATCCATTTCATGATGTTTCTATTTTTTTGGCCCCAGGAAATTTATGTCTGAGCAAGGGATGCCAACAACACAAAACTTCTCTCTCTCCCTTAATTTTAAAAATTGGTTCTTTGGGGCGCCTGGGTGGCTCAGTGGGTTAAGCCTCTGCCTTCAGCTCAGGTCATGATCTCAGGGTCCTGGGATTGAGCCCTGCATCGGGCTCTCTGCTTAGAGGGGAGCCTGCTTCCCCTTCTCTCTCTGCCTGCCTCTCTGTCTACTTGTGATCTCTCTCTCTCTCATCAAATAAATAAATAAAATCTTTTAAAAAAAAATAAATAAAAATTGGTTCTTTGTGTATTTGGCTCATTCTTTTGCTTTGTTAATTTTAAAATTTCTTTCCCTTTAGCAATAAATGCTGAATGAATTGTTTTGTTTGTATTTGGCTTCACTTTATGTGTTCATAGCATCCCCAAGCCACCAAACTGCGTTGCTCTTTTAATATGTAAGACTGTCACTAACAGGTTTCATGATGTTCCCCTGTTTTAGAGATAAAGCATAACCAACCAATCAAACCAAATCACCAATTATTCTTAAACTGTATGAATAGACTGCAAAAGGAGAGCTGAATTCAAATCAGAGTTTCCTAGTTCATGGCAAAATTTTAAATCCTTATACTGGAAGAGTATGTTTTATTTAATGATAATAGTTTACATGACATTGTGTTCATATTATTACCCATGCTAGATTAATCTGAAATCAGCGTCACTTTACAAAATAAATATACATTAATCATATTTAGCCTGTTATCAAGTGCTTAAAATGTTCATCTGTAATAAACATGTTTTTAAACTAATGTACATGAAAGGAAAGTTTCCTAATTTGTGATTTTCAATTTACTGATTCACTTCTCATGTACCTAAGCTGTCCTTTACTAAACAACCATGCAATCAGATAATTTACATATGTTCTAGTATTTTCCCATCATTCTTTAGTTCTTAAAATAGTTCTGTGTTTCAGCTGTGGCTTATATAAAATTTAGCCTTGTAATAAAGGAGGTCTATTATTTATGCAAGGGTTTCTGTATTATAAAGGAAGAAAATGAGTAGAAAGTTTTCACACTCCAGGAAGGAATGAGATTAGTTTAAGATAGAGCCCTGCAGAGTTAAAACTAGTCCAGAAGCAAAGAAAGGCTTATCAGGTCCCGGGAAATTTCAAGGTACAGTTTAATCTGTACTGTCATCTTTAGGTGTGCTATAAATTTTCATTGAAACAATTAAGATCAACTGTATTGAAATAATCTGGAGTCTAGGTTTCATGCAAAAGATAAAGTAGAAATTGAATCAATGGAGAGGATTAATCTTTTCACCTATACTTAAACCCAGAAGGAGAGAAAAAAAGCCCCACCTTATTTGGTCAGTACACTTAGTTCAGGAGCTACCATCATTGTGAATTATCCAGGTTGCTTTTCTTCCTTTCCTCCCACAGTTCCCTGCCTGCCTTTGGTCACTTTACTGTTCATTAGCACCTTACCAGAAGAAGGAGAGGAAAAAAGAAGAGGAAGTGAAATTAATGAACTTTGTTACTTGTTAATAAAGGTGGCACAGAGATTTAGAAGAAATTAAGAGTTAACAATAGCTTTAAAAATTATCAGTGCATTTTAGCAACACACGCTAGGCCTGCCATTTTCAGAACTAATTAAAAGTTAGCCAAGTGACAATGTATCTCTACAACAGTTACCAGCACTGTCCCCAGGTCCACTCTCTGGGATTGGAGAAGGCCTGATTCATGGATAACTGCTGTTTAGAAAATGAAGAATAAATTCCTCTTTTATGAAATAAGGAAGTTCAAATAATGGTTTCTGGTTTACAAATGACAAACTCTGTAAAGATATTTGTTGAAAGATAGAAATATCATCTCGTTTTGTTTTATATATGTGGTTTTTCACTTTGTTAAGCTTCAATAAAAAACCCAAAAATATTTAGATATGACTAAGAGAAATAGAAGACGCTGAAAGTTGGTGTGAATTCCAAATCAAGGAGGACAAAGTCACAGAAGGTAAAGATTTCAGGAGTCGTATGGTTCTATCTCACCCTCAGTTTTTTTTTCTTTCTTCTCAGAGAAACTTCAAAAGTTTGCTCCTCAGTCCCTCCTTTAAATGCCCAATTGCTTCTTTAGTTGCAGAAAAAGCAGAAAAAAGGGAGAACAAAGGCTCAGAAGACTGAAACTAAGCCAGATGGTTAATTCAAATATAAAGGGCAAAAGGGAGCCCAAAAGACCATTTGGGGATCATTTTAGGGCTTCTAGGACTGAGGAAATCAGATGGTACCACTTTAAATATTGGACTCTGAATGAGTCATTGGAGAGCCACTTTTGGTAAGTTTAGGAATCAAAGAAAAAAGTCCGTCCGCAGACTGATCCGTTTTCTACAGGGCTGAACTGCACATTATGGCTTCCGAACCTGGGCTGTCCTTGTTGGAGGGCACGATGCACCATAGATTTTTATTTTCACGAAGCAGACTCCAGAGGTTTGTGGCCTTCCAGACAGCAGCTGGCGCCGGGCGGAGGCATAGCCTCGGGCCGGAGCTGCTGGCGACCGCGCGGCGCTTGGCTGTGCGTCTCAGGCAGTCGGGCCAGCACCGCAGCCCGGGCTTCGCGTTTGAGCAGACGCCGTTCCCTTCTGGAAGGGCCGTGGGGCTCGCAACTGGCTGCTCCTCCGTAAATTTTGGGGAAGAGGAGAAGGTTTGAAGGAAAGGAGGCAGTAGGTTTGTAAAAGGGTTGGCTCCTCATAACTCTGGTGCCTGAAGGGGGTGAGATGGTGGCCAAATAAAAGGGGATTATCCCATTTTGAGTAACGAGGGTTTTTGGATAAGCCGACGACGTGTCCTGCAACTGTCGATTTGGCAGATTTGACTCAATCAACTGCCATTTGGTTCCCACTTCAAACACACCTCCCCCAAGCCTGTGTTCTGACGGACTCCCGAGACTTGGGGTGGGAGCGAGCGGAGCGAGAGAGAATCCAAATTCAGCCTTCTTTTGGTCTCTGCTCGTGGCAGATGCACAGCTGGTTGGGTCTGACCAGGCTGGTGAACGACGGGGAGAGCCAAGGCAGCTTTGCCTGTTTGGCGGGGTCTTGGTGTGTGCGTTGGGCGGGGTTGTGCGTTGGGTGGGTGGGAGGGTAGGAAGAGGTGGGGAGCAGAGTTAGGCGGGAGAATTGAGCGAAGTCCCTTATTTTACATCTCAGCGGCCTCTCCAGACCCCAGCACCAGTCCCCGCCGTGCGGGGTGGAGAGGAGGGAGTGAGGAAGGGTGGGGGGAGGTGGGGGACCTAGAGTCTCGCCGAGCCCGCGGTGGCGGCGCGGCTGTCTCTTTAAGCGCTCAGTAGGGGCCGAAGCTGGAGGGCGGCGAGCGCGTTTCCATGGCACCGAGGCTGCAGGGGCTGCGGGGCCGCGCGGCTCGCTGGGTTCCAGTAGCTCCCGGCGGAGCAGGGGCGCGCAGCTCAGCGGCCACGGCGCCTCGGGGGCTCGCCCGGCCGCTCCTCCCGCGCTTCCTGGAGCCGGTGATGCCCAGTGCGGTCGAGCCACTGCCGCGCCCTCCTCAGCTAGGCGCACCTCGCCGGCCCCGCGAGCCCCGCACACCAACTTCTGCCCTGCGAGCCCAACTTCTGCGCGGGGCTCGGACTTGCCAGCAGGAGTGGCGCACCGCGCGCAGCCCCGGCGGCCTCAGGAGCCGCTCCGCCCCGCTGAGGTGACCTGGCGACTGTGGCTCTGGTGCTTTTGCGCCTGGGTGGCCGCCGGCTGGCCGCCAGGCAGCGCCCTCCAACTCCGGCCGGGCATGTAAGTGACGCCCGCTCGCTCCGGGACGCGTAGGGAGAGCGGGTCCCCGTGCGCCTCAGCCCCACTCGGACCCGCAGCGGACACTGCAGCCGCAGCGCGTTCCCTCAGGGAAGGGGGGGAAGAAGGGCAGGAACTGCGGGCAGGCGCCGAGCGCGGTCTGTGGGATATCCCAGGCGGAGCGCAGCGGGAACGCGGTCCCCACCCAGCGCGTCCTCTGGGAGCGCCAGCCCCCGGGCAGAAGCCGGGATCAGGCGCGCGTGCTTTCCACCTGATACTTTTCAGCTCCTGGCAGAATCCCCCCCCCCCCCCCCCATTTGGGTGTGTGCGTGTGTACGCCGTTTGCGAATGTGTGTGTGTTTCAGTTAATTTATACGAGTAATTGGCTAATGTCAAGTTCCACTTTATGAAAGGGTTTGAATGAAATCAAGACGAGCAACTAGTTTCTTGACATGTTATTTCTAGAGACCAACGAGTTTGTGTACATTTTTTTTTTTTGGAAAGTATCTCTGAGTCGGAAGGAGTGGATTATTCCACAGGTTGGATGAGAAGCGAACCCAGGCTCATCTGCCCAAGTGAGGAGCTGGGGAGATGAGTGTGTCACGGACTGCATGAGCGGCGACTTAGAAGCTAGCCTCCTTAGAGCTGAAGAGTAGGAAGATGACTGAAAAGCACGGTCTGAGCATGGGGCGTGGTTTCATTTCCAGATTAGAAGTGAGGAAGGCCAGGAGATATTAATTCTTGGTCTTGGACACTGTGTCATGCGTAGCGAGAAGCTCAAGGGACGTCTCAGTCTACAAATTGCCTGATCGTTTTGACTGGCTGGAGAAGTTTTCACTGAATTCTTTAGCATCAAAAGGATCATTATCCAACCGCTTGAAAGAGAAAGAGAAGCCAGATCTAATTCTGCTTTTCCTTTCTGCTCTTGAGCTGTTGTGAATAGACACCAGAGTATTTTGAACATTTTAACATCTTCGCTGCTTCACTACTTATTTGCTTCATCTGTGATTTTCTGAAATGTGAATATTTTATAATAGAAAAATGATTTAAGTAAGTACATAAAATCATCTATACCTTTCTGGGGCTTTACTTTTTCTTGTAGGAAAAATACTATTTTTGGGTTCACTTTACATTTCTATATTTCTTCCTTCTCACTTAAGATTAAATTTGCTACCTGGTTACTGCAAATGTCACTAACTATAAATCTTGAGACATGGGCAGTGTGTTGGTAGCATTGCAGAACAACTTGTTTTCTACATAGTTTGTAAATGCATATTTGGCAGAAATGCAAGGAGTTTCTGGGTAGGTGATTTCTCTTGCATTGATAAAATGTGTCTTGTTTATTTTGAAGAGAAGGTTGATTTAGACTTTGCCTCTCCAGTTCATCTCAGAAAACACATCTTTCTTTGGATATCTTGTGAGTGCATAAGCCTTCACGTCTTGTAAACTGCTTTTTATTTAACAAGCTTGCTAGCTAGCCATGCTTTTACCTTTACAAGTGCTGTTATTAAAGTGGATTCCAGGTTAGCTCATTAGGTAGCCACAGAGTCATCCACACAACATGAGACTGAATAATCCCTTTGGAGGGCACTGATAAATAATAGAAATACCCTATCACTTTTTACATTGTTTAACTGTTTTAACTCATGTTTCAATATCGACACTTTTTTGGAAAAGGCTGGAAGGATGACATTGCATTTTTTTTTTTATTTTTTAAGGACACTGCTATTGCAGCTCATTTATTTATCAGGTGAGCTGAGATCGGATATTAGAACCAATATAAATTCTTGGATGTTTAATAGAGATGCTCTTTCTGTGGATTATTGAGATCACTATGATGAGTTAGTATTTTCTGAAATCTAGATGGGAAGAAATCCAATTAAATTTGTATTTAGTCTTTCCTGGTATTACAGTTAGGGTTTTTTTGTTTTGTTTTGTTTTGTTTTTGTTTTTATAGCAGGAACCATGTTGTGATTTAGAGGTAGGTTTCTGCAGATGCCTTTGCAATTGTTGTGGGCATGTGGAATGCAATCATGTATAGCACATGGCTTCCATATACCTGTCCATCTGTTACATTAAGGAAAATTCTTCCTGAGATTTTTATTGACCTCTGAGATCCATTGTCAGTGAGAGCAGGCTTCTAATGAGGTGTGGACCACTAATGAGAATGCATCATCTTACTGACTGGCACTTATAGGTCATTAACACAGGTAAAACTTTTATGTAGCTGATCTTGTAGTTGAGCAGATTCTGGAGCTGGGGTGACAACTGAAAAGAGGAAATGATTGTGTAGCTAAATAATGGCCAGCGTAAACTTAATTGTATTTATGGCACATTCCCCCACAGGCAAGCTTATTTCCAAAGAAACTTTATTAACGAAGCAAAAGATATATGAAAAGTGGATACCCCAACTCTAATGATATTTGATTTGTTTATTGACCATGTATTATCATATGTAGGAAACCTTGGATAAGTAAAGTTAGGCAGATTCATTAAAATCAGTATTCCACAGAGAGTACTGAAGTACCTACTATGTAAGGAGACTGGAAATCACAAGTAATAATTAATCTGTTTGAATTCTTACTTAAATGCCAAACAAATTTCTAGCCACTGTATATGTATTATTTCACTTTATTCTGGAAATAGTCCTACAAGGTAGGCACTATTGTTGTCTTCATTTTATGATGAAGAAAGAGACATAGTCAGGTTAAGTTCACACTCCAAGAATTCACAAGATTTGTATCAAGGTAGTTTGAATTCCAGTGTTGGAGTTCTTAGCAAATATGCTCCATTTCAGAACACCCAGGACCAGTGTCTGATTTTATGAAGTTCTTTTTAATCACTGCCAGAGGTTTTCGGAGAGAGTGGGGCTCATGAGTATTGAGAAACCTTAAAGCCCCCCAAAAGTGGGTTTTTTTGATTGTTGTAAAAGCTACAGGGTTCCATTGGCATTTGGTATTGGGTATGGGAAGGGACTGGGGTGCTAAATGTCTAGAAATGGGTAAGATAGTTCCTTACAAAGAAGATATTGAGACTTTTCATAAGAAATTCTGCTCTCTCATGGCTGTAAGGTGTTTAAGTATTTAATGATGGGCTGGGCTTAAACAGGGAATTGTGGAATGGGGAAAGCTATGCTTGGCAAGTGCATTATGAATTGGAGAGTTGTCTGGTGATGGCATTTTGATAAAGGAATATTGAAGAGTTTACTTATGTAAATGGTACTCTGCAAATGTTTTCTAAAGGATTAAATAGAAGGAAATAAACTCTACTCCCGATTTTTGAGACATCAAAGGAAAATGACTGGCAGTAACACTCTATTAAAACTTATCCTTTGTAATACTCTCTTGTAAACACTTGCATAATTATTATATACTACGTGATTAAAAGTAGTAAACATGGAAGTATTGCAGATATCATGCAAGCAGAAGTGCAAAAAGTCAGATCCAATAGCTTATGCTCCTGGGACTTGAGATCCTTGGATTCCTCTGGCACTTGGGGGAAATTTTAAAAAGGTGTGGCCACTGTGTGAGTCAGCGGTCTTCTAAACTGTTTAGGACATGTTGCAATCATTTCCTAACACAGGTATTTGATGTAGGCAGTTTGATATACAAACCCAAAATATGCTTTCTATAATACTGTTTATCCATCCTCCTCCCACCCCTGAACCCCTTAAGGAGAACTGTATTTACCTCAGGCTTCTGTAGCTGATACAGAAACCTGTAGTCAGAGTGGCAGAGATTTAGACTGTTGAGGAATCAATAAATTTAGAAGTAGACAAAGGCCAAGAAGCTATAATAATCCAAAACTATGAAGGGGAATTGACAAAGTTGTCTCTTGCACCACGCAGTCTATTGGAATTTGCTTTATTTTATTTTGGTTCTTTTTTTTTTTTCTTTTCTCATGATAAAATCTGAAATTGAGCTAATTAGAGTTGTCTGGGTCTATTAACAGTCCACTTTTTAGATTTACAAATAACTTAATCATGACCTGTGGTACATCATTTACTTATTACTGTAAATTATTTCAAAAATATTTTTCTTTCTTGTGAGATCAGCCACACCAAATGAGCATAAGGTGTACAGAGAAGGCTGTGTGTACTCACTCTGGGCAAGGCATTATTTTCAGCATTTTGTATTTATTAATAGCTTGAATCCTAGCAACAGTCATATGAGGTAGATAATACTGTCATCTCCAATTTTCAGTTGAGGACATTGAGGTAGAAATAGGTTAACTAACTTACCTGAAGTTTCATAACTGAGAAGTGGTGGGATGGGCTTTGGACCCATTCTGTCTAACTCCAAGCTCTGTTCCTAATCACTGTTCTCTATGGTGGTCCCTCATCCCTTGACCTCTCCTTCCTTGGATCTCAGTTTACCAGCCTCCTTTGTCTTCCTATTTCATTCTGAATCTGTTTACTTACGCTCAACAGTAGCTAAGTCTTTCTCTTATTGCTCCAAGTAGACTGAAACCGCGACTCTGCCTTGGAGTTTTAGCAGTCAACTTCATTCTAGACTTTAATTGATGAAATTGACATTATGTTATATGAATTTTTCAGGCTCCCTGATGTTGGCCTCAATGTATAGTTTTCCTACATTTTTACTTCTTTCTTCTGTGTCTCATGGGAATAAGTTTCCCACTCTTTTTTTTCAAGGTAATTCCTTCCCTGTATGTTCCAGATCCCATCCTTTAAAATGTTTCTCTGTCAGTCATCTCTTTAGTTTCTTTTATTGCCAACTCTTTCCTTTCCATTGTTTCTTTTACCCTTTTCTCCCCCATGTAACCAAGTCTCCCTTTCTACATCTCTCTCTGTTTCATGTTTATCGTATATCTGTATCTGTATGCAGATCTGTCTTGATCTTGCTTCTCTCCTTCATCTTCAGTTTCTCAAGAACAGCTCTTGATGCTGCTTCCTTCTTATTAATGATCATTTAGCCCATTGCAGTCTGGCTTCCTCTGCCAAAATTTCTTCTCAGAAACTGCCTTCTTTTCAAAACTCACCCTACTTTAATTTTTCTGTAGCATGTGATATTACTGGCTATTCTTATTTCCTACTTCTCTACTTCCTTGCTTGTGCTTTTTCATTTGTACACTTGGTATCACCTGTAGTTCTCCATTGGCCCCTGTACTCTCTCATCTTCTATCTTTATTCCTCTCCCTATTCTTTTCCCACTGGCTTCTATCAGATCCTTTATTCTGATGAGACTCAAATCTGTACATGTGGCCCCAATGTCTTTGGAATCACAGACTCACATTTTCAGCTATAGATTTATCATCTCCATTGACCTGAGACTCAAAATGTCCATAAATCATCTGTAGTCTTCATTTTCCCCCTCTACATTTACTCCTTCTTGGGTATTTTGCTCTTCTTTCCCTTCCTTCATATTTGAAATCTTTTATCTGTCACCTTTCTCCCAGTTTACTTTGTACTTATGTGATGAGCTTTAGGTGAGATGATTGTGAAAAGGCCTTTGTATATATTGACTAGATAACTATAAGTTAATATTTATATTCCCATCAATTGACAAATCCTATAGACACAAGCAATGAAATATTTCTTGAATTAGTTCTCTTTCCTGTTGCCAACACTGAAGCCTAGCCATACTATTTTTACTCCTAGACTATTAAAGTTGTCTCTTGGTTGGTCTTCTCTTTCATATTCTATTGCTTCTCTTTATTTTTATTATATATATGATGTAATTTTCATCAAAGTTGGTTTCCCAAGCAAAAACCTAACTTACATTACTTCTTTTCTTAAAAATTTGATTATCCATGAAATAAAGTTCAAGCATCAGAATATTATTATTAAAAAGCACTTATTATATGCCAGGAACAATTTAAGTACTTTACGTATTTTAACTCATTTGATGCTCACAACAAGGTAATATTAGTAACCACATTTCTTGAAAAGGAAATTGAGATCCAAAGGAAGTTAAGGTTTTCCTTTGCATAGAAGAGTGTGACGCTCAGGGGAGTTTATGTAGTTAATAACTATAAAGTTAGGATATGAAAATGAGCTGTTCGTTTGACTCTAGAATCTATGCTCTTAACCACTATGTTGTGTTCAAGATCATATCTTCCTGGCATTATGCAATTTTGGAAACATTTATTGAGCACTTTTTAATTACTTGCCTTTAGCTCCCTTCTCCTTGTCAAGAACTATAAAGTGTTTAAGATTTTATTCTACTTACAAAGTAACAAGGTAGTCTGCCACAGTTCATAGTTGCTGAAGGAAGGTATGAGACCCCTGGATCAAAGACAAAGGACTTAATAGTCATGCCATAACAGGTAGCATGAGCTTTATGTTTGAATTGGTTTCCCTTGCTTCTACTTCTCCCTCTCCCAAATACCACAGGGGCAATGAAGAATGACCTCAGTGCATACTGTGCACACATTGGAATTTATGTCACAGTTGCAGAACCTAGGCCTTAAAAAATCTCTAGTCTTATAAAGGGACTGTTAGCAAATGTGGCCAATTTTTGCCCTTAGAGGGAGACATCATCTTTATTATCCTGCTCATTAAACAGCTCTTCTCTCAGCCTTGGCAGGAGACACTCCCTAAATCTTCCAAGGCTATTTGCTATACAAACATCTTTCCAGAACAAAAGCCATCTAAGCTTCACAAGACATGTAGAACTGTAAGAGACCTTGAAGAATTGTCTCCCAACACTCCTAACAATTTCCTTCCCAGTTTCAGCTTCATGGGCTTCGCTAAGGCTTAAATCTAGTTTTGTTCTCCTTTATTGAATCCAGTGCTTGATTTTCCCATTCTTTTTTACATAGGTAGGAAGACTCTGGAACTAGATGAACACATATGTTTAGTGAGCTGACCCAAGGGATATGTTTAAATCCCAAGTATGTGTCTTTTTTCTACTGAAGCTGAAATCAAATCACTAACCCAGTTGTTTAATACGAGGCTGATCTCTTTTCTTGTTACTTCCATTCAACAAATGCTTATTCAGTCTCAAGTACTTTGCTAGGCTTTGGGGATACAGAGAAGATAGGGTGATCCTCTGTCTTTGAGCACCTCAAAGGGAGACCAGTGGACAGATAAGAAGCTACCAAAAAAAACTTGGCAGAGATAGAAGAAGTAACCTAGCTGGAGGGAAGAAAGAATCTAGGGCTCACTGTAGGTTTTCAAGAGTTTAATTTTCTTAAGCAGATTCTTTGAGTACAGGTTAGATGGTTGGTAAAGGTGGTGATGGTGGTGGTGGGTTCCAGTTGATGAGAAGAGAATGTGCAAAAGGGACGCACAATCTCTCTCTTAGGGAAACCATAAGCCATTTCCTTAATGATATGTCTGGAGGAAAGAACATGAAAAGGATTGCAGTAGAAGGTGAGTTTAGGGCAGCTGAGAGGGGATAGCTCAGGAAGGGTCTTTCATATCAAGATGAGAATTTTGGACTTGGCGGGGAGCAGCAAGGATCCAGGAAGTGACTGACTGAAAGCAGGGGAGTAACCTAATCATATTTGGGTTTTTGAGTGAGGAATGGCCTGAAGAGAGAAGGAGCCAGAGGCAGGGAGCCTGATTAGAGGATTCTTTCAGTAGTAGAGGGAGAAGTAGTATGAGTCTAATGAACAAAGGAAATAGTGGTGGTGATTAAAGGAAGGAACAGATTTGAAAGATTAATAGCAAGACTCGAGGGTAGACTCTGGATAATGGAGAAAATCAGAAACACAAGAAAAGGAGGAGTTTTACAGGGGAAGTGGGTAAGTACTATGTGTTTGTTTATCTCAGATGGAGATGTTCTGGAAGAGCTCCAAATAAATGTCTGAGGCCAGGACAGTGGTCTGGACTAGAGCTATTCCTGAATGTTGAAGTAGCAAAACACAAGCACGTATAAAAGTGAGGAGAAAAGGTTATTGAGGAAGGAAACCTGGCAACTTTTAATGAGAGGAGAGCAGATAAAGAAGGACCTAAGGAAGAGATTAAGAAACTGCCTGAGAGGAAGAGAGAGGGAATGGTAAATGCTATGGAAGGCCTCAGGAAAGTTGAATTAAACAAGAACTTGGGAAGTTGAAAGTGTCACTATGGGGGAAAAAAAATTGACTTAGTTACCTACATCGACCTGATGAAAGAACCTTGTTCTAGTTGAAAAGTTAACTTTAGCAGCTGTCACTCTTGGTCATCGTGACAAGAAGTAGAAATTTCTACAGAGTGGCTACATGTGTTGCAGTCTACATTCTTGCGTGACTAAACATTTACTATGTTATCTGCCATTATTCTCAGCCTCATTATTCCTATAGTAAGAAATGACAGGAGAAATAACTTCCTACTACATTACTCCAGCATAATTAATTACAGATGGGGCACAATTTCTGATCAACACACAATCATCAAGGCATTTTCTGTAGGGATTATAAAGATAGGTGAACTAAAGCTTCCATAAGGAAGCTTTATAATCTCCATTATAAGGAGATTATAATCAAGTACTTTCTTCTTTGTTGTGGCTAGTTAAGTATCATAAAGGACTTAGACCACGGTATTACTGTAATAAAAAATAAAAACCAGATTCATGAGAGGGAATCATGAAAAGCTTCGTGAACATGGTGGCATTTGAAAGTGAGTTAGGATTGTGAGCAGAAGAACATTCCTTACCGGAAGAGAGCAGAGAATACCTCGGAGGCTGTTGGAGGGGGACAGCACTTTCTGGGGATGGTTTACACTATGGTTAACTAATATTGCCATCCTTGCCTCCATGTACGTGCAGCTATCTTTACCAGGACATCCCAGGGTCCCCAGATGCACTCCACACATTCCTGCCATGTGACCTTTGTTCTCAGTGAACTTTCTGCCTCCTCCCTTTCTTCCAGGCCAATCCTTAAGGCCCAGCACAAAAGTCATCTATTTCATAATTAATTCTAGGTCCTTCAGAGAGGATTAATTGCTTGTTTGTCAGTCTCAGCAATCTTAACTGACATCTTTATTTTACTTAGGTATCTGGAGACCTCTAGTTTCTTTAAAGAAATCCATTTGATAACCGTAGATAATGATGGGGACATGTTCAGAATTATTAGTAAAGGCATTTCCAATCAGCTCTTTGTAAATCAGCCCCTTGTGTATAAATTATGTGGCTTGTCAACTTGTGATCTGGGAAGTGTTTTTTGTCATTCTTCAGTGGACAGTTTTCAGTGGTGTTTAATGTTCCTTCTCACTGATGTGGTTAATTAAGAGTTGACAATGACACTGAACACTAGTGGATTTGCTCTTGAGGAAAGACGCAATCCTAGGAGATTCGAATTTTGTTTCTCTGAATTATTACAAAAACTGTTTTCATGGTTTAGTATAGTAGATCCTGACCAGGAGAAAGGCAAACTAATTTTGAATGGTTTTCCTTTCTGGAGCTCATAGTACTAATATTCCTTTGCAGTACTTCCAGATTTTTGTTACACTGGGAAGGATTTTGTTTATAGTCAAAAGTATGTGACAATAAAATAATAGTAAATTATACTGCTTCTTTATTTATTGTAGAATTTAAATTTTGGCTATCTCAGCTTCTAAACTCCAAAAGATAAAAAACAAAACAAAAAAACCCCCCAAAACCCACAACTATTCTCAGCATGAATAAACTGGGAACGTATCTTGACATCAAAAATTTATTTTCCAATGCATTTCTCAGTTTACTCATGCTGAGAACTACTTCTTATCTTTTGAACTTTTGAACTCTCTGTGAATCGGGATGAGCAAAAATGAACATGAGTTTCCTTTCAATGTACTGGTATACCACATGTAAAATAAAACAAGTAGAAACTCAAGACACAGCAAAACACACTGGCCAATTATATGATAACAGAATAGTATTTGTATTGGGCTTTAGGCATGTTATATGCAATACTGAAATGAATTTTGAAATAGGAAACACAGTAGGCAGCAGCCATTAAAAGATATGTCTTACATCTCTTGTAAAGCACATCTTGCTTGAATTCAATTGACAGTAACAAGTCAGGGCCAGGAAACAACTCAGTCAGCATTCTCCTTCTTTCATAAATCTATTTACAATTGAAACTCCATTAACATTTTAATTGTTTCACAGCTAAAGTTGATCTCTGAGCCACCTTTAAAGGGCACAGGTTCATTAAAATTTAAGGGACCAGGGAGTCCATAGTCTACTCTAATGACCTAGTGATGATTGTAAAGGCTCTAAATATATTTTTGGCTCAATGAACAACTGAGAGATTCTTTGTAGCAGCTAAGTGTGTTCCCAGGACATTGTTGGATTGCCTCATTTCAATCGCACCAGAAAACTCTACCCCTCTTTTCCCTCATCTGAATCCTAGAGTCTTCCAAAGTCCTGTTGAACATTTTCTGCCAACATTTATTTATTGACTGTGTTAATTCTACAGCTAGCTTTTACTCTCATTGAGGTCAAAGTATAAAGCCAATAATTGTTGAAATAAAACTAGTCATTGATAACTTACTTTTAACCCATATTCTTTTGACCCTTATATTGTACCTCTGACCCCAATAAAAAATATATCTAAACTTAAAATTATTTATAACTATTGGGAGTTCTTGTTCTGGCTGTGCTTACAAATTAGCTGGGTGTAACCTCTCTGATCTCTAGTTTCTCATTTGTTAAAACTTTGGTATATATATTCTGAATATACATATGCTTCAAGGATCCACCAGCCTTAAACTATGTTCCTGATGTGATTTGTTATATACAATTATTTAACAGTTAGCACTTAATTGTAGGGAACTTTCTGCCCAAGACAACAGTTTTCTGTTTGATGCTAGTTTATGTTAAGTCCTCCCTGAAAAGGTACAGTTAAAGGATCCTTTTAATCTAACGAACATTTCTGGTTGATAATAATGAAGCCCTCTCATTTGCTGATAGAACAAAAATATATTTTTTATGGGAAAACTTGAGATAGAAAAATGTAAAGACTAACATCAAAATGACCCCAAAACCTTACACTATCATTAAAAGCCAGGAATACTTGGGATGCCTGGGTGGCTCAGTCAGTTAAGCGTCTGCCTTCGGCTCAGGTCATGATCGCAGGGTCTTAGGATCGAGTCCACATCGGGCTCCTTGCTCAGCGGGGAGCCAGCCTCTCCCTCTGCCTGCTGTTCCCTCTGCTTGTGCTCTCTCTCTCTGACAAATAAATAAATAAAATCTTAAAAAAAACAAAACAAAACACCAACCAGGAATACTCAAGATCATGTTACTATAACTTGGTATTTGGGGTGGTAAGGATCTATTCTTAAGCCTGAGATTTGGCAGTGATGATAGGATGTAGGTTATACAGAACCAGTAATAACTGGGAGTATGTGTTCACTTATTCTTTTTACCGTGTGATTTCCGTATATTTATAAACCTGAAGAGTGAGGTGAACTATGTTTGTGTGGTTGTCAATTTCTGGAAGTGCCTTTGTTGGGCATTGCCCACACTGCATGTTCAATTTCCAAGTACTCTTTTGCCTTAAAAAAAATGTGGCTTTAGATTCATAGACAAATTTTGGTTAGTGGTAGGAAATAATGACCAGAATAAATTTTAAGGTATCTTAAGCCAAGATAGTGCTTTTACAGGCCAAATCTATACTAGAGGCTTTTGAAACCCTTTTGTTTTAAGGGGTACATACTTTGGTTTCACCAATTCTTTTTTGTCTTGTAATTTTCATTAAATTCTTTCTATTTGAGGCAGTGTTTTGTCTAGATGATATCAGCATAAAGCTATCCTTTTTATTTCTTAATTATTTATCCTTCTTAAATTTACACAGTAGACATGTTTACCTGAAAGCATGTGGTCATATCAAAAATAGTTTCATAATCCCTTATCCATAGTCTGAAATTAAAAAAATCTCTAAACAGTGGCAGGTACTTTTTTGTTGCTGTTATTTGTCACAGATTAATTTGGTGGCATAACCTTCACTGAGCAGACATGAGTCTAATTATGGAGTTTATTTTATTGAATATGAAAATCTTTAAGTTTCCCTGAAGAAATATTAATGTATTTGATTAGGATGTGACTCTTGAGACAGTTCTGGGCACAAATGCATCATATTGCCTTTCTAAAATATGAAAAATTCTGAACTTAAACAGTTTGGCCCCTAAGCATTCATATACCTCAAACCTGTATTTGTAAATATTTTTGGAGAACATAGTGAATTTCAAAGGGTTATTTAAACTTCTAAAAGTTTGCTTATTCTTACGGATCTTTTTTTTTAAGATTTTTGAGAGAGGAAACAAACAGGGGGAGTGGGAGAGGGAGAAGCAGACTTCCTGCTGAGCAGGGAGCCGGATGGGGACCCTGGGATCATGACCTGAGCCAAAGGCAGACGCTTAACGACTGAGCCACCCAGGCGCCCCGGACTTTTTTTTTTTTTTTTTTTAAATAAAATGAAGTTTCCTTTTAAGCAAAGAAGTGCCCACTTATTTTTGTTCATTTAAATTCTGGATGTTGCCATTTGCAATGACATGGATGGAACTGGAGTGTATTATGCTAAGTGAAATAAGTCCATAAGAGAAAGACAACAATCGCATAATTTGGCTTATATGTGGAATTTAAGAAACAAAACAGGAACATAGGGAAGAGAGGAAAAAATAAAACAAGATGAAATCAGAGAGGAAGACAAACCATAAGAGACTCTTTTTATTTTTAAAGATTTTATTTATTTGAGAGAGAGAGAGAACAGGAGCGGGGTGGGGGGCGAGGGGAGAGGGAGAAACAGATTCCCCACTCAGCAGGGAGTCTGACACAGGGCTGGATCCTGGGACTCTGGGATCATGACCTGAACCTAAGGCAGATGCCCAACTGACTGAGTTGCTCAGGTGGCTCAGAGACTCTTAATCATAGGAAACAAACTGTGTGTTGCTGGAGGTTGGGGGGAGGTGGATATATGGGATAATTGGGTGATAGACATTAAGGAAGGAACATGACATAATAAGCACTAGGTATGATATAAGACTAATGAATCACTGACTTCTACCTCAGAAACCAATAATACATTATATGTTAATTAATTGAATTTAAGTTAAAAAAAAAATTTCTGGATATTGGTTGGTGTAAAACAAGGAAGGTTTAGCTTCTTGTGTCCTCCCTGCCCACACCAAAAACAACAACAACAAAAGAGCTGTATCATTAGTGGATTTTTTTTTTTTTTTAAAGATTTTTATTTATTTATTTGTCAGAGAGAGAGAGAGCACAAGCAGAGAGGGCAGCAGACAGAGAAGGCAGAGGGAGAAGCAGGCTTCCCGCCGAGCAAGGAGCCCGATGTGGGACTCGATCCCAGGACCTTGGGATCATGACCTGAGCCGAAGGCAGTGGCTTAACCGACTGAGCCACCCA